>CM057169.1:18822191-18871209 GCA_029962745.1 Echinometra lucunter
ATAAATAATAACAATAATAGAGCACATTTATAATGTGCCTAATACTATGTTTTTAAATTATCATATCTACTCTTATTGCAATTCATTCCCAAAACCCACTTGTACTTGGGAAATAAGTAGAGTTGTGGGGTTTCCAAATCATGATCTGAGGTAATTAATACCAAAAGCAAACCCAATACAAAGTCCTTCAAGGAGATAGATAAGAAGGTTTTTACCCATCTAATTCTTCTGCAATTTCTTCCCAGACCAAGATGTTGGAGTTTACAAAGTGTTGATGATCAGAATTTGAAAGCACCCCAATCTGCAGCCTTCTTTATAAATTCCTTCATATATGCCTCATCAAGCTTGTTAAAGGCCTCGGTCTTTACAACAGCTGTCAGGTGGTTCACAGCAAACTTGAAGCAGAAGGCCTGAAGATCCTGGTCATGAAATAATTCGAATAAGAAATTTAAAAAAAAACAAAATTAGTAATAGTTACAATGATAAATATAATAATAGTAGCAATAGCATTACTACTTATAATATGGAGAATTGTGATGATGATGAGGAAGAGGAGGAGAAAACAAGAAGAAAAAAAGAAGGAAAAAGGGAGAAGCACAAGAAGCTGAACAGAACAACAACAAAAAACAACAAATGGAATGGTAAGACAGAAATAAACAGAAAAGGGACAATCCTGAGACTAAGAGTTCTGTTCGCAGAAGGAAGAATGTGAAGTGACCAATAGGAGAGAAATTAAATAAAGCACATTTTAAAAAAAATAGTTGGGGATGATAAACAACATTTTTTATGCCTCCGCCCACCGTAGGTGGTTGCCGGAGGCATTATGTTTTCGGGTCGTCCGTCCGTCCGTCCCGTTTTCGTTCTCGCGATAACTTAAGAACCGTTTGATGGATCAACTTCAAACTTGGCTCGTGTATGCATATGGGAGGGACAATGATCTGATTAGATTTTGGAGTCTCAAGGTCCAAGGTCAAGGTCATGGAGGTAATAATACATATAAAAATGGCTCGTTCTTGCGATAACTTAATAACCATTTGACAGATCGGCTTCAAACTTGGCTCATGTATGCACATGGGAGGGACAATGATCTGATTAGATTTGGGGGTCACAAGGTCAAAGGTCATAGAGGTCATTATGTACATGGAAATGGTTCGTTCTTGTGATAACTCAGTAACCATTTGACGGTTCAACAAACTTGGCTCATGTATGCATATGGAAAGGGCAATGCTCTCATTAGATTTGGGGGTCACAAGGTCAAAGGTCAAGGTGTCATTTTATAAATGAAAATAAATCATCAAGTGCCATTTATTTCTGATTTGGTAATGGCGGAGGCATAAAGTTCGACCACGTGTGGTCGAAAATTCATCTAGTTTTACCTTGGCTTCATATCTGATAGATGCTTCTAGTAGTAATGCAGCATTGTCTACATTGATGCCTTGTTTGATGATGCGTTCACACTGCTTCTTTAAGTGCGTTTCACAATATGAGTTGGCAAGATCCAGCAGTCCTATAGAGAGAAGAAAAAGAGACATATAAACACACACATGCCATGCAGTCCGGAGAAGGAAAATCTGCCATCACGATCGCAGGAAGCGCAAATAGGATCCCCACATCTGAGCTAGGCTGTGCCAGGAGAGAGGCAGCGAAACAGGCATGCAGGAGCAGGCCAGCGACATGCATGCAGCACTCGCCGGATTGGCACAAATCACTGCACAGAAGATAGTGCATTGTCGGATTTCCCCAAATCCATAATTGTTAGGCGACATTCCATACTTCCACAATGATTCTTAATTTCCGTACCAATTACGGAAAATATGTACTAGTTGGCAGCACTTGAAAACCTTGCCCCTACCCCCGCCCCCCAATCCACAACCAAAGGAGAATGAGTAGAGATGGTTACTTACCAATGGCATCTTGAGGAGGCAATGAGACAGCGTCTGTGTAAAGATACTCCAGGAATGCACGGTATACAGGGTAGGTGAATTGGGTTATCTCTATCATACTGTTACATTAAAACAAAAAAAAACCAGAAATTAAAATATTTTTTTCATACAATTCAACTCACTATTGGATATACATAGAGCTGGAAGAGAATTAAACTTTATATCAAATGATGTGTTAACACACTTCTGGCTTGCAGCACATGGTATGATACTGGAAATATACATCAATTCTATGTACAAAGGTAGCCACACTCTCTTGTGAAGAGAATAAGATGGAAAAGCAGATTGCTATTTACACATATCATCTAGTCTTCACTGAAAAATAATATCAATAATAACAAATAACAATACTTAGATGATTTAAATGTGCAGTTCATATTATGTGATTACACTCCTCTCCACATTACAAGCTTTATTCATACTCTGTACAACCCTCGTTTCAGCCAGCCTAACGCAGGTATTCAGAACGTTCAAAATATATATTTATGCTTGCTAATCGTATACTACACCTGAGTTTAGAGTGGCAGATGTAGATCAATGACTACCAAAGATAAAAGACACCAGTGCCACCGAAGGAAGAAATCGCGATCTGTAAATTTGTATTAAGTCATCCAATTAATTTTGCATATGGACGCACCTAGGCTCTACAAACCACACTAGTTTCAAAAAGTGGGATGCATGAAAATAATTTCATCTCTACTTACTCTTTTCCATCCTCATCCCAATGTGACTGGAACATGGTCCTAAAGTGTAGACATCTGTAAATCAATCACATAGATGCAATTCTGTCTCTTGGATATGGTGTTAAACAAAGGCCCCATGTAGAGGACAGTCATCAATTTTGTACGTTAGTTCAGTGGCTTCTTAAGGGGCGTTCAGATATGAGGTGGCATTGTGGCGCCACTCAATTCTTAGTGTGCAGATATGGTGCGACACTGTGGCGCCACTTATGTTAATAAATGCGCATTAATGCATCAGCTCTTAAATAAAAGAGAACTTTGTCCAAACTTGCACAGACAATCTCATGACAACATATTTTGCGCTAATTTTTAGGAATTTGATTGATGCACATTTTTTATGCAGCCGGGTAGCAAAAAAGATGTGTCCTGCCTCAGCGACATTTTTTTCGCCTCATACCGCAGTGACTTGTACACCAAAATGTTGCAGGGATTTCCCCATTGACTTGTACACCACAATGTTGCAGGGATTTTGTGGCGCCACAATGTCGCCTCATATCTGAACGCCCCTTAAGAAGCCACTGAACTATTTGAAGAAGAGTTAGGGGAAATCCCAGTGCAGTGGTACACCTGCACATCTAGGTACATCACAAGGAGAGACCCGAGGGTAAGAACGATTTAGTTCGTTTTTCCCCCTCCCTGGGTGCCGATGCATAAAAACTTGCTATTAAGGTGCTTTCACACATGATGCGACAGTGTGGTAACACACTGTGGCGCCACACTGTTTCGTCTTCACACATGATGGGACTTTGTGCCACCACATATGCTAATGAACGCGCATTATCGCGTCAACTCTCAAGAAGAGAGCATATTGTCAAAACTTGCGCGAGCAATCTCATGGCAACAAATTTTGCACTAACTTTTTAGAAATCTGATTGGTGCGCATTTTTTGTGCATCTAGGCTGCAAAAAAAAAGTGTGTCCTGCCTCGGCGACATTTTTTTGTCACCCTATACCCCATAGGCTTGTACACAAAAAAGTGTGGTGACACAGCGTGTTACCACACTGTCGCATCATGTGTGAAAGCACCTTAATAGTAACTTCGCCATCAATGGTAACTACCATGGTAACGTTGCTCGACAGCCAATCAAAATCCAGTATTCCATGAAAGTTACCATTGATGGCACAGTTACTATTATAGCAAGTTTTATGCAACGGCACCCTGATGTAGATGACACCAAATACTAAATAATGATCATGATGCACCTTGAGCATACTATCGATTTGAAGGGATGGTATTATCCAATGTAATAGCTGTGCGAATATTCATCAGCCCCCCCCCCCCCCCCCCCCCCCCCCCACAGAATCTATAACGTGTGTGAAATAGATTGTTGTGTACATGAGTATAATTTCCTTTGTCTGAGACCTTTCAAGTCCAACATCCTGGTTATCAAAGACAATTACAGTATGTCTGTTGTGCACATAATCAACAAACATACAAAGCTTGAAGCCAACAGAATTACTAAACCCACCTGATCTTGAGAAGAGCCTTGTGTACATGGATATGTTTTCCCTCAACCAAGAATTTCAGGTCTGATGTGTCTTGGTCATCAAAGGCAAGAGACAAGGTTTCTTCTAGGGACCGCCTCCCAATGAAGTTTTCTGAACACAAAGAATTTGTGGAAAAGATGGAGATTCACCAAGATGCAAGCAAATTTGAGGACACTGATTGTTTGGTTGATGCTCACAGACTTGCACATTCTTGGTTAGACTCATTTGGAAGACGGATATTTCAAATATTATAAAGCTCTTAAACGTTTGAACGTTTTCTCTTCTTGCTTTCTTGCTTTCTGCCTTTCATTTTTTTTTGGAGGCTGGTCCTATGGTACACCTTTTTATTTTATCTTTTTTTTTTCTCCCTCAACTGCCTGATTTGGGGTGTCTAAATTTCCCCTTATTCTTCCTCCAAATACATAATTTTCACTGTATAGACCATCTATCTTAATTTTCTATATCCCCATCTTCACCCCCACCCCCTCCCCACATTCTCAGATTTTCTGTCACATTTGAATTGTTTGTATACTAATCTTGCACTTCCTCCCCTCCGCAATAACCATCCTCCTCCCCATAGGTACACTCATAGTCCCATCCTCATACTGACAAGAAAAAAGCAAAGACATCATCGAGGCAGACAAAGTGAGTCTCCGAGGTAGAGGTGATGGACTTACCCCCTACTATGCCCTCTCTTCCTCATTCTTTCCACCTCTTCCTCTGTTTCTCCATCTCGCGATCTCTTTCTCTTTCTCTCACTCCGTTTCTCTCTCCCCCTATCTTTTCAAATCCCTGTTTCTCTCCCCCCCCCCTTTCTCTCTTTCTATCTCTCCCTCTTTCTCTCTTAACCTTTTTTTTGTCACACCTTAACCAATCCCTCCCTCCGTGCCTCGTAGCTACCCTCAAATGCTCTTACCGAATGTGAGAGGCCTGTACGTAACGGCTGGAGAGGAGAAGCAGGCGAAGACATCATCCAAACATGTGAAGCATGTCTCCATAGGAGAGGTAATGGATTGGCCCCTGCATTGGCCCCACATATAGACCTTTCCCGTCTGTGTCATGGCTGCCGAGATGTGCGAGTAATGGGTGGCTGCAATGTCTATAAACCTGTCAAGGGCAGAAGAAAACAAAAAAAAAACATTCAAGAAGTTGGTAAGCTTACACCAATGTATGAAGAACTACTAAGTTCATACTGGTAGTCAACACCATATTACAGAAAGTTTTCTCAAGGTTACACCACATAATGGTGCCGCAGAAATGGTTTCTCTTTTTGCAGAGGATTTTAGCACTGAACCAGAGACCAGGGCCCAATTTCATAAAACTTATTATCAATAACAAGTTGCAAGAACTGTTGTGAACTACTGAAATCCTTGCATCTAATTGGCTTAGAGCAAATTTGTCATAGAAATGTGGCAATTGTTACCGATAACAAGTTTTATGAAACGGGGCCCAGAATGTCAATGACACCATGACTGAGAAATTGTGGGAATATTTGATGGGCACCAATCAGAAATGGGTGGTCTGCACACCGGACCCATCTGGCCTCCACCACGCAATGTTCTAATCATTCTTCTGAAGACAATCAGAGCATGCTGATCAAAACACAGAGAGCTAAAGAGCTCATACAGAGTTCACCAAACCTTTCCAGGGGGCTGTTTCATGAAACCGTCATAAGTCTAACTTCTTGGACATCCCACTGAAACGTTTGTTGTAGAGTTAACATACGTTTCAATGGGATGTCCATGAGCTTAGACGTATGACGATTTCATACAACGCAGCCCGGGTTTCTTATTCCTTTAACCCTATTCCAACTGGGCTTTTTCAAGGCTTGGAGGCAAGCACTTGATCCCGTAACCGATCCAATTATTTTTCTTTATAGACCGTATTAATAATCTCAGACTCAACTGTCAACAATCTTAAAACAAACCAAAGACGGCTCTGACCTTCCTATACTTTCTCCTATTCTTGTTGCACCGCAAAGATTAGCCTTGTTTCCAGTGCCAAGTTGACCATAGGAGTTGGCTCCCCAGGCGTACACGTTGCCTTCATCAGAGAGAGCCAAGGAATGGGCATAGCCACACACAACCTGTACGAGCAAGTAAGATAGAATATAACAAGTACTGAGCTGTTCGAGGAGATAGTAGGCCAGATGCCAGTGGTACTCCTCCCCCACACTATCAATTTTTTTTATTTTTAATACTTACATTTAACCTACAAAGCATATGATATATCTGATAACCCTTTGCATTCACCCAAACAAATGTAGTAAATATTGCACAATAACTAGGGTGTTGCAGTTCCAATGTCAGATCAAAATCTTTGAACAGATATATACCAAATGCTTGTAGAAATGACCACTTAACACCAAGACTGGGCACATTGCACTGAGCAGCCTTTTTTTACACTTTTCAAACTACAAAGTAATTAATAACCTATGCTGGTATTCATTTCAAGACACTGAGAATGTAAAGCTAAGTTAAGTTGCTTTAACTCGTATTCAGATCACTTCTAAGTATTCAACTTGAGTAATTCAACTTTAAGGCAAAATACTTTACGGACAACCACTGTGACATCATAAAGTCTGACTAGAATAGTGATTAGGCGTCGCATTGTATCCACGGTTAAAATTTACTTCAGCAAAGGCATAATGAATGCGCACACGTATAAAAACTACATGCCAGCCAGTCAGACTTTCAAAGGAATTTGCTTAAGTCTGCTAGGTAGCTGTCTTAGACCTAGGGTAAAATATTTAGCCCAAAGATTTAATTGAATACCAAAGCTTGCTTACTTCAGCCAAAAACTGAGCAAAATACTTACAATTATGGCTTATGTATCGGACTGAATACTTGCCCCATCATATGGACGGGACATCTAATACGCAGACTATGAAAGTTCAAATATTTCTCCGTGTCTGCTTACCTGTGATATAATGAGGCCGTTCAAACTGGACACTTTGCATGGACTTGGTTGATTTACATTGTTCCCCAGTCCTAGCTGACCATTACCATTGTAACCCCATCCATAAACCTAGATAAAATGAATAATGAAACAGAAATATCAGCAATACGATACACAAAAAAATATTTTATGTCAATTCATGTCTCACTGAAAGTCAGAATGCTATTCTTCTTTAATTTGAAGTTTTCATCTATTATTCATCAATCAAATATCAAGATTAGATAAATGTTTTTTTATCATCTGGGCTGCAGGGGTATTTCATAATACATTTTGTGGGGTTAAAAAAAGGGTGGTTTAAAACATGTTACTTTGAAAACACATTTTAAACTCTGATCAGGGCCCTACTTCATTTTCATCCTGTTTATTGCAATTGTATCGACTACAACAATTTATTTCTTTTGAATTGCATAATTGCTGATCGATACAATACTGTACGGATAAAAGAAAATAATTAGATATAAAGAGATGATGATCTCGCTTTCTCACCTCTCCACTGTCTACAACAGCCAAGGAAGATGTCTGCCCACAAGAAATGGACACAATACGCTTTCCACCTAAGAACGCAAGAGAGAATGAAAATGAAAGATTACACCACAGCTCAAAATTGTCAGACACTGATATAGAATAGATGATAAAGAGAAACTTGATTTTTGGGAGGTGAAAAAAATCATTTATGAGCTTTATCATTTCGTTTATGTCACTTTCAAAGAACATCACAGCCCACATGCCCCTCAAAAAGTATTGCTCTTCACAATATCCTTATATTCGATATAATGACCAACATTCATGCCATAATGTATGCTTCTATAGTCGCATATACCCATTCCTTTGTGTAGGGAATGTGCTTTTCAGCAAGACTGGGTGATTTTTGTTATCATTTTGATGATTTCAAAGTCTTGCAGTACAGGGAAGTCTGAACATAACGAGGTCGGCTATAATGAGGGTTTTGTCACGGTCCCAAATTTACTTACGTGTAAGTCTATGGCAGCATGAACCTGTTATAACAAGATTGGCTATAACGAGATATCGGATACATGTATAACGAGCTAAACCTTGAGCCCCTTAAACAAAGAAATACATTGATAATCATTCCCGTTATAACGAGCAAGCAAATTCCACTGCAGCTTTATCAACAAAAACCATTCACCAGAGATAACAACACCGCTACTGGCACACACAAGTCCCAGTTGGTTCAACTGGGTGGCCGATGCATGCAGATTGTGTGTTTTTATTTGTATCATAGTACAGCGTGCAACTTTTTTTTTTCATACCTCAGCATAGGCAACCTCGATGGTGTGATGGACTATCTTGTCATCGGTAATTTTGGCGTCTGAAATTAGTACTTTAAACACATTTCCCTATATTATCCAGAAAATTAATAGCTAGATCAGAGGTTGAAATTATTATCAATGCCTCTGTAGCTGCAAAATGAGTTAATAAAGAGAGGCAGCAGACCTTTGTACCAGGGAAAAAAAATCATTATTTTTTTTCCGGGGCTACTCTTTGAGCCCACCCAACCAAATTTTCTACATTGTATTACAGTTTACATTGGACCCTATGAGAATTTCAGGGGCTCTTTTTTAGTTTTCCAGGGCTCTTTTTGGCGTTTCGGGGGCGACTTCGCCCCGAGCCCCCATGTCTTTTTTTCCCTGCTTTGTACATTCATGTATGTACATGTAGTCCCATACATACATTTTTTTGTTTGTTTTGATATAACGAGGTAACGGCTATAACGAGGAAAACCCTTGGGTCCCGACGAGCTCGTTATACCGAGTTTCCCCTTTATATTCATATCAACCTTTCCCAATTGCTATGAGACAGTTTTTTAAAAAACAGTGTTATTGCATGAACAGAACTCAACTTCATATATAAGACTGGAGACAATTTAATTGGGTAGAATGACACCAGCATGACTGAAACATTGTGTGGCATTATGGCTGAGTCAGTGACTGTTATAAGTACTTGCACATAAAGAGTTTGATTGCAAAAAGAGATAAAGACCATTTCTTTTTACATTTTCAAAGTAACACCACCATTACATGGAACCAAAAAAAAAAATGCCTTGCATTTCTTGCATTTGATACCTCACTCATCATATATTAAGGAAAAGGTTTAGAATTATGATCTAAAGTAAATTTACCATATATTTTTTGGTCTTATTTTCATGATGTTAACAACTTCAATAGCAAATATATCAAATTTACAAAAGGGGATAGATCATGTGTTTTTTTTAAATCAAACTCTATATAAATTTATTGAGCTCTTCCTCAGAGATTCAAGAACCAAATTATTTTCCTAGTCTTCTTAATAGCTTCCAATCTGAAAGAAAACTGTATATAGGGCTTATTCTTACTCAATACGGATGCCACCTTTCTAGGTGTATTGATGTTAGCTGTAGCTCCCGTCCCAACCTGTCCACAGTTGTTGTAACCCCAGGCAAACACCTATTTGGAGTTTGGGATAAAAAACATGACACGTGTTATCCTGTTGATTACTGAACAGAAATTTCCCATTAATAACATTATTGGCATAGGCTTAATACAAAAAATGGCCACTGAGACAGGTAGCTGCCAAGGCAGGTTCTCAAACACACAATTTTTTTTCAAGGGATGCAATGAATTGAACTGAATTTAATTGATTTATTGTCCATTAAATGGAAATTTGTTGCTAACTGGTTTAAACAGGGGTAAAAGTTACAAATCAATAACAATGTAGTTACATCATCCATAATGTGCAAAACAATAAACAAAACAGTTGCGGTTTCATGAAAAGTAAAGCAATAAGAATGGGGAAAGAGTAAAGCGATATAAGAGTACTATGGCTACAATAGTGATTACTCGGCTGGTACTTGGCCTCGTCTTACCCTACTGCTATAAATATCAATTGACTCAGGCACTAATGAACATCTGAAGCGCTCCGCCCAATGCAGTAACCACTATAGAGAGGTGTTTAATATAGAGCTCTAGGTAGCCACTAGATAGTTTTGACTTTACATAATCTTTATGTAATTGTGTGAAAGAACACGTCCGGAATACAATATACAAAAATGCAATAATTAAAATGTCTATTATGGACATACTGTAATAGAATTTTAGAAAAGATCATGCCACAAGAAGATTGCATATCAATTTACAACAATGTCTACATGCTACCCGTGAAATTATCAATAATTGTTTGAAAAATTTGATTTTCAATAATTTTCCATTTTGCGTTCCACACGCGTTCTTTCGCACGACATAAAGACGCCTAAAAAAAAACCAATTGTAGTACCTTTCCTTTATCAAAGAGCCTTTATAGTGATAGCTTTGACTTTAAATAAAAAACAATTGTAGTACCTCTCCTTTATCAAAGAGCTTTTATAGTGATAGCTTTGACTTTAAATTAAAAACAATTGTAGTACCTCTCCTTTAGAAAGAGCTTTCATAGTGATAGCTTTGACTTTAAATGAAAAACAATTGTAGTACCTTCCTTTATCAAAGAGCTTTCATAGTGATAGCTTTGACTTTAAATAAAAAACAATTGTAGTACCTTCCTTTATCAAAGAGCTTTTATAGTGATAGCTTTGACTTTAAATAAAAAACAATTGTAGTACCTTCCTTTATCAAAGAGCTTTCATAGTGATAGCTTTGACTTTAAATAAAAAACAATTGTAGTACCGTAAACTGGGGTGGCTTTGGACAAATTTTAACTATTTATATCAATATCTTCATTATGAACAGAGGAATTCTAGGGGTAATGTGGGGGTTGGCAAGTACCAATAAAGAGGAAAACGTATTATATAGAATTCCCTGCAGTTTATTTTACTTCATGATTATTTTTTTGGTCAAAGTTTGTCCAAAGTGACCCCGGAGTTTGGGGTGACTTTGGACAACCATAAATATCCCATTGCATAATCACCTGTAGAGCTAATTGTCTAAAGTAAACCTCCTTATGGGGGAACTATGGACTAAAATACAGGTTTTTTTTAAATCTTAACCACTCCAATTTGTTCAATTTTTTTCAGCAGCCACCAAATAATGACTAAACAAGTACAACTTGTACATACGTTTTTGTGGTGGTATTTTGGCTAGAAAATTTTGCTAGGGGCATTAACAGACACTTGGTTGCACACTTTTTTCAAGATTTTGTAATTAAATTTGATATTTTGAATTCTAATAAGCCTAATTATTCAAAATAGTAAATGAACAAATTTGAAAAAGTGTAGTTAAGCAGGGCACTGCATGAATTTTCTGTGGACCTGTTACTTGCGAATAGCACGGTTAGTAGCTGACCACCTGGTTAGCTTTGGACTACAATACAGTTTTTTTTTAAAAATCTTAACAACTCCAATCTGTTCAATTTTTTTCAACAGCCACCAAATAATGACTTACAAGTACAACTTGAACATGTACATACGTTTTGTGGTGGTATTTTAGCTACAAAATTTTGCTAACAATAAACATGTAAGAACTTTCATTTTAAAAGGGCATTAACAGACACTTGGTTGCACACCTTTTTTCAAGATTTTGTAATTAAATTTGATATTTTGAATTCTTATATGCCTAAATATCCAAAATAGTAAATGAACAAACTTGAAAACGTGTAGTTAAACAGGGCACTGCATGAATAGTTACGTAGCTGTCGAACATTTGGTACTCCTTTGATGTCCAAAGTCACCCCGTACGTGAAGCCAAATCATGGGGTGAAATTGGACATGACCTATTTTCAGATTTGCAAGGGTGGTCAGGTATCAAGACTATAAAGGTGGGTTCATGATCCCTTTATGTTCACTATCCAGCCAGTAGGCTTGAGCTTCCATTCTTCTGTATTTCTGGAGTACCAAAAGTTCGACGGCCATAAAAATCAAGTATTTTATGGACCCTGCAAAAAAAAGTACAAAAACAATGTAAGGCGATGAAATATACAAGAGCACAACAGTCATTCATAGTATTCACACATTCCCCTAAAATAACATACAGAAAAAATACTGGAAATACCACAAGGAAAAGAATGTAAAATGAAACAATATTTTTTTTCTGTTGTGTCCAAAGTCACCCCTATGTCCAAAGTCACCCCAGTTTACGGTACCTCTCTTTTATCAAAGAGCTTTTATAGTGATAGCTTTGACTTTAAATAAAAAAACAATTTTAGTACCTCTCCTTTATCAAAAAGCTTTTATAGTGATAGCTTTGACTTTAAATAAAAAACAATTTTAGTACCTCTCCTTTATCAAAGAGCTTTTATAGTGATAGCTTTGACTTTAAATGAAAAACAATTGTAGTACCACTCCTTTATCAAAGAACTTTTATAGTGATAGCTTTGACTTTAAATAAAAAACTATTGTTGTACCTCTCTTTTATCAAAGAGCCTTTATAGTGATAATTTTGACTTTAGATTAACACATAAAGGAACACTTTTGCAGTATTGGTTGGTCCAGAATGCTTGGCATTACATATCATTAATGAACAGAAAGAGGAAAATTCACTGAAAAATTGAGTCCATTCCCAATGCGTATGGTGTGGTGTTCTCAAAGTAGGGCAATTTAATTGTAACTAATCATTAAACTCTTTCAATTGGCAATGCAGTAAATAATATATAATCACTATTTCTGCGTTCAAGTTGACAATCATAATTCATTTTTGTTTGTGTTATATCCATTTCTTTTTTTCAAACCATGTAAGATTGGAAAAAAAAACAGTTGTTGCCGATTTGAGGACTGAAGATGATTAATGTAGACCTTATGAAAGCTCTGTACTGCTACATACCTCTCCTTTATCAGTGAGCACAAGACTGTGATGGCTTCCACAGGCTATCTGAGAGACTTTCAATGCACCAAGGTTGGTTGAAATGCGATGAGGAATCAGTCCCTGGTTGGTGCTACCGTTGCCTAGCTGACAATAACCATTGTGTCCCCAGCTGCAAAAAACAATGAAATCAAAGATTCTAGAGACAATTAAAACGATGAAAACAATGGTGACGGTATTGCAAAATTAATGGATTAATATCGTAACACTTCATGGCTAAATTGTTAACACTGTATCTGGCCTCATTTGGTAAACTATCCCCCTCCCTAAGCCTAAACTATATCCCCCCCCCCCCCAACTGCAATCATAAGCCTAGCCCCATATTTTTTATGTCAGATAACCTATGGCAATTGTCATAAGAGCACTTCAATTTATACAATACATGTAGTTCAAGACACATTCCTCCTTGTGCTGATTCACAGGGCCTACCTGTATATTTCTCCGCTTTCAGTAGCAGCGACAACATGAGGACCACTCCCGAACGCCAGAGCAAACAGCCCCTTCTTGCACAAGCCCTCAATCTTCCGCGGCGTCAGGCTGGACTGAACATCACCCACACCTAGACATGCATTGTGGTTGTTCCCAAAAGCAAAGACCTCGTCTTTGTTTGTGACGTAAATGGCTTCGCTGCCAGCACTTCCAAAGACACACGCAAGCTTGACCCCACTCGTAACAAGGTCTTCAGCTAACAAGGAAAATATGGGCCACTTTGCAACATCATATACGTTGGTCATCATTGGATAGTCTTGTTGTTATTCTGTACAAAGAAGAACATACATGTACATGATTTCTGTTATGAATCATCACCAGGGTGACCTAGGCCCCATTTCATAAAACTTGTTATTAGTAACAAGTGCCACATTTCTATGATGAATTTGCTCTCAGCCAATCAGATGCAAGGATTTCAGTAGCTTAGAACAGTTATTGCAACTTGTTATTGATAACAAATTTTATGAAATGGGGCCCAGATTATGAACTCTGAATTACAGGACTTTTTTGGGCCTTGACTTTAAGAGGGCCATGATTACATGAAAATACAGGAAAGTTGTTCATGGGGGACTATATAACATTCTTGTTGCTATTAAAGCCACATAAAAAGTCTGACACTTTGTACCATCAATTTGATTCTCAGTCATTATCAATTCAAATCAATCCATGGAAATTAAGAATAATGATTAAAAAATAATGATGATCATCATCACCATCATAGTAATAAAATAACAATAATAAATAGTAATGATAACACTAATAATAATAACAATGAAATAATAATAATAATAATGAAGAAGAAGAAGAAGAAGAAAGAAGAAGAAGAAGAAGAAGAAGAAGAAGAAGAAGAAGAAGAAGAAGAAGAAGAAGAAGAAGAAGAAGAAGAAGAAGAAGAAGAAGAAGAAGAAGAAGAAGAAGAAGAAGAAGAAGAAGAAGAAGAAGAAGAAGAAGAATGATAATTATAATAGTGAGAGAAAAAAATAATAAACAATAAACATAGTTGTAATAGCTATAGTAATGATGATGATGAAGATGCCATGTAAAATTGATTCCAAGTTTCTCAGAGGATGGGCGGTCGGTTTAAATAATGAGCTCACACAGGCACTGAGTGAAAAACATCACATGCGTTTGACGCCGAGATTTCCGTGCGTATCGTACGAGTCAACAATCTGAACATGAGATGTTAATCTGCTGCATTTTTCTGCACAAGTGAGACGAAATTAAGGGAAAACCAACAAATATTTTCTGAGATACAACGTAACCAATTAAAGGCGGTCGATGAGTAGTAGGTCCAACCATACATAGCATAGGTCTAATGTTAGGCACACAGAGTGAGGAAGAGCTTTACAACAAATGTTGGGGCCCGGAAGGTAAACTCAGCTTGTTTTCCCGTGCAAGAAGATCAAGTCTCTACCTTCGATCTTCGAGCGCGCCATGCATGAGGGGCTAGAGCTTTTTGTGTAAGAACGTATGAATATTCAAAACCAAATACGAGATTCAGCGAATGGGAGTGTCGATGCCCTGTCATGTGAGCACCAGACTAACACAGGAGAGAGGGAGGGAGACAGAGACAGAGGACAGTACAGACAGCCAATGGAGCATGCATGAGCATGTGAGGGGTCGGAGAGAGGGGGAGATAACGAATTGGCCATGTTGTTCTGTCTATCCACTGATGTAGTATACTAGTAAAATATCTTCACCTTGAAATAACGTTGATATCAATGTTTTGTTTTCCCCCAATGGGTCACTATCAGTGGGGGAGAGAGAGAGAGAAAGAGTGAGCTAGGGAGGAAAGGGGGAGAGAGAATCAAAGCCCGCCGCCGTGGAAACCATACAAAGGGGATTATGTTCGCGCTCATTCAGTGACCACATTGTTTACAAATCTTCTCACACTATCAATGTTGCAATAAGATTTCAAGGGGGAATTCCACTATATTAAATTGGTTTTCAAAGGAACATTAGTAAAGAAGAGGTGTTGGAACAGGTTGACAAATTCTTCATCTTTTCTTTTTAAGTGAGTGTTGTTCGTAAGTGATTTTATTCTGGTTTTTATTCTGGGTTTTGTCGTCATGCGGACCTGAACAGTCAGTCACCCAGAGAGTTTATTTTTTATTTCATTTTTTCATGATATCTAAATTTCATATATAAACTAATCAAATAAGTGCTTTGTAATTTTACATCACTGTTGCCATATTTAATTTTAATATCCTGTCATTCTACATCAAAAAATATCATCCCGATTATTCTACTCACTGTCACACAAATTTTGCATCACCCGTGTTTGGTCTGCACTTCCTTCAAAGGCCCCCTCCTGCTCCTCGATAGGTGCATGCTCACTCAGCCTGTAGCACCTCGCTAGCTAGTGCTATCGCTAGTCATGCATGTGGCGCGGCTGTACTTGCAAACCACAGTGTGATTGCAAATTAAAAACATTTGCATCTTTACAATGAACACCCTGCCTCTTCAACTTTTGTTTTCAAATAGGGTCTATGTGCTTGCTATCTGTTGAATTGAGTTGTTTATGTGGTGTTTCTGAAGTCATGATATCGGCTTCCGATCTTTGCTGTTTCAGCCATCAACCCGGACCAGCTTGGTCCGGTACTAGGGGGGATGTGTATCATTGAGGCCTGTAGTACTGTACATCATCCACGTAAATCACTTTCTGAAAAGCACCCTAAACGGGGATTAAAGCAGGACAGAAGTGGGAGTGATTTACCCTAACCAGAGAAATAATGTATTACATCTCCGATTTTTATACCCTTAACGGGAATTTTATGCAATGATGCATCATTCATAATCTCCTGATAAAATAACATTTTCCTGAATTTTCCTGATTTTGATACCCTTTTTTCTGATTTTTCCTGTTTTTTGATACCCTTAACTGGATCCCCGGGTTCCCCGCCCGATGCTGAAAAACATCCTTTTTTTTTTTCTACGTTGTTGTTTACGCGATGATGTACAGGCTTCAATGAGACAAACCCCCCGGAGTCCAGTAGAAATCCCTCCAACTCGCCGGTCTCCGGGTTCCAGCCCGGCCTGTCTCCCAGCATTATCTAACTTACAACTTTCAATAAGATGCTATCAAAAATGTAAAGTTGAGTTCACTAGAGTCTAGTAGTATGATGGGGGGACCATAGTTCGCGCACATTTTAATTTTTTTATGAAGGCAATTTTTGATCCATAATTTCGAAATTTTTACCAAAAATTATTCTGATTTAAATGGCACCAAAGGCAAAGCAAAGTTTTAGATTTCAAATGGGCGCAAGAAGAACATGTTATTTACGAAGAATTCCCGAGATATCGCGATCGCAAAATTCGATGTCGTATCGCACCGCTCTGGACCTGGAAAAGTGTTACAAAAATAACGAGACCTAACTTCGCGCACGCCAATTTTCAAGTGATTAATACCTTTATACCTTTATACCTTTATACCGCATCTACTGGAAAAATACAGTTGTTCCTGCAGTCAAGTTTCCAGGTCTATCTTGTTGTCTTCCTAGCTTGGATAAGTCAAGTTTCCAGGTCTAACTTTTTGTCTTCCTAGCTTGGATAAGTTTGAAACCGAGTCTGTGCTATTTGTGCAATGTGCTGTGCCACTGTGTTGAAATGAAAAAGGCACTATTCCCATGCGTGAACATAATGCCACGCGGACCAGAACTTGTCTAACTTTGTCTTGAAGCCATTGATTGTTGATGCTGTGACTACCTCAGCAGGCAGAGAGTTCCAGTCATTGACCACTCTAACACTGAAGGTGTTTTGTCTCACTGCCAGTCTACTCCTTTTCAAAAACAGCTTGTAAGGGTGGCCACGAGTTGATTGAGTGGTAGCTGATGTGAAGAATAGGTCTCTGTTCACATCATCAATGCCATGAATTATCTTATAGACTTGTATCATGTCACCTCTTCGCAGTCTGTACTTGATGGAGGGTAATTTCATTTCATGTTCCAATACAAAACAGAGATCCATAAAAGGTAAGATAATTGCATTACTAGGAAGACAAAATGCCTCTGAATAATTTGATACCACATTTTACTTACAATTATGATGAGATCGTCTCTCGAAAAGAGGAATTCTAGGCCCTTGTCGACAAGTCCAGTTTTTGTCAGAACGAACGCAAAATGCTGCCAAATTTGCCGATTTTTCATTCATAATTTCAAAATTCCTTCTCTAATTTCAAAAGGAAAGTAACTTACAGGGTAATTTTAGGGTGCTCTTTCCGTTGGTGCTACCAGTTTTTCACAGTCTTTTCTAGTTTTTGAAATATGGCCCTGTGCGCGAAGTTTGGACCTGCGCGAAGTTAGGTCACTCTGCCATACCTGATCTACAGTAATGTCTTTGTGTGTGGCCCATGCAAGGAAGTTCAATCAATCACAACAACCGGTCAACATGGTCAACAATGAATGAGCTTGACTCACTCTAGACCTAGAGTCTAGTCTAACTCTAAGTTCTAACAGTTAGTCTAGGGGCGTTTCATGAAACAATTAGTCGGTGGTTTTCAACGACTAATTTGCTTTCAGCCAATCAGATGCGAGTATTTTCAGTAGCTTATAACATTTGTCAGTGATTTTCACCGACAAAAGTCAAAACTCTTCGTGAAATGCTCCCCAGATCTAACGTTAGATTCGAAGCGTGTCAGTAGTGACAGTTGAAACACGACACAATAATCACAACAAACATGACAAACGAGTGGAGTGGGACTGCTAACATTTTCAAAACACTGCACAAAACGATTAATTTGTAGTGTTAAATTGTGAGTTCCTTCATTTGCATTTACATTTCCGAAATAGCTGTAGTGATAACAGTAATCTTACCTCAGCAAAACTTAATTCACTCGAAAATACTGTATTTGCGCCAGACTTCGTCGGTCGTATCCTTGAAATTTGGCAAAGCTCCAGCTTTAGACTACGGTGTATTGCCAATACACAAATGAAAAAGAAAAAAACTTTTGCCTGCGCAGCATGATTCATGATGAATCATGGTTTACCGGGGCTGCGTTTCTCGAAACTGCCATAAGTCTAACTTCTTCAACTTGGACGTCCCATTGAAACGTATGTTGTAAGTTAGAATTAAACTGCATTTCAATGGTGTTCCATGAACTTAATGGCGGTTTTGAGAAACGCTGCCCTCATACCGTCACAAAAAGTTTAACGTATGTATAGAAAAATGTTGCAAAAAGGCATAAAATTTTAAGAAAACAAGGAAAGTCAACAAAGAAGAATTTTTGATTTTGAAATATGAATTTTGATGCCTCAATTATCAATAGCCTTATATTTGAGAAAACAATTCCATCGGTAGATTATGAAGGGAACTGGGGCATTTAGGGGAAAGGGTGAGAGAGAAAAGATCTTTAGAAGATGGAAATTACTCTTCCTGTACATCATTTATACCTTCACTCATACAAGAGCTAAACTTGGTGTTAAATGACTGTCCTACTAAAGGGGCTTTTCTATTTTTTTTCCTTCAAAATACAGGTACATGTACAGTATGCTAATTTGAATATCACTTAATTTTTTGAATAAATATCAATTTTATAATAGAATTATCATTTAGAAGAAATAACAGAAATGAAAAGGCATGTAAGATGTAAGTTTACATTATTATGGTGGATTCTTAAAATTTATTAGTGAACTATAGAGTAAATGATAACATTTCATAAATAAAACGTTATCATAGATGATCTTTATTTATTCATGACTGTAAAACCTATGGTAACTGTATTGGTGAGAATATTCTTTGAATAATGATGCCCCTCCACCCCCCCCCCCCCAGGAAAAAAAAAAGAAATCCATGAAATACAAAGAGGAAAAAACAACCATCCATTTGTTTACAAAGCGTAATAAACATATTTATTTATATTGATGCATATACATGTACATATTCACAATAAAATATACAAAAAGCTGAAACATAAAATAAAGCATATAAATTAAGTTGACAAATATGCAGTTAATTGTTTAGATTTACAAGCTAATAATACAGCCTAGTGTGGGGCATCTCCCACACTACACTCTGATAAAAAAACAAGAACAACATAAACACGCACAAAAACACAAACACAAACTGAATACATCTATTTCAATGTAAAAATCAGACAATCATAACCATGCAAAAATGTTTGAATAAGGAAGGTACATAGCTCTTATCTGGGCATATTCTCACTGGGACATAATGCAAAATTATGAAAATCAGAGTGGTTTGGTTTGGTATAGTGGATGCAGACAGGAGGATCTAAAGAAATTGCAGAGAATAGCCAATTATGCAGGCAAGATGACTGGTGAAGTGATAAACCTGACACACGAATGCGCTAATATGATTCTGAAACAGGTATCACATATTCTGGAAATTAGAAATCACCCCCTCCATCCGTGCTATACTCGAATGCGATCAGGAAAGCAGGACAGATCAATGAAGGCTCGAACTTCTCGCTTCCTTAATTCCTTTGTTCCGTTTTTAATTCGTAAATACAATGAACAACTTCATTCAAATTGATTAAGCCTATATCTTGCCACTTCAATAGTCATCTTCTCATCATGTTCACAGTCATCTAGTCTTATATTCATCAATTAAATTACACCTTTCACTGTACCAAGTATATCATGATCAAAAAAGATAACTCCTACTTTATCCTGTGTTATTCTAAAATCTTGATTTATGCCATTATATTTTCAAGACCATAACTAATTCATTTTGCTATCTCACAAATTAATTCGAAATCCTCTTATCTTATCAATATTGTAAGTTTATGCATATATTCATATCATTCTCTGAATTGACGCCATGTCTCCGTATGACCATGTTACTGTAAAATTGCAATTGTGTATGCATTATGTATTGTTTGTATATCATTTTCTGATGTTGTATATTTGAATGTAATGCCAACAAAACGAATTTCCTTACTGGACCAATAAATCAATCTGAATCTGAATCAGAGTGGAATATTTCTTTGAAAGAATAGAGCAGAAGGTGATACACACTTTTCACCTCATGCATTTTGTAAATGCATTTTTAAAAACGACAAGGATAACAACAGAAATTTTCCCATGAATGCATTAATTCTCACATTTCACAAACCTTGCATTCTCGTTCGGTTCAGTTGCGACAGTCACTCTAGCGTGAGATGGGTCGACAACAGTATCATTAAAACCTCACACAAGTCGCCTTTTCTGTTCCTATTCTAACTGATTACAGACTTCTAACACTTCATATTTTCTCTGGGCCCAACTGCTAACTCATTCTTCTTCTTCTCTGCCCTTGGGATCCCTCAATCAATTAAATATTTCTTAAATTGGTCAACTCTCGCTCGCAGCGTGCACAATCTTGAAAACAGTTGTCGACCCACGAGTTGGAAAATAGGCCTCTCATGGTACGGACAATGGTGGCGCATGTATTGTGAAACGCGAGAATTGTTTGTAAGAACACTGAATACTAGTACACAAAGCTCTCCATTTGTATTTCATTGCATTGTTATACATACATGTAATTTGAGCCCATTCAAATGAAAATGGGAAATACCTTTAAAATAGCTACAATTTATATAATATCATGAAAACATTAATGCAATCTACCACAGAAGATGCAGGAACACCAGAGGGTCTGTCCTGTATAGTTTTGTCATCTACCAAAACAGAATTAATATTTCAGGACCTAATCACAGGGATAATAGGGACATGTAACATAATACCATGCATGATAAGTTTCCTGCTGTAAATAATACAGCAACTGCAAATATGACTGAATGATGAACTGTGCAACTATTATCAAAGCAGATATCATATAAAATATTCCACATTGGTAAACTTCAAGGCATAAGAGCCGCTTTACAGAATTTTCCAGTTACCATTAGAAAAGGCACATAAGTAAAGAGTGTAAAAATTATACTGACTGAAATAGAAAATGAAATATCATCTTCTCTACAGAATATGGAGAACAATATCTACACAGTCTTTCAGATAAAAAGGAAAATCTTATAAATATACATTACAAAATGGTAGCAGCAGCAATATAAGTGATTCAGACTACTCCACATTCATAACAAAACTTGCTATTCTTTACCTTCTCTAGATTAGCTCATTCATTACAGGAATTATTTGAATCCTTATCTGATCAGCTTTTCTTCTTCAAATTAGCAACACCAGCGTTTTTCTTTTAACGCGACATTTTTTCGTTATGAAATGTCATGTAGCTTAAAAGTTGCCTATTTGAATGGAAAGCATTGATTTTTCACTTCCCATCATATTGCCAATTCAAGGATTTTAGGGATTATTTTCCTTCAAAAAAATTTCAGCATCAAACAGCAAATACTGACACAACAGTAATGGGCAGTCAGTATGTGTAGAATTTTTTGCTCTTTCTGATTTTTTAGGGCTCTACATCAAAACTACCTTGGACTATACCACACATATTCAACCCTTACAAATAAGTTATGCAATGTTTCTGAATTCTACCAACCATTATGTGACTGATTTTGAGTAAACTAATCCTTATTCAGAATGTTCCCCATGATTGAGTTTCCTTTCTTCAATTCAAATGTTCAAGTCCCATTTCACCAAACTACTTTGTAAACCCTTCTCTATCTAATGTTGTCTGGTCTAGTGGTGGGTATGTTGTCCTCCGTGGGTAGATGTAGCTTTGTTCAATTTTTTTCCATTGCACCAATACATTCCTCCAAGTCCTGAACACTTGTCTGGTATAGCTGAGAAAGTTCTACCCAACGTCTCACAGCTTAAAAACCTTCATTTTCTAGATCACGTTTGGTCTAGCCCCATAACTGCCTTTAAACTCACTTCTCCATGTTTGTTTTTAGAATCCTTCCTAATCTAAATTACCAGTTTGGTCTAGTTTAGTAAACAAGGTCTGACCCACTCCTGCCATTGTGTAAACATTTCGTTGGTGAAGTTGAAATCCTGTCCATACTCTCTCTCTCTCTCTTTCATACTCTCTTTTATGAAGAATTCCACGGTCAGGTTTGTTCATCTATACTTGTTCAGAGAATCCTTCCTAATCTAGAGCAGCTGTTTGGTCCACATTATTTGTCTGTTCAAGTTTACTAAACGTTGTCTGACTTGCTCCAGTCCTTCGTATAAAGGTTTGGACGAAGTTAACGATCCCGTCCATTCTCTCTCTCTGTAAGAATTCCATGTAGACTGGTTTGTGAATGCTCTTAATCATCTGTGGTTCCACTCTCTTATCAGCTGGTTGAGTCTGTCAGGAAAGAAGAGATGGAACCTTTACAATATTTTTAGGATTACAAAAAAGGGTGGGTTAAAAGTTAATGGTAATACATCCTCTATCTTCCATCCAATTTCAGTGGACATTACTAATAAGCACTGCAAAAACTGAGATCAGCAGAATACAAACAATTGTTACTCCTGTTAATGCAACTTATGCTGCTATTACTACTGGCAGGGGCGTCGCTAGAGGGGGGGTGTGGGGGGGTGTGACACCCCCCCATTAAAAATTCTTGTCGGCAAATTCGCGATCGCTGTCGGCAAAAGAGAGAGAGAGAGAGAAAGGAGAGGGAAGAGGAAGGAGGGAAAAAGAAAAAAGAAAGATGAGTAAGGTGCCCAAATAGAGTCATATTCGGCTTATTTGCTGGTGCATTTTGACGACGAAATAACACTGGTAACACGAAAGAGAGCCTATTTTTCCTCGCTCGCTGCGCTCGCTCGTATTATATTAAGATACACGATATTTTCGGAAAGCAAACACATTTGCCAAGTGAAATAAACAAATATATAATTTAGATATTTTGGGGCCCATCATGTATTTTGTTGAAGAATTATCACCTCTATACCATAGAAAAGAGTATATATATTTTTCCTCGCTCGCTGCGCTCGCTCGTATAATATTTAGATACAGGATGGTCTTTGAAAGCAAATAGATTAGGTAGGAAAGGTGACCAAATATATCACAATAGGTATCTTAAAGGCCCATCATGTATTTTGATGAAGAACTTTCACTTCTACCATGAAAAGGAGTATTTTTTTCGCTCGCTACGCTCGCTTGTACAATATTCAGATACAAGATGGATTTGGGAAAGCAAACGAATTCGGCAAGCGAGGCCCATCATGTACTTTGATGAAGAGTTATCACCTACCATAAAAAGAGTATATATATTTTTCCTCGCTCGCAGAGCTCGCTCGTATGATATTTAGATACAGGATGGTCTTTGAAAGCAAATATATTAGGTAAGAGAGGTGACCAAAATATCAAAATAGATATCTTAAAGGCCCATCATGTATTTTGATGAAGAACTTTCACTTCTACCATGATAAGGAGTATATAGATTTTTTCCTTGCTCGCTGTGCTCGCTCGTATAATACGATTTAGGATGGTCTTTGAAAGCGAATGAATCATGTGAGAGAGGTGACCAAATATATGATTTAGATATCTTTAAGCCCATCATGTAGTTTGATGAAGAACTATCACTTCTACGAAAGAGAGTGTATATTTTTCCTCGCTCGCTGCGCTCGCTCGTATTATATTTAGATAGAGAATGTTTTCGGAAAGCTTACACATTCAGCAAGTGAGGTGAACAAATATAATTTAGAAAGAAAATATAATAGAGGCACACAATTGAACATGCCTCGTGGGCTTTATACAGTTGAATTTGTCGACGTTGGTCGTCGGCAATCGGAGGCATAATTTGTCGGCAATCTGGCCTCTACACCCCCCCCATTAAAAAAAGTCTAGCGACGCCCCTGACTACTGGCCCTGCCACTGATCATTTCACTGCTATCAATACTGGTAAAATAAATAACCTGCATCAAAGTTATCACCACAGCAACTAATATTACTACTGCCACCACCATCACCTCCATTAGTACTACCACTATCACTACCACCAATACCAGTTCTACTTCAACTACCACCATCAATATCTCAACCACCAACACCATCACCACTACAATCACAATCACTACCACCACTACCCAACATAACTATTATCTCTACAATGAATTTCTTGCAGCAGCAGACTGTCTCCAGACTGCCCTGCATGGAGAACATCTTGTTGGGATAAGGCATCCCTATAGATTTTATAGCATTCCTACCAACACTCAACACCCCACAAACATTATCACCACCACCATCACCACTACACAGGCTATACTACCATGGCCACCATTGGCCACCACTTCCACCATCAAAACTAACAATGTTGCTACCCCTTAAACCACCACTATAACAAACACCACTATCAACACTTCTACCACCAAACCAAAAACACCAACACTACCACACCCACTACCACTGCTGCTGCCACTTTACCACCAGTGACAAACACCATCCCATCATCATTACCTCTTCGAAGAATTTCTTGCAGAAGCAGACTGTTGCCAGACTGCCCTGCATCGAGAACATCTTGTTGGGGTAGGGGATCTCAGTAGCTTCTATGGTTTCCATGGAAACCCCATGATCCATGCTGGCGTCAAAGGCCTTGGTCCTCCACAGACAGTTACAGAGGGTGAGGATGACGTTGTTCAATTCTCCAATGCCTTTCTTCATCTCCTCCTGTGCACAAATATAATTATGAAGGAAATATATTTCTATACATTCATATATCAATCCTTTCAGTGCAAATTTTCCAAACTTGGGAATTTGTCCAACATGTGGTTGTACTGTATATCATATCATTTATTATTAATAATCAGTCATGACTTCTCTTAGTAAAAAATATATTAATTTCACATTTGGATGAAATTAATTTAGAATGAATATGGAAAAAAAGCATTCATAGCTTACCCATTGTTTGTGCTGGTCATTGTCAGCCCTCAGTGCAGTGAACTCTGTCTTGTAACTAAAAAGACAAAGAATGAAAAAACAATAAATGTTTTGTGTCCTTACTAATACACTGGAATATCTTGTTGGGAAGTAAGCTTGAGAAAACAAATTATCATGTAACTTTCCTGAATCCGCTGTTTCACATCATTACATATTTTTTTATATTTGTTATTCATTGTATGAATCAATAGATACCTTTTCTTTAAACAAACTATTATTTTTCAAATCTGACACATGCTCTGACCAATTTTACCTCAGGCTTTATTTTTTCAAAGATATAGGATTGGGAAAAGCATTGCAATCATGATTTGTTAGATTTGGGGTCGGGGTTAAGGTTAGGTAAAGATTTTGGTGCAGGGTTGGGAGTAACTCTTGTTATGTGTAGATAATGCACCACCAAGCACACATTGCACCATCATGTGTTGTAGAACAGCATTCCATCAATGTTTACATCAGTTGGCTTCATCTTATCTGAGTGAAGTGTTAACGCAGAATAAACCTGAAAGAACGCTACACTCCAGTGGCAAGTCTCAACTTTGTGTTCCACAAACCATGACAAAGTCATACAGAGAAGGTCATTTTCATACGCAGCCACTATTTTGTGGAACAAATTACCAGAAACTTTGAGAATTAGTGGACCATATGGCAGCTTCATCAGTACACTGAAAACACATCTATTCGCCATATTGTAAAAATGTCAGAATTATGAACACAGTGCACCTTTTCTTGTTAAATACTTCTTTTTTTACTCTATTATTTAAAGAGTGTAGAGACATGCAATTATGCCTATGTGCTATGCACTATACAAAAACGCTTAATTATCTATCATTATTATGGGGTATTCAGATATGAGGTGACCTTGTGGTGCCACAAAATCCCTGCAACATTTTGGTGTATAAGTCACTTGGGTATGAGGCGACAGAAAAATATTGCCGAGGCAGGACTATTTTTTTTTTTTTTTTGCTGCCTGGCTGCAAAAAAATGTGCACCAATCAAATTCCTAAAAAGTTAGCGCAAAATATGTTGTCATGAGATTGTCTGCGCAAGTTTTGAGAAAGTTCTCTTTTATTTGAGAGTTGACACGTTAATGCACATTCATCAACATAAGTGGAGCCACAATGTGGCACCATATCTGAACACTAAAATTTTGTGGCGCCACAATGTCGCCTCATATCTGAAAACCCCTTCATTTTGAGTAAATGAGTAAACAACTTACTTGCAAATGATCTGACATATCCTAGAGCACGCTGTGGGATCAATACCAAACATGGCACGGTAGAAGTTGATCTTGGAAGGCATCTGCGAGAAGACGATGCCATGCTTAGTGTAGACAGATGCCACCTGCAAAGAAAAGAAAAGAGAATCAAGATTGCTGGCATTAGTGGATCACTGCGAATGAAGGCATGTGGCTTTAAAATTCCACTCGATTGAGAAATAAGTCTATATTTGGCATCCTCGACCCTCTTGATAAGGACAGGGAACTGCTGTTAAGTAATTCTCTGATAGCCTCATCACAGGAGCATGAAGATTGCAGTGACAGTTCCAAATGCACGTGTACTTTTAATCCATACAAAGAGAATGCTCTGAAGGGGATATGATATTATTAGAGAATGTGGTATTGCATTAGTGTAACTAGTACTACTGTATTCGTTTAACTCATATCAATATCCGGTTTCCTATCTCACAGATCTTCCTGGCTGTGTATGTTTTTAACTTCAGAATACCTATTCTGCCCCTCCTGGACTGAAATTTCTCAAATTTCTCAAAATACATTCTTCTCCTATAAAAAAAAAAACACCCTGATGATCGTAAGTTTGTCATGCTCAAAGAAAAGTTGTAAGCTGTTTCTGGTCATATTTCAAGAAGTGATAATATATGAAAATAGGGAAATTTCCACTACAAAAAAAAGGAAAAAAAAAATAGAAATTGAAAACTCACCAATTCAAAGAATGTGAGTGCATGGTGTAAGAGAAGGGAATGATGTTGATGGATCTGAAGAGCAATAGAACACATTCCATCTACCAACTCGACCAGTTTCTTCACGGTCACCACAGGGTCAAAGTAGGCCACCCGAACAGAGAACACTGATGAGCTGCAAGTAGAGAGGGAGAATAACATGGGATGATAAGTCATTATTGTCCACAAAGTCATTAGATACCCCAAAGGCAAGTCCTGTATACAGTTCAACCTGCCTCTGTGATCGATATATTAAAACATTTCCTGTCGATGAAAACCACATTTTGTGTTTACGCTGAAAAGTGTTTCTTTCAAAACCTATTTTGAAAGAAAACCTGTAAAGAAAGACAACTGCCTATAATGACTTTTCTTGACCACCATGATTGACCCTACCTTTTTGCTGTTATATCAAATACATGTCCCAAGTTTAACAGAATTTTATGAAGAGTGAGCAGAAATGACACCAAAAGCACCACTTGACCTGGAGCTTAGGCATGTCTACGCTTCAGCGCAGAAGGTACGGTGTACTTGTCCTAGAGTTCAACATAATACGAACCTTTGATTCTGGGGCTGCACCTCATTAATTTCATCCATCAGAACAGTCTCCGCCTCCTGAGCCTTCTGTCTCTGTGCAGTCTCCCTGTACCTGCTGATCTCATGGGTTACGTAGTTCCGCAGGAGCTCCGTCAGAGTGTGTAGGACCTGACACTTGAAGTAGACTGAAGAACTGAAGAACAGTGTCCGTAAGGGTTCAAGGATTAAATCATTCAGAACTAAAAGGAAAAGTATTAAAGAGAGTCGTGCAACCATGAGAGGCTCATGAGTCAGTCATGACAAATCCAATAAATGGGGAAAGAAGGGATGACTTTTTCCTTTGTCAAGCAAGGAAGGAATTGCAGATTAGAATTATTCTGCATGACATATCAAGAAAACTGCATACATAGGTTGTTTAACCCATTCGTGACAGAGGTCCACATTTTGTGGTTTGGCCTAATATCTTTTGATGCAAATCCCTAAAAATCATACCAAATACATGAGCAGAAAGAGCAAAATATTCTACACAAACTGTGCCCATTTTGGTTGCGTCAATATTTGTTGTTTGATGCTGAAATTTTTTTAAAGGAAAATAAGCATTAAAATCCTTAAATTGGCAATGTGATAGAAAGTTTAAAATCACCGTTTTCCCCTGCAAATTGGCAACTTTTTGACTTCTCATAATTTCTGTCAATTTATATTCATTTCAGACACATGACGTTTTATAAGAAAAATGTAGCAATAAAATAAAAATGTTGGTGTTGCCAATTTGAAGAATAAAAGCTGATCAAATTACGCTTTAAATAATTCATGTCACAAATGGGTTAAGTGCGACAAGGAAATTTATATTCACAGAAAGGAAACATATTCAAAGGAAAGAAAAAAAATGGGCCCTTATGGATAGGTGGTCACTAAAGCGGGCTTGAATACACCAAGGATCAAATACTAAATCTGTTTTAGCCTGTTGAGCACAATTGGATGTCAGTAAAACATGCATTTTCCATAGAACCTAGCCTGAGTTATCTTGGGATTAGTTTTCAACAAGGTAATGCTAATGTATAGCACATGACTATCAAATATGAAAGAATATTGTTCTCCTGCTAAAGTCTATCAAGCAAAATAGTCCCTATGGACAGTGAATGTAATTGAGATGAATGAAGGGATTGCCAATTTTACAACTTTTATTATGAGAGATGAAAAAGCTTACCATGGAAAGGGTATATTCTGAATCTGCTGATCATTTTGAGGATATACGGCCTGTAATCTTGACCGTTCCATGTCAAGAGATATCTGGTTAAGAACTGCTCACAAACTGGTACACTCTCCTGTCAAATCAAAAATAAAAATACATTTAAAAGAAAATATACGGATACACTCAAAACATTCATGAAATATCTTTGTACACCACAGTGGTAATTATAAACAAAGATATCAAAATTCTTTAAGAATTAAATTCCTCTTCTGTCTCAATTAACACTGCTTATCACACATAACATTCAAAACATCCCAGTTGAGATGTAACAGAGGATTCTTTATTAGAATCTGAAAAGGGGGGGGGGGGGGGGTTACATTTTTTTCTCATACATACAGAGCTAAGTTTAAACAACCTCTCACATATATCTAAATATGGTCTGATTTGCAACCAAGCATACTGAATACCAGAATTTGGGGCAAATTTTTAATTATATAATTATTATCTAATTATTCAATTATATAATTCTTTAAAGTTGCCTTTAAACACAACTTTTTATGCAGGACCTTCACAACAGATTTTCTAACATGAAATTCTCCTCTTCTTTTGTATACCTGAATAAAATCCATAAAGTTGATCAACAGCTGGAGCAGCTGTTCTGTTCTCTCATTACTGCTTCCTGAATCCAAGAGCTCTGTGGAGAAAAAAATGTTATATTTCAATTAATGTATTTACCCATTCAAGTAGAATATATTCATAAAATTGTATTTTAAACATAGCAGCTTCTTAGCACACTTCCATAACATTCACCTTGCATAGAGATAAATAAGGTACTGGTTATTGGTTAATGGTTTGTTTTACGTGAAAGCATGCATGCTCGTAAGTAAGCAACCAGAGGACCGATGGTTTTATATCCTCTCAGAGGGACCTGGTAACGAGGATTAATGCCTTACCGAAAGACACTAGTGCATCAACATGGTTTCGAACCAAGCAAACCATATGATCCATAGTTCCGTGACGTATCCACTATATCACAAAACCCCTACATGTGTCACAGGTGCAGAATTGTAATATTTACTGAAGGCAACTACAGGGAAAATGATACACTGTCTTAAAGGGGGGTATCCAATGCAGAAACAATGTAAGCTCATTTAAAAGAGCATGATTTTATTAGTAGAAAATCATCTGCCTCAAGTTTTTGAAAAAGTCGTGTTGCCAAGGAAACCCCCAAATGTGGTAAGATTTCAGGATATTTTTGACCCCTCAGCTGTGACCCAGTTTCAACTGGGTACCCACTTTGACGTCGCAATGAAGTTAAAGTGGGTACCTTGTCAGGCAATTCTAGCAAAATGCGCGCAAAGTATAATACATATTGTACAGTCTAGCGTGCAGCACAACTGCAATGCGTGAAGCTGGGTACCCACTTTTACGTCATACCTCATACTCAAATTTTTTGGTCAACTCTTGACTTTTTATGAGAAAATTAGCCAAAATGCACTGATTTCGATTGATCATTGATCATATTTTTAATGTTATTCTTCTTAGAATTTTATTCTCGATCATATATAAAAAAAAAAATTACCATTGTGTAATCACTTTAAAGCCCTTTCATCAGTTATGCAAATGGAAAGGTATTGTATGAACACAATTCACTGTACCTGTTTGGAGTTTCTGTGAAAGCCAAAAGTTGAGTCTTTGTGCAGTAGCCTGATCCCTCCTGCATGCAATCAGATACTGCAAGACAGGTGACCGCAAGACTGCTGCAGCCTGGCTTGGAAGCTGGGTTGGACCATGGTGAAAAGAGAATAAAAACTTGTTCACATATGAAGTGCAAAACCCCCACGGTGTTTCTTTTGGTGCGTACAAGTAAATGGGATGAGGAGCAAAAAGAATAGAAAAAAAAGAAAAGAAATGCTGAGGCATGAGGGGTATTCTTTGCCTCCCGGCAACAAAAAATGTAGACCAATTAATTTCTTCTTATCAAGTTAGCGCCACATATGACATCATGAGTTTGTTTGCACAATTTTGGGCAAAAATCTCTTTTATTTAAGCATGAACTATTTTTCATGTGTTAACCCATTCGTGATAGGAATTATTTAAAGCCTAATTTGATCAGCTTTTATTCTTCAAATTGGCAACACCAACATTTTTATTTTATTGCTACATTTTTCTATAAAACATCACGTATCTGAAATGAATATAAATTGACAGAAATTATGATGAGAAGTCAAAAAGTTGCCAATTTGCAGGGGAAAATGGTGATTTTAAACTTTCTATCACATTGCCAATTTAAGGATTTTAATGCTTATTTTCCTTTAAAAAATTTTCAGCATCAAACACCGAATATTCACGCAACCAAAATGGGCACAGTTTGTGTAGAATTTTTGACTCTTTCTGCTCATGTATTTGGTATAGTTTTTAAGGCTCTGCAACAAAAGTTATTAGGTCAAACCACAAAATGTGGACCTCTGTCACGAATGGGTTTATGCACATCTCATTATCATAAGTGGCGCAACAACAAAAAAAAAAAAAAAAAAATGCAGGGGTTTTTCCCCAGGGTGTGCCACTGCATATCTGAATGAGCCTTAGTAGTGTCAAGGGACAAAGGCCACAGATAGAATGTAAGTTCCTTGAAAATGTTTTGGATAATACTGAAGAGAAAATTGTCTTTTTGCAAGGCAACAAATACATCAAGAACTATATGTTTGCCTTTGTTGGTGGCCAAAAGACATCTCTCCAGAAAAGCTCCACAGTGGAGCTGCCAAAAGAGGAGTACTAAAGGAGTACTTATAAAAAAGAACTGGGATGGTGTCTGACTGAACTGAAGAGTGATTGGAAAATGGAGAAGGAATAAGGAACAGGAAAAAAACTAACAGATGACTCAGATGTGTGGACCTGCCCTTAGAACTCCTTATTGTGCATTCACTGCTTATCACGATCCTTATACAGACAGGTTCTTTAAACGAAAAAAAATATATAAAGGGGGAATAAAGATCAACAAATTACTTTTCCTTACCTCTAGGTGGTCAAAATTGTTGAGGAATTCATCGAAGGATTTGACTTGCTCAAGGGGTACTTTGGTCATGACCTCTGCCCTGGGGTCAAGGGTCGAGTATGCAGAGCGAAGGTCAGGTACAGGGTTCAGTTTCCTCCTCTTGTGCACCTGAAAAAGAATTTGAACCAGAACTTCAGCAACGACTCTTCATACACGTTTGTTCCCTTCTCTGGGGCCCTTTTTAATCAGTTGACTAATACATTCTCTCATTCCCATAGACTCAATACAGGGGCCGGCTAGTTCCAGCAGCCAATAGGTTAAATCCACCCTCCATCAGAAGAAACAAGGAGATACTAGTAAAGGGTCGATTGCAGTACAGTCTGCAGGCAAAAGTATAACTGTAAGTAAGGTTAGTGTATTAAGAGCTAAAAATATTGCAGCATCATGCCAAGGGAGTGTTTCATCAAGTGTCTTGTCAGTGATATTTACCGACAACTGTTATAAGCTAATTGAAATCCTTGCATCTGATTGGCTGAGAGCAAATCTGTCAGTGAAAATCACTGACAAGACACTTTATGAAATGCTCCCATGATGTCACTTTTGTTTCTAAGACAACCAAGATGACTACCTACCATGCCTATGTCTGTGATTGTTCTATGAGCTGCATCCCTCTGCATGCTGGTACTGGCTGGTTGTCTCTCCTGGATCCTCTCTCTCGCCTTGCGCACTTCGGATGTCCAGGTGCGGTCTGTCAGCCTGAAGTACGCCCTCTGTGTTGATGGGAGGGACAGCAAGACGAGATGAGGTGCAAAGACCTTGTAGATGGACAGGAGGCCTGTGATGTGGGGGGTTGGACCCTGGAAATAAATGGTTTAAAATAACATAAAATGAATTCAACAATAACAAAATAACTGTCTTCTGACTAACAAGTATCTCTGGCCTTCAGCAAAGTCTTTCACCTGTCCCGTTCAATGATTTTCCTTGTCATCCTTGTTACTCATTAGTGGCTGTTCAGTTCCACAACATTTGCTCCAGCGACAATTGCTCCCATGGAAAACCTGTTAAGCCAAACATAAAACATAACCCCAAACCTAACAATAACCTTAATCCTTATCCTCACATTACTCTGAACCTAAATCCCTATCACAACCCTAACCCTACGTCTTTGAAGAAATTAAGAGAGGAGAAAGTATTGTCGCAGCAGCAAATGTTGCGTCACCCGGCTATTCATACCTTCTTCTTTTTTTCAAAGTTTTGTTAAGGAGACAACAACCACTGTGTGTCTGACAAGATTCCCAGGAGGTATCAAGGAAGTTCATCTACTGACTGATGATGCCCTTGCCTGGGTGTGCAACCTGGAAGTGTCATTATAACATTTTGAACATGTTTAATAATAATAATGTAATAAAAGTGGGTTCTTGTACAGAGCTCATGTCTATCAGAAGTGACACTCCTGGTGCTCCACTGTTATTACTCCGGCTTTAGCATGGCTGTCATCAAGGCGCTCTGGCAATTCAAGGTAATTCTTCCTACCAGATATCCATTTACTACACCTGCATCGAGAGTGACAATATTATTGTAGATTAATGTCTTGCCAAGAGACATTTGTGCAACGGCGGGACACAAATTGCCAATCTTGTGATCTACAGTGCGGTGATGTATCCACTATACCACGACAGAAAGAAGTAGATATATCATATATTTCTTGAAAAAATGTTATTGGATGGTTATGTTTCCTTTCTCAGGACTCAGACTAAATTCAGGAAAATGAAGAGAGAGGATACTTACTACTCTTCTCTGTACACTAAGAAGTTTTCTCACTCTGTGAGCAATGACGTCCTCTTTTCTTGTCAAGAGATAGAGGAGATGGCAGGCATGGGGGCACTGAGAAAAAAAAAAAATACATTTGTGGTTAAGTTAGTCTAGAAGAAGACCCATATTGATCATTTTTCTAGTTACATGACATTTTCCGGAAAAGGTGTAGCACAAAAATGTATGTTGCCAAACTTGTTGAAGGAAAAACATTACCATAAACATTAATGACCTTCATGATATCAAGATGTCACACATAGCATTTTCAAACATCTATTGATCTTATGATTTTGTTTTTTAAAAGCTGATAAAATGAATTCTTTGATTTTTTAATAAACAGGGGGGTATTCTTACTGAAATTTTGGCAGTATTATCTAGAATAAAGGAAGCAGATGATTAAGACTCTAAAATGAAATTTACACTTACTAATGTGTCATTCTCAATGAAATAGAAGATCATGCCATACAAAGCATGAAGCTTTTCTGTGCCATCCAAAAGGTCAAAGGTCAATATGATCCACTTCAGAAGCAATGCCTGGTAAGTAACAATAACAATGGAATATGATTAGAAAGTAAGATTAGGTGAAACACCCCACCGTGTCAAAAGACACACATACATGATACACACACACTCATCTCTTCAAGATAAGCATACGATTAGGAAGTAGGATCATGAGGCACATTACAAGATAGATAAAAAGACAGTGCTACACGCTTACACATATGACTTTTACTGAGTTGTCTTGTTTGGAATCAGTAATGAGTGACCAATGCTCTGACTTTCACATTTAAATTCATATAAGAGATGTGAAGCTGAACTACAAAGTCTTCAGAAGCATCATTTTGAAAGCAAATGAACTTCACACCTTGATCATTGCCCTTTGATCAAGCAAGCATGCGGAAAACCAAATGTGTGATAGCCTGAGCACTTCACTAAGCATTTGAATGGTCTCAAACTGTTTGTCCAATTTTATAATAAGCAACTTTTCTAAGCACATTACCTTTTTGCCCACAAATTATAAGAGATATTAGAATGGGGTAAAACATTTCTAAACTCTGGGTCTTGTGACACAAAGCTTGGCGATTGTTGGTACAATTGATTTTTATGATTGCACATAGTGATCAATGCAATCAATCGTAAAAATCAAATCTACGATCAATTGTTAAGCTTTGTGTCACAAGACCCAAGACCCAGGGGCCCTGATCTTACTTGTATTTCATGAGAAGGTTTATTTGTGCACATCCAGGAGATACTCTGTACGGCTGCATCTTCTGGGATGCTATCCGCTGGTATCAGATTCTTGATGAGACGGGAGCTGGTGGAATTAGCTGCAAGTGGAAATTTCATTTTAAAAAACAGGGGCAAAGAAGAAAGCAGAATGGTATTGAACCTCTTTCGCTATGGCTACAGCCAGGTTTTTCAATAGATAATTGTTTGCTTTTGGTCCAAATTCAGTGCACTGTGGTCTTGCAGCACCTAACGAAAATTATATAGGAGTACAAAAATGATTTCAGAAGGTTGAAAGTACTGACATATCAAGTACCCTTGTTAGCATTCTTGGGGGAATTATCCTTTGGCATATACATATTCTGAAATAACTTGTACTTGGTACCTATGCAATTGAAGGGTCCTGTAAGAGTCACGCCCCTCACACATTGTGTACAGTGTATGTGGGGCTGCATCAATTTCAGTACTCGTTGACCTCCAAGTAGAATAGGTTAAATCATCACAATAATTATCAAAATTCTGGAAAACCATTTCCTTTTGCACTCCAAAAATGATAAAATATCTTATATTCTCGCAATTCCTTTGATACTGTACTGGTCACCTTGATAAAGTGCATTTTTCAGTCAGTATTGGCCAGCAAACTTACTCATTTGAAATTCACAAGTTCAGCAGGTAGCTATATCGGTTTATTGGTAGGCCGATGCAAATATAATACTCATGACACAGGTCTTTTATAACTATGGAGGCTTAACTTGGCCATTTAATAGGAGGATGAATTGACGCGATGACGATGACGACATGTCTTGACTAGGCACCCGATGAAGTGATAGTCTTGTCTTCAGACCTTTACAATAGTAATATCACTACACCTCCCTTTCTTTAAAAAGAACTTGTTTTTACTTTTTGTTTAGACAAGTACAAGTATTTTTCATCTTGTGCCTTTACATTTAAAGACATGATAACATTTTCTTTGAAGCCTGTTTAACCTTAGTTTCTGTAAACAGCCTTCAATATGATAAACATACAATGTGCATAATCATGTGGTGCTGAAATAATCATGTTGCCCGAAAACTTCTGAGAGAGAGTCTTTGTAATTAGAGTCGTTTCAAAATAATCATTCTTCAGTCCTTGGCAATTTCGTTGATAATAAATGTTTCCAAATCCTGTGAAATTATAAGTTCAGTTCAGGTTTGATTTTGATTTCTTGAAGGTTTACAGTTTCTTTCAAGTTAGTGTTTCTTCAATTCACTGTTCAATTAAGCGAGCTGGTGGCTTCACGTTGCGTCCACTCCTGGTTGTATATGTAGCAGTTGATGGGGCAGATGTTGATGGTGCATCTACTGCTTGGGGGCTAGCATCATCATCTCTTGGATGTGCATCATCGTCGTCGATATCATGCGACGGATACTGGTCTGTATGTGGGGCTGGCCTGATGTGACGGCGGTTCCTTCGACGTGTCACACCATATTCAGTTTCTATCAGATAAGACCGATTTGGTAGTTCGGCCTTGACAATGCCTTGCTGTGACCATCTGTTGGTTTGCGTATCAAGAAGTCTGACATGCTGACCGATGTGAAGCTTTGGAAGATCACGAGCATGTTGGTCATAGCGTTGTTTCTGTTTCGCCTTCTGCCTTTCCTTCCTTTCCTTCACCTGACGAGGATCAATGTTCTGTGGATTAAGAAGGTTGTCCATCATAGGCAGGTTAGATCTCAAGCGGCGATTGTAGAGGAGTTCTGCAGGGGATTTGCCACAGTCGAGTGGTGAGCTTCTGTAGATTTGAAGAGCTCGGTAGATGTCTTGACCACTCTGCTGGCACTTGCGCAGTAGATTTTTGGCTATCTTGACTGCTCCCTCTGCGCGACCATTGGACTGGGGATAGTATGGACTGGTTGTTGTGTGGACAAAATCCCAGTCAGTTGCAAAGGCTTTGAACTCACGACTTGCGTATTGAGGACCATTGTCTGATACTAGTTCACAAGGTGTACCGTGTCTAGAGAATATCTCCTTCAACTGTGTGATCACGGCTTGGCTGCTTGTTGTTGTCATAGTACGTAGCTCGATGAACTGGGAGTAATAGTCTACGACAACTAAGTAGTCTTTACCATTGAATGTGAACAAGTCGGATGCGACTTTTTGCCATGGTCTCTCTGGAGTCTGGTGATGTTGCAGACTTTCTTGCTGTTGTTGGGGTTTGTACATCATACATGCTGTACAATTTTGAACCATTTCAGTGATATCATGGTTCATCTGCGGCCAAAAGAGAACTTCACGTGCCCTTCTCTTGCACTTCTCTATACCCAAATGTCCTTCATGTATCTTGTTGAGCATTTGCTTTCTCATTGATACTGGAACTACAATTCTGCTACCTTTTAGGATTAAGCCATTGGCTTCTGAAAGCTCATTTTTGACATTCCAGTATGGTCTAAGAGTCATTGGACATTGGTGTTTTGCAGCTGGCCATCCTGTGTTGATGACTTGACTGAGCTGCTGTAGTGTTTCATCTTTCTTTGTCTCTTCAACAAATTGTGTCTTTCTGTTTGTAGTCACAGGTAGTGTTTCGATGATAGCATCTACATAGACTTTGATGTCTTCTTCGCGTTCTTGATTCTGTTCAGCTTCAGGATCTACTGCTCTTGACAATGCATCTGCAGTATACATGAATTTGCCAGGCGTGTAGGACACTTTCAAGTCGTATCTCTGCACCCTGATCAGAAGACGTTGGATCCTTAGTGGACAGTCACTCAGTGGCTTGGTAAACAATGGAATGAGTGGCTTATGATCTGTCTCTACTTCTATCACTTGACTGTAGATATACTGGTGGAATCTTTCACAACCGTATGTGATAGCTAGCAATTCTTTTTCTATCTGAGCGTAACGTGTCTCTGCATCAGTCATAGCTCTAGATGCATACGCTATCGGATGCCAATTCTGTTGATGTTGCTGTAGGAGAACTGCTCCTAGGCCATTCTTGGAAGCGTCAGCTGATATCTTCGTGGGCTTTGTGGAATCATAGAAGTGTAGCACTGGCTGCTTCATCAGAGTTTCTTTCAACTCGTGCCATGCCTTTTCTTGTTCATCTTCCCACATCCACTCTGTATTCTTGTCCAGTAGGACTCTGAGGGGAGCTGACCTTGTAGATAGGTTTGGAATGAACTTGCTTTGGTAATTTATCATTCCCAAGAAACGTTGTACATCTTGTTTGCAGGCTGGTCTAGCCATGTTTCTGATGGCTGTAACCTTTTTTGGATCTGGACTGATTCCATTTTGAGTGATCATGTCACCAATGAAGGTTAACTGGTTCACACTGAACTCACACTTGTCTCGATTGAGTTTTAGGTTTGATTTGCGTGCAATGTCTAAGACTTGCCTCAGACGATCATCATGTTCGTCCTGAGTGCTTCCATATACCACAATGTCATCCATCATAGTATTGACACCTGGTACATGTACAAACATGTTGTGTATTATCTTGTGAAATACTTCTGGTGCACTACAGATACCAAATGGTAACCTGAGAAATCTGTATCTACCAAAGGGTGTTATGAATGTACATAGTTTTGAACTTTGTTCATCCAACTCAATTTGCCAAAATCCACTGGAAGCATCTAGTTTGCTGAAGTACTTTGCATTGGCAAATTCTGCTGTGATTTCATCACGTGATGGTAACTGATAGTGTTCTCGTTTGATCACTTTGTTTAGGTCTCGCGGGTCTAAACATACCCTAAGCTTTCCATTCTTTTTAGTCACGACAACTAATGATGAGACCCAATCTGTTGGCTCATCCACTGATTGAATGACATTCATGCGCTCCATTTTGTCTAATTCTTGCTTTAGTTTGTCACGAATTGGAAATGGAACTTTGCGACATGCGTGTTTCACTGGCTGTGCGTTTTCTAGCAACACAATATGATGTTTTCCTGGCAAACATCCTAGGCCTTCGAACACATCTGAGTATTCATCAACAATTGCATTGTTTGAGTTCTTTTCAACGACATGGACGCGCTTCACAAGTTTCAGCCTTTCGCAATCTTGTAAGCCAAGTAATGGTTGACTATTGCCAGGCACTACAAAAAATGCCATGTTGTGGGAAATACCCTTGTATCGGACTTGCGTATAGCAGCGACCTTTTGCAGGAATACGCGTTCCACCATATCCTGACAACTGTGTTGTCACCGAATGCAACTTTGGTTTCGGTTTCAGTTTCTGATAGACTGATTCAGAAATTGTACTTGTTTGCGCTCCTGTATCAAGCTTGAAGTTTACTAGAGTTTCATTGACCTCAATCTCAGCTTTCCACTCATCCTTTGACCCATCTCTATCGATAGCATCAACAAGGAATTCAGTAGGGGTTTTGGTAACAAATCCCGTATCTTCTCGCAATTCATTGACTGCTTTGTGTATTGGTGTCTTACAACACTTGGCAAAGTGATTACGTAGTCCGCACTTTCGACAAATCTGACCTTGAGCCGGACAATTACTCTTACCATGGAAATTACCACACCTGGTACAGGCATTCCTGGATTTCTGAGTGGATTTCTGACCTTGACCCTGTTTCGGTCTCACATTTTGACTAGTACCTCGAGTTTGTCTGGAATTTTGTTTGTGTTTTGTACCTGGAAAGGATTTTCTCTTACTACCGAGAGCATCTACTGACAAATTCTCATCCTGGGAACACAGCTCTTTGGCCTGAGCTCGTGTAGTTTCAGCAGCACGACACAACTGCAAAGTCTTTTGAAGATTCAAGTCTTCTTGTCTCAACAATCTCTCTCTCACGCTATTATCAGTCATTCCACAGATAATGCGATCTTGTATCAAACTCTCAGTTAGCTCTCCAAATTCACATGACTGTGCCTTGTTTCTCAAATCTGTTGCATACTGATCAATTGTCTCATGTGTGTTTTGTGAGCGTGTGAAGAACTTGTGTCTTTCATATGTGACATTTCTTTTAGGCATGCAATATTCTTCAAATTTCTTCATGACAACTTTCAACTTCATCTTGTCATCATCATTTGCAAAGACAAATGTGTTATACACTTGCAAGGCTGCATCACCTATGCAATGCAAGAATAATGAGCATTGGGATTTATCCTCTTTCTCAGCCATTCCACTGGCTACATTGTACAACTCAAATCGCTGTCGGAACTTTTTCCAATTTTCCGCGATATTTCCGGTCAACAAATCTAGCGGTGCTGGTTGACTAAGACTAGTAGCCATGATGGATATGTGTACAGATATTATGTATGGTGAGGGGTTATTAGTGTGTCAATGTTAGAGCCGATCCCTACAATTAAACTAATCACTAGTTTAGTTGCTGCCCTAGTGGCTTATAGCACTTATTTACACTATTTAGTTCAGTTTATTTAGACAACTATGCAATGCTCGAGTTACCTATATCATTTAGATCATAGCGTAACCAGCATTCACAGTTCCTTCACCGAGGCAATCACAACTGCATTGCATTGATCACAACAATCAGCTGTTTAGTCACTTCACGTTCACGTTAGTACACACACAGTATGCATGCAATTCACACTCAATTCACTATTGCGCAATCTATCACGTACGCTGAATTGATACGACGTCATCGGCTTCTCCCGGTCCGTACCTTAAAATTATCCTCCTATTCTTCCTTACCACTGGATTCGATGATCCTGACACCATATATCGGTTTATTGGTAGGCCGATGCAAATATAATACTCATGACACAGGTCTTTTATAACTATGGAGGCTTAACTTGGCCATTTAATAGGAGGATGAATTGACGCGATGACGATGACGACATGTCTTGACTAGGCACCCGATGAAGTGATAGTCTTGTCTTCAGACCTTTACAATAGTAATATCACTACAGTAGCACCACTTGAATTTGCCAGCAGTTGCAGCAGTACAGTCACATGTGGTTGTGATGTTGTTTTAACCCATTCGTGACAGAAGGTCCACATTTTGTGGTTTGGTCTAATAACTTTTGATGCAGAGCTCTAAAAATCATACCAAATACATGGGCAGAAAGAGCAAAACATTCCACACACACTGTGCCCATTTTCATTGCATCAATATTTGTTGTTTGATGCTGAATTTTTTTTAAAGGAAAATAAGCATTAAAATCCTTAAATTGGCAATGCGATGAAAATGCTAAAATTACTGTTTGTCCCTGCAAATTGGCAACTTTGTGACTTCTCATCATACATTCTGTCAATTTATATTTATTTCAGATACATGATGTTTTATAAGAAAAATGTAGCAATAAGAGAAAAATGTTGGTGTTGCCAATTTGAAGAATAAAAGCTGATCAAATTAGGCTTTAAATAATTCCTGTCACGAATGGAATAAAATAACTCTGCACATGTCTGAGTGGCCCAGCCATATATACAGTACACTCATGATCTACTACCAGGGTAAAAAATACCCGGGGGCGACGGGCGATTTTACACTCGGTGAAGCTCAAATAGCTCCTTAAAATCCTTAAAACCCAATTCTTTGAGGCGACCATTTTCTGCAGAGTCACCCTCACCTCAGGTCTGAAAAAAAGCAATAAATTTGCAAATCGTGATCTAGGAGCAGCAGAATAAACATTTCTTGAAATAACGCACACATTAACCCATCATACTGACACTCAATTACGCATACTCTCAATATCAGCAATTAAATTCAAAATAGCTCCCTTGGGCCTAGAAATAGTCCACAGGAGCTATTTTTTTTCAGAGAATAGCTCTCGTGGGGAAAAAAGGTATTTTAAGTACTTTATTTTACTTTTTTCCCCGTCTACTACACTTACCAAATTTTGCTGATGCTGCTACATCGGCAAGATCTTGAATGACCGCCCTACTCAGACCGTTACTCTGAGCTTCTTTCGTGATGACATCAATAGCATTACTCAGCTTGATATTACCCCGAACCTTGGTATCACTTGATGCTGAGAAGGGATAAAATGTGATATGCTGAGAACTCTACAGATAATATCAATCATATCTGCCTTTGTGATTTATGGCTTGTTCAGATCTGCTCCTCATTAACAACATTTAAAAAAAAAAATTAAAAAAACTGAAGCAGTTTGTTCAAAGCAGTTTTTAATGCTGCAGTATATGTGAAATTACATGGGATCAGGATGGAGGGGAGGGGGTTAGGTGTCCATGTACATTTAAAAACAATCTCATTTTCAGCCTTCTATAGTCAAGTTAACCCTCAGCCCCAAAAACTCACCAACTGACTGAATTATTCCTAACAAATATTCTTTAAGTCTCTTTTAAGATCAAAGACGCTAAATCTTAAATGACACCTGTGGTAGCAATAGATGGATGTTCCTATCATATGACAAGGAAATAAATCATTGAATGTTGCTTTCATCATTCAAAATAACATTAATGTAATTTACTGAAATATTGTATCCCTTTCCCTTCATGGCTATACTTACGATCAGTGAAGAATTTGACAGCATCACTAAGTCTCTTCGCAGTCTCCTTTTCCTTCTTTGAAGGAGATTTTACCACAGAAGGCTGATGAGTTACTTCACGAGGTGACTTGGTAGCCATATTTGTCTCGCTCAGGTGAAAAACTTGATGTTCATAAGAAATTCATCCTTGCCTTCTAGCATTTCCCATAGGCTTGAACTTTAAAGCCTTCTCTGAAAGAAAAGACAACAAATTTAAAAACTGGTATGAATATGAGAGGCGATCAGACCTTTTCATTTGGCAAGCTCTAAAAGCTAAATCTATCCTGTTTGAGAGACACAATCTCTTAATCCTGATCATGTTTTTATTATCTTTTATTATAACATCTATATTATTTTTATTTATTCATTTATTTATTTATTCATCTATTTATTCAGTTATTCAATCATTCATTTATTTTTCTAATAATTTATTCATTTATTCATTCATGCATTCATTTGGCACTTTCAGAAATCAAGAAACAAAAGAAAGTGTAACTTCATACAGTTAAACTGAAGGAATACAATAATTTCACAGATCCTTGCACAACTGAACAGGTAGCTTGTGTAAGGAACAGATCCTCTTGAAAAAATGTAAATGGCCATGGCCCACAGGCCTTTCTACCCACACCTGATCAGGTGCATAGGATCTTTACATACAGTGTGATAACAACATAAGATAGTATAACATAAAAATGGCAGGCGAATAACACAAGAGTGACAGGTAATAACGACTTGTGAATCAATACATCAAAGATATTACATGGTTCTCTGCAGCAGGGAAAAAAATAATTAATTTTTTTTTCCGGGGCCCACCGGCCCAAATTTTCTACATTGTATTACAGTTAACATTGGACCCTATGAGAATTTCAGGGCTCTTTTTTAGTTTTCCAGGGCTCTTTTTGGCATTTCGGGGGCGAATTCGCCCTGAGCCCCCATGTATTTTTTCCCCTGCTCTGCAGTACATAACACCCATGGTTCCAATGCCATGCATACAGGATTTCAGACAAGGAAGAACCATGTGTGAAACTGCCGCACCGTGCGTGGCGACAAGGGTAAAAAAAAACGGAGTATTTAAGTATATATTCCTAACATTAATGATAAATGCCACAGATTGTTTTGTTTTTGGCAATGTATGTGTGCTATTATGCCATTAGTAACAACTCCTACTCAGCAAGAAGAATTTTTTCATCCTTTTGCTATAGCATGTACTGCCGCCACACCTGACTTTAGGTGTTATACCTTATTACTTCTGAAACTTCCGTGCTTTGCGCAGAGGGGGAACCATGTGTGGATTATTTTCTAGTGAGAACCCCGATTACAACTGTGCTTAATTGAAGCAAAGTCCAACTGGGAGAGGGAGAAAAGGAGAAAAGATAATCAGCAGTGCGGTAGAGTAATTTTAGGGAGAATGCAATTGATCAGTAAGCTGACAAAAGAAACAGATTCAGCAATTTTCACGCATCAGATTTTCTTGTTTTTCTTTCTTGTTCTTGTTCTTTCTTATTCTTTATCAAACATACGCCTATTATGATATTGAAGAGTTCGTGAAAATTGAAATATGAAAAATAAAACTTGCTTATTTTGACGTTAGATCTGTTATTAAGATACATGTATCATAAATCATATTTCATTGTAACGTTTTTTTTACAGAAGACAGTAATTTTACTTCCACTTGAAAAAATAATGAAAATCTGATATTTTATAAACAATTTCTTTTTTAAAAATCATGCTATTAATGTGTGAAAAGCAAAGGGAAACAAATTTCAAACGAGGAGTCACGACCATCATGGTGATTACATGATTGATGCTCACGACATTCAGCTTTTGCCTTAGCCTTTTGACAAGGCCTTGCGACTCAGGTTATTTTCAGTGGCTGAGACGAGACTAGCCAGCGACGAAGAGAGATAGAGATACCTCGAGTGAACGCGCGATCGAGCAACGCAGTCGCGAGGCCTTTTGGAACCTGGCTTTCACTGCTCTGCATGAATTATTCATGAATGTACATTAGTATGCTAATACGCCAACTTTGAATTATTGACCAATCAGAATGACCATCACCCAGCTGGCTTGTTCTTGATTCGTTCATTATCAAGACATGCACGAAAATGTAAAAGACGTTAAGCGAGTTGGCTGAGTCGGTAAAGCGTCTGCCTTTCCAACCAAAAGACCGTGGGTTCAAGTCCAGCCAAGGCAGATGACTGAAGCCTACGTTGTGTGTTATCGTGCCCCTCCCGTTTCATAGACGCAGGCTATGCTCCAGTGGAAAACACTCCGTCCCGTTAAATGGAGGTCCCGTGTAAAGGAGAGTCACCACCTTTGCAAGTTAAAGATCCCACTGCACTATTCGTATAAGAGTAGGGGGAACCCCGGTGTATGTGGTCCACCTGCACACCCCCAATCAGTGATATCGGGAGGAGAGACCTGAGGGTTACAGTGATTCTATTCGCTTTTCCCCTCCCAGGCACAGGTGATGCCAAACCATTAATAATAATAATAATAATAATAATAAACTTTGCTTACAAGACGAACGTATAATTATAAATACAAAAGATCACATTTAAATGTAATTTGAAAGGCAAAATTAGAATAAAATAAGAAGCCGTTGATGAGTTGAGCTAAAAATCATAAGTGAGATGATTGAAATTCCCCTGTATATAAAATGAACCAGTCCGGCTCCATGTTTAAGTCTTGAGTTCTAGTCCATTTGTCAAAGCAATTGTTTTGTGTCATTCTACTACGTTCAAGTTTACTGTGTGCATGATGAATAAATAGCCTTGACAAAAATTGTGACGTCTTGAACAAAGGCAATTTGCACGTGCAGAGAAAAATCAAGCTTATTTACATTGTGCAGGTTGATGCTATACACCAGCCAAAGTTTTGCTGGGTTGCTGTCAGTACATTTGTTTGCGAGTGGGCTGCGGTGAGCCCGAATTTTTTCAACGAATTTGCTTGCCTCATGAGCGAGACCAAGGGTGAAATAACAACTATCATACTGCATGAAGCGGTACCGGAGCCCAAAGCCGTCGGGGTCAGGGATGTGGAGTCCGTTGTAGTGGTACTGGTGCCTGCAGTTTGCGTGCGAAGAAAGTCCGTACACCATGGGATAGCCTGGTAAATAGCTAGCACTTTTGCCATATCCAGTGGGAGACTACTATCGAACGCATCTTGCCCGCGAAGAACTGAGAGAACTGCCCTCACTTGTAGATCCATGAAGGTTGAAATCTTCAAGCTTTCCCAAGGCATATTCCGTACTTTTCAGCAATAATTCGTCACAAGCCATGGTCTAAAACATCGCCATATAGCTATAGATCTAGCAGTCGTGCCGCCGGAGTACAATTCAGCGATCGCTCATTTGAATTTGAATTCACATACCAAATATATGCTGACGACCCGACGTCATGCGAGGATACGTTCACTGATTGGGTGTTACCCTTTTGGGTAGCAAAAACAAAGGTTATTTTAACATAAGAAATTCAAGCCAGGTTCCTAAAGGCTCCGTGGCCAAGCGAGCTTTCGCGATTAGTCTCATTCTAGTCGCTCGCCTTAAATCACATCAGATTCTACGGCTTTTACTAAACACTCGGGTCGCGTCGCGCTGGAAAACACTCGGGTTGCGGCTCGCTGGGTATGGGGCGCCAAGTATTAACCAAGTTATTTGGTCCAAAACTGCACAGTTTAGAGTCAAAAGTTCACTCTAAACTTTATTTCTTTATAGAATTCACAAACAGTGAACCATTTCTTACAAAATGAAATGCAACGGACGATTTTGCAACAAAAACCTCCCACCGATATGAATAAACAGACAGGATTTATAATTATGATCTCTCAATATCATGAATATTAAGCCTGCTATATTCACTTCGCCCGGGCATTGACTTTGTTTCGTTACCAACACTAACAGTTGTGCATAGGCAGAGGGCGGGAGGATCAGTTGCTTGTGGGCGTGGCTATGAGGGCTTTGGTTTTACTGTACACTGAATGCAATTTTGGGGGAATAACCTAGTTAACACTTGGCGTCCCATAGGGCCATACCCAGCGAGCCGCGACCCGAATGTTTTCCAGCGCGACGCGACCCGAGTGTTTAGTAAAAGCCGATTCTACACGGGGACACGGAGCCTTGGCTAAAGCCTAAAGGTTACTTTTGCCTCCACTCTCCTTTCTAACGATAGGCTAGCCGTGGAGTTGTTGTTGTTGTTGTTTTGGTTTAACGACAAGCGCCGTTATTAAACCAAAACAACAACAACTCCACGGCTAGCCTAGAAAGGCTCCATAGACATGATGGAGAGTAAAAAATAGTGTTAGCCTTTTTTTTTTTACTCTCCACGGAGCCTTTTTCCACCTTCCAGGCTAGACTCATGGCCCAATTTCTTAACTGACTGCAGCGTCAACAAGCCGGTCCCACACGCCCACGGTTGTGTGGTAAATTATAATATTCCCTTGTCAATGTCATGCTTGACTTTGTTGTCAATATTAATCATGTTGAATCAACTTGCAAACATAGACCCTTTCATTATATTTCACAATGAAAATGCATCTTACTGTAGACTGCACCATAACTTTCACCAAAAGGATAAAAAGGAAAGATAACAAAACAAAACAAAAAAATTTACCTGCAATAACAGAAAAACAAACGCCCGCCCAACATTCATAATATCGGAAATCTCGCGTCCAAATCTCGTTTATCCGCTGAGCTGAGCTGAGGAGCGGTATCTTGCTGAAGTTAGCAATCATTGTTGAGATTTCATCTCGGGTCGATTTTGAAAATTCGATACTACCAAAGCAATAAAAACTGTTAATTCTTTTCCCATACCTAATACAACGGCCAAAATCACATTTTTATATATTTCATTACTAGTATTATTTTCAATTGAATATACAAGCACCTTGAGACAGTAGTACAGTAAAAATATTACCACGAGCCATGCTGGGAATATGATGGTACGGGGCTATATAGGCCTACCATGTGCACCAAAGGTTAGGCCTATACTAGAGTACCATCAAATGTTGTTAGAATGGGTACAATTATACATTCTCTTAAAGGAGGAGCAAGGCTGGAGCATAGTTGGGCGTGAATCGGGGGGGGGGGGGGGCAGGGGCACACCTCCAGCTAAATTTTTATGGGTGAGGGACACCCCCCCCCCCCACACACACAAAAAAAGGAAAGAAAATGAGTGTATGTTCCCTAACAATTTATGTGTCCCCCATAAAATTTCAAGGCCGGTGACTATAGGACCTTTTTTTTTTTCTTGCTTGTCAGCAAATGTTATGTGTGTCGATCCCCCTCCCCCAAAATATGTCATGTGCCCTCCGCCCCCCAAAGAAAAAGTATTTCAAGCTGAGGACTGTTTTTCCCATTGTTAGAAAATTTTTAATGTATGTCCCCTCGATCCCCCCCCAAAAAAAAATCAACCTAAAAAAAAAATGGGAGTGTTCTCCCCCCCCCCAAAAAAAAATATATATTTATATATATTACACTTCTGATATAAGAGCACCTTAATTTTCTTTTTGATAGATGCTCTACCGGATTTTCATAATCCTTTCTCTTTACGATAAGTGCCCTGGGAATTAAGGCAAGAAAATATGTTTCTGACCAGGCGCCACAGCGTTGAAATCAATGTGATTAGAATTTTTTTTTCAGTAACATTTTTTTAATTTTGCAAAAGTTTTTCAGGCAATCTGTGCATTTATTTCCTTTGGCCGCCCATACATTACACAAATGGGTCACTATACCCATAGGCCTTTATCAGAAGTAAAAAAACAACAAACAAAAAAAAAACACACGAACAAACAAAAATCATGAGATCAGTAGAAATCAGAATCAATATTCATTATGGTTTCCATGTAGCCCTTTCCACTGGCTGCTATTCATTCAAGCATTTTGCTTAAGATAGCTGGCCCCTGCATTCTTGGTTTTTTTTTTTTTTCTACTTGTTCATTTCTACAACATGTCTTTATTCTGTTGCCATTTGTTATTTAACTGTCACATTTGTAATTTGATCAATTATGTTGTATATCTATTACTATTGTTTGTAAAATTGTTATTTGATTTGAAAATAAATGCAGAAACTCCTGCAAAAAATACACCATACTGAAAGTCCCAAGTAACCAAAGGACTGTAGCCCCCAACCCCCCGTTGGGTAGCGAAGTCGCATGTCATTGAAGATAACGCAGACTGTCGGCTGTTCTTGGGTTTTTACTTAAGACTGTTATTGTGCTGGAGCATCTTTCCTGCAATGGGCGAGGTAAAAGCCAGGAAATTTGTCTGAAGGGTAACTGTCTTTGGATAAATGACCGGGGTATCAGCCCGGGGGGGGGGGGCACTCAGATATATTGGTGTACACATGCGCGTCCAAGAAAACGCGTAAAAAGGGGTCTTTTTTCATGCGGAACGCGTAAACCGCGTTCTGTGTTAAGGGGTCCTAAACGCTGACTTTCAACAAAAAGGGGTACTTTTAACTAATGTGGCCGAACGCGTTAAGGGGGTAAATTTTCCATACCGGCGACAATATGTGAACAAAACATTACATGGGACATTTTCAGGGATTTTCAGCCCGATTTCATTTTCAGGAAGTGGTGCGCGCGCGCCAGGGCCACAGAAGAAAGACGTTGGCCAGGGCGGGGGGATATGCGGGCGTTCATGATTAAAAAAAAAATACAGGAGTTTCGTACCCGTTTCCTCGTCCTCGCT
>CM057169.1:18871709-18882709 GCA_029962745.1 Echinometra lucunter
CTGAGTACTTAGTAAGCCTATTTGAAATTCTGAAATGCAATATAGACTCTATAATATTTCAGGTGAAGAAATTGAACAAACTATTTGTAAAAAGAACAATCGTTAAGAACCTTTATTTAATCTGTAAAGTATTATCGGCCTACTATAGAAATTCAGATCTACATTTGGAATCCAGGGCCCTGTCCAAAAAGAGTTGATATTTATCAAGTAAGTTGCCATTTATAGGCGTACCGGGGCGTTTTGGGTTTTCAAACTGCTCCTTTTGCCAAAGGGTGTATTTTTAGATGCTCAAACACCCCTCTTTGCATGGTATAAAACACCCCCTTCAGCAGTGCTGACAACCTTTTTTACTTGTCAGAAAATTTTAAAGTTTGGAGTAAAAATACACTCCTTAAAAAAAAAAAACCTGGGTACCCGCCACTGTTTATATCAATTGCAACTGTGTACTTTATAGGACACAGTGAATTTGAGACCGATTATAGGACTTGCGATTTATCTTGACCAATTGAGATTAATGACACTTTATAGGATGGGGCCCAGATCGAGATCCGTCCAATGTTCAATCTTTAGTTTCATTCTTATACTGGTACATTTTGTGAGAGAAAAGGAGAAATAGAAGTGAACAGGGACAACTCTATATTAACATGGGGGCAGTGGCGTATCCAGAAATAAAAGGTCATCAAGATTTTGAGGTGTCCTTTTGCTACAAAATTCTCTTACATAAAGGGGTGTTTTAACACTATAAAAAAAGGGGGGAGGTGCTTTAACACAAAATAACATCAAAGGGGAGGGGAGTGTTTGATCACCAAACACACCCCCCCCCCCCCTTCTCGGTACGCCTATACAAGGGAACACTCACTTTAAACGCAGAGGGGTACAGTACTTATAAAAATTTTAGGATCACTTCTTAGGACTTTTAAATGACACATTTGTAATTACTATAATATAGGTTTTCCCAGTCAGTTTCATACCTTTTTTCATTCCAATTCATGAACGTGCATTCAATTTCACACAACGCACGCTCGCGAAAATTTTCGGGCTTTCAAATTAAAACAAAACTTAGATTTTCAAATCCGATCAATCAGTTTCATTTATGGGCGCTCTTATTTCCTTTCCGTGAAATCAAAATCACATACTGCGTTCAATTTCCAAATGCGAATATTGTATTTCCTACTTGTTCATCCAAATTCACGCAGAATTCATGATGAACATGTTTGGGGCTTTCATTTTCATTTTCATTTTCAGGTGATCAATTTCACACTTTGTGCACTCAATTTAGTGGAGAAGATAAGATAGATATCTGAAGAAAGGGGTTCAGTGAGAGAAGGGGAAGAGCGTTGCTTGTTTTGATAAAAAGAGCACAATTTTAATATAAACAATTACCCACACCCCCCAGCACACACACACACACACACACACATGAAAAAGTCCTATTTCATAGGCTTCTACATGATGTAGCATGTTTACACTTTTCAAAGTTTCTCTATTGCTCTGAATTTCCATTCCTTACAATGATATAACTTACCTTAAAATGTTATGTTCATGCGTCCTTCAGTGCTTTTTCATTTTAAATATATATATAATTCAATTCAATTCAATTCAACTTTTATTGATTTGTAATCCAGACACATTGGATTATTCTCAATTTTTTCACAAACATCAACAAAAAATTTTACAAAATAAAATATAACATAAAAAGAACAAAGTATAACATAAATAGCAATGTGTATACCAGAATTTCCACAAAAACATAACAGATTATAACAAAATGTAACAGAATATGATAGATATATACTAGAATATGACACAATATATTCGATTAAAACAGCTTTTAAGTATAAAAAAAAACAAATCAAAACAAAACAAAACAAAACAAAAAACAAAAAACAAAAAACAAAAACAAATAAAAAAAAAAAAAAAAAAAAAAAACATCCAAATCTCGCATAAGTCCCTGGCCCAATTTAAATTACCTATAGCGGGTTTGCCCCCCTCCCCCCCCCCCCCCGGGAGCAAGCTGTTCAAATTTATGATTTATTATTTTCTATTAGTTCCAATCGTTTATCGTACATACGGCTTATTGCAGGTATCATTATTGAGTTTATATCGCTTTCAGCGTTCGTCATCAAAAATTTGAATTTCTCGTCATTGTTTAGATATTGAAAATCAGGTACTATATTATTAAGGTTAGAGAATGATTTTAATCTGATATCACTTAAGTGGGTACATGTGATCAGGAAATGTATTTCGTCTTCAATGCCAGTTTTACAAAGGGGGCATATTCTGTCAATGAGGGCCATTTTTTTGTATCGACCATCTTCAATCATGAGGTTACTATTGCTTATTCTGATTTTGATATAATTAGCTATCTGTGATTTGTCAATATCAAGTAACAAATAATTTTCCATTTTGTAATCTGATTTAAAGGTTTTATATGTTTTTAATTTGGTAGAGTATTCAGTATTATTTTCATTTGTTAGATTGGCTTTCCAAGCTTTAATATACCTATCTTCTAGTTTGTTTAGTATAGCTTTCTTTAACCTGTTAATAGAGAATGTATTATGGTTTTGCCAGACATGGGAGAAACCTAGTATTTTCAAAAATGATTCCATATGTTTGCAGTAATTTATATTAATGTTTTTGCCCTCAATATAAGCTTGATTTACTAATGTGCTTTCAGTGGAGTTTATAGTGTGGTACCAGAAGCCGATGGTATGTTTTAAAGATGTTAGCGCGAGGGGGAAACGTCCAGTTTCTGCTAAGATGGCACTGTTCATCGCAGATCTGTTAGTACCAATGATAACTTTTAGAAATTTTAATTGTAGAGATTCGGGAAGGAATGTTTTGTAGCAATTTTCTAATTCTTTTGTCTCTCTTATTAAATATTCAAGCCCCCATATTTCAGAATTGTAGAGAAGAATTGGCTTTACACAGGTATCAAAAAGTTTTAAGTATGGTATTAGGGATATTCTGTCTTTGGGAAATATATTCCGTATGCTGAATACCGCTTTCTTGGCTTTGTCAACTAAGTGTTTGATAGCGTGCGTAAATGTGCCCGATGGTTTAAAGATTATTCCTAGATATTTGTACTCGTTAGTTATTTCTATCTCCGTGTTATCAAATAAAAATGAGTTTTTGTTCATTCTTCTCCCTGCTTTATTGAAAATCATTACTTTAGTCTTTCCCGTATTGATTTCTAGGTTCCACTTTACACAATATTCCTTTAAGTTGTTTAATGCGGTTTGAAGTCCGCATTCCTTTTCGGATATTATGACAAGATCATCTGCATATAGAAGACATGAAATTTTTCCTCCGGAATTGAGTGTTACAGGGTGACAGTCACTACCAAAATAATCTATAATATCATTTATATATAAAGAAAAGAGTGTTGGGCTCAATACACATCCTTGTTTTACGCCTACCGAAGTAGGAAAAGATTGGGTTATTTTGTCTTGCAATTTAATGGAGAATCGTACATCATTATACATATTTTCAATGATATCGTAGAATGGTCCAGATATATTACAGTTTTTTAATTTAAAAAGTAGGGCTTTTCTATTTACAAGATCAAAAGCTTTGCGAAAATCTACAAAGCATACGTACAAATATTTCTTCTTTTTAAACATTTTATCTACTAGCGTTTTCAGGGTGAATATATGATCACTAGTTCTACTGCCCTTTCTAAAACCTATTTGATTGGGAGTTATTATATTGTTTTCTTCAATGTACACTTGGAGCCTATTGTAAAGTATTCTGGAAAATAATTTTGCAAGGCAGCTTGTTAAGGCTATACCTCTATAATTGGAGGGGTCATTGCTGTCTCCTCCTTTGAATATTGGTTTTATTAGATTATCCCTCCAAATGTCTGGGTATATCCCTGTTTTTAAAATAGCATTAAACATATCTACATAAGTATTGACATGCATGTTACCAGATGATATAATCATTTCATTCAATAAATTGTCAATACCACCTGATTTTCTTCTTTTAAGAGTTTTAATAGCTTCTAAGACTTCTTTGGCAGTGATAATAGAATTAAGTTTTTCTGTATCAAAGGTTGTGTGTTTTGCGTCTTTTTCTGTATCAAAATTAAGATTGTATTCTTTGTTCATTAGCAGTTTAAAGTGTTCGTACCATTCTTTTGCCGATATATTTACGGACGTATTATCTATATTTTTTTCTTTTATTCTGTCGACTAGACTCCAAAAAGGTTTAGAGTCTCTGTTATCTAGAGAGAGCAACTTATCAAATATATGTTTTTTATGAGCTCTGTGATTTTTGCGCGTTATTTTGCGCAGCATCTTTTGTTCACATAAAACCTTCAGCCTTAGTGCATTATTCCATGGTGTTTTTCTTAGATCTCTACATAGCTTCCTTATAAGACGTAGTTTGGTTCTGCAAATAGAATCAAACCATGGTTTATCTTTTTTCTTGACTTTAACTCTCGATTTATGGTTGATGGGAACGCCTGCAGCGACCCTTAAAGTTTGCGTGAATGTTTCAATTATTTCGTTTATTTTGCTATTCATATCCATATTCTTATCATCATGATCATTAGCTAATATATCAATCATATCAGATCTGATATATTCAAAATTTTCTTTGGATATTTTTTTAATAAATTGATTTTCGATCATCCGTGACCATTTGCATGGCTGTAAACTACGTAGTTCCATGTCATTATGGGAGAACATTAGTGACTGAAGAGTTACAGTTATTAGGCAATGATCGGACAAAAGAGGGCAGAATTCTTCAACTTCAAAGGCAAGGACTTTGCTAAGTAGTGAAGCACTGCATATACAGTAATCGACTATTGAAACACCTCTTGTATTGTACAGGGTTGCTCTTCCCTTTGTGTCCCCTAAGGTTCTTCCATTTAATATGCGGAGTTGAGCCGATATGCATAAATCTAAAATTTGTTTTCCGTAATTATTCGTGTCTTGATGTATTGACAAATTTCTACGTTGTGGTGTCGTGTCTGCAGTGTATGCATTGGGTAAAGAGTGTACTGATGGATCATTTGAATCAAATCTGATGTAATCATATTCTTCTTGACTGATATGGGCATTAAGATCTCCCATAACGATTACTTCGCCTTTTCCACTCCATATTTCAATATTTCTTTCGAGGTTTTCAAATATCTCTTTATCTATTCCTGTTCTTAGTGTGTATGTTGAATTGGCCGGTGGTATATATATCAGGCATAAATAAATATCATTTTTAAAGCCGAAAAATTTATGACAAAGTTTCAGCCACATGTATTCGCTACAAGATTTATCAATAACAGTGATTCCTTTCACAAGAGACTGTCTTACAAGGACTCCCAATCCTCCTCTCAGTCTGCTTGGTTCATTTGACCGACAGTTGGCATAATACTTATATCCGTTTAGGGAGATGCTTTCGCTGTATGATAAATGCGTTTCGCTTAGAAAAACAATGTCAGTGACAATCTTTTCGCAAAACAAGGGGTCATCTAGTTTACATTGTCTAGTTCCATTCAGCCGTTTAACAAGACCATTTACATTCCATGAGCTTATAGATAGTTGCTTAGACATTTTAGTCATTGTCATGATTGTGGGACGGAAAGGGTACCAGGGATTCCATCGCTGATTTCGTTAACATGTTATGAAATCATCTAAATATACGTTTTGTGTAGGGTGGGAACTCAATACCACCTTTAAAAAAGAAAGAAAAAGGAAAGAAATAAGAAGAAGTAGAAGAAGAAGAAAAAAAAAAAGTCCAAACCAGGGATATGGATGGTTATCAGGAAAAATATTAAAACAGCATATAGGGTATAATATTATGATAGAACCAGAAAATTTTCTGTTTGTCTCCCTTGGGAGTGACAGCTTCTGGAGAGGGTGTTTTCAAAAGATACAATTATGCTAAATTCAAGAGAACGTTTATTGCATTATAATTTGTGTTTGTTTAATTAATTCATTTTGGGGGTAGGAGAAATGGTTCATTTCGGTGTCCGTCGTTTCGCATTGGCAATAATTAACACCAATATAAATAAGTGTCACAGGATATTATGACACATACCGCTATGAACGGGCATTTATAAAGGTATTACTGGTATTTGTAATTTGAGCATAAATATCTGACCATTGTTGTTAGATGTCGGAGGAAATATGACACATATTTCAAGATTCATACAAAAAGAATCAAGAGAACATATATCTCTATAACAAGGATATTCAGGAAAACTTTGCTCAAATTGGTAATTTGAAAATGAATTTCTTACAATTATGATTAGATATAGGGGAAGATGAGAGTCATGTCTCAAGATTCATACAAGAATATTCGACAATTAGTCACTAAGTGTAATTAGGGCATCAACTACTTACAATTACATTTAGGTGTCAGAGAAAATACAACACATAACTCTATGTCCATGGTAGATAATGCAAGAGATTTTTGTTAATATATTTGTAATTCAAAAATCAATATCTCCGACTGGAATTTGTTGAGGGATAAAAAAAAAAAAAAAAATTGCAATTAGGTGTCAGAGAAAATAATGTCAAAGAAAATATGACACATATCTCTAAATTCATGGAAGAGAATTCAAGAGAATTTAAGATAATACTAAACATGTTATTTGAAGCTCAATTTCTCCAAATGTGATTAGGTGTCGCAGGAAATAGGACACAAATTCCAAGATTCTTAAATAAATACATATTCATATATATACAGAATTATATACACATATTATCAAGTGTCGGAAAAAAAAGACACCTCTCAGGATTAAAAAATTGATATTTCGAAAATAGGAAGGAAAAAAGAAAGACAAAAAAATAGAATCACGCACTGTCAACAGAGCTTAATATCTGTTAAGTGAGCATGAAATTCTTACACTTATAGGTATCGGAGAAAACATGACACATAATCTCTACATTAGGAAAATTTTAGTAATATCCATTGAAGCTCAATTTCTCCAATCTTAATTAGGTATAGGAGAAAGTAAATCAGAAAATTCACACATCCCAATACTCATTAAATAGAATATTCAAAAGAGCGTCGTCAATGTTGATAGCTTGAACATAATTTATTACAGTTGTAATTATAGGTGTCAAAGCAAAATACACATCCCTAGACTCATTAATTCAAAAGAGCTGCTTCAATGTTAATAGTTTGAACATAATTTCTTACATGCAGTCCTGCACCTAAGAGAGTAACTGGAGAGTATTGCTAATAGCTTTGAAAACTAGCGGACTAGTATTCACACCCTATTTACACATCAAATGCCCGCATGATAGCGTTAGCAATTTCAGACGCAATGGCTCTGTGATTTCTCCTTTCGTTTATTTTAGGTGGTTGATCTTCTCTTGGCTTACTTCTAGGGCCAAAGGTTGTGCGAATTATGTTACCAGAAAGCAGTCTAGTACCTTCATCACTTAGATGCACATCATCTACAAAGAAGCGCTCTAGAGGGCTTCCGTATTGATTGAAATTGTTGTTATTACATATAAGGATCTGGCAAGCCTCAGGGATTTTGGATGTAACTATCCTTTTGAATTGCGAGATCCTGTCATTCCATGGTTTGGTTAAGGATGGGGTGGGAAGGGAAAGGACAATCTTCTTAAACGGTCTAGAGACACACTTATGCAGAAGACTATATATTCTTCTGCAACTAATTCAGGATTTTGGGTCTTCAGGTTATTGACTGCTGTATGAATTATGACCGTGTCATGATGCTGAATGTCATCTATAGCTCTGTTTGCTTCTTCAAGAGTGGGAGCATATACCCTCTCACCCAAACCCCCTGCTCTGGCAGTGAGTTTACCCATATGCAGGTTTTACAGGTAGAATCATGTATAAGTGTGATTCTATCTCCTAGAGCTCCTCTAGTACGATCGTAATTGGACCTCATGTCAGCCTGTGTGATCACTACCCCCCTTTCATATTCTGTCTTGTTTTGGTGGGACTTTGTTCCTGTGGTACTGAAGAGCTTCTTTTATTTCCCCTAGTTACATCACTATAGGATGCCTCTGGTACTCTTTTATTGTTATGTGTTATCCATCTTCCGCCATCCATTTCGTTTTTGGTATTCATAAGTCTGTCTTGTAGATTTTCTATAAGTTTATCCTTATCTAACAGCCTAGCTTCACACGAGCTTTTCAAATCTTCTCTATTTGCTCATGTTCTTGGACATGAGCAATCAATCTACCGATTTCTATTTCTGCATTTACTTTCTCCGCTCTAAGCTTCCCTATTATACTGTTCAGTTTATCACATTCTCTTTTCTGTTCCTCTTTCAGTCTTCTGATCTCGCTCAGATTGTTCTGTTCCATCTGCTTCACTTGTTTTTGAAGTATGTCATACTCTTTTTTTTTTCTTTAACAAGTTTCTCTAATGCTGCATTGTCATAGTCCGTCGTTTTTCCACAGCATTTGTCTTTATGAAGTTTTTCTATTAAGTTGCCGTGCATTTCATTGGCTCTGTCGTTTTGAACTATGACTTGAGATATTGTTTTTGTTAGGTTCACGACAGCCAGTTCCATCGTGTCAAGGCGGGTGCTGAGTGCGGAGAAGAGATTCGTCGATGCAGAGGGATCATTGTCGCCGATGACTGGGTTGGTATCAAGATCGTTGCTGTAATTCAAGGTGGTTGCACTGCTAGTCACCCTTCCGGGAAGTACTTGGATACTTGGATGGGAGATGCTATTGGATCCATCCCCTCTACCATATGGATCGTCGGCGCTCACAGTTTCGGTTCTATTCATAGATTCAGTTTGTGGGTCGTCATCCGGTCTGAGATTGGCAGCTTCATCAGCCTCCGTGTTTTGCCCATGCGTATCATCCGTATTGAATTTAGCGGAATGACCAGCTTGCGCATGCGTATCTTCCAGACTGAGATCGGTTGATTGTTCGGCCTTCTCAGAGTCCGAGGGATGCCCGAGTGTGGCATCAGGACCGAGACTGATTGACTGCTCAACCATCACCGTGCGTTGCTCATGCGTGTCTCCATTGCTGACCATGACGTCATTAGTTGACCAGGAGTTAATTAGCTCCTTACAGAGGGTAAATTCTTCCTCGCACCAGCTTTGATACGACTTCCCCTGTATAAGGATTTTACCAGTTGTTAAGTAGACAATGACACGATACAATGCCTCCCCATCGTCATTATTTTCGTAGGCAACAAACTCTGCCTTGCTTGAGTCACTCTTGTTCCACTCTGCTTTTAGATCTTTTCTCGATAAAAGCCTTTGACCAATAGCTGAGATCCAGCAGTGGATTCTATTAGCCGACGTAGCAAAGCACGTGCTGTTCGCATTTTTCTTGTATAGGTTTAGATCTATGTTTTTCAAATGGAATAGGCTTTCCTGATGGGCTCTTTTGTTTAGCTTTGTATTCACCATCAACCACGTATCTCTGCTTGAGTTCTTTGACTTCGAGCTCGGAGGACGCCATATTCCTCTGTTTAGTCGTAACAGATATGTCAGTTTTGTTTCCCAATGAACTAAACAGTAAAGTTATGTAGTAAAGTTATGATCAGTTGCACAAGTACATGTATCACTTTTGCTGATGATTATGAAGACATTCGCTGGACATTTTGGGAACAGAGATCTGTGTTCCAAAGTGCATTATAAGACATAGATGTCTGTCCCGGATGAACAAATAGACGTTCTCGTATCAAAACCTCACTCTCATTTCTTTATAAAATTATATTTCATCGCATAAGAGCGTACATATCAATTCCTGTTATTCAGTTAGGTCATTTGAGTGGATATTGATAATCGGAGGAAATATAGTCGGCTAGGCATATAGTAGACCTACAGGTATATAGTTCAGTGATTTCAGCTTACACTGTTACTCACAAAATGATGCATGGATGGGACATGGTGAGTCCGCAGGTCTGATCGATGGCTCCGACGTCCACTTCCAAGTCCATCAAAATTATCCTCATCAGATAAGCTAATCGTTCCCCATATGAGATAATCATTCACAGAATAATATGTAGAATATCGCTATATATAATATTGGCGATAAGATCCTGGTACCCCTTGTCGAAGAAAAGTAGTCTTTCACCCACATATTTCCGTATGACATGATTAAGGTGCTTGTTCCAAACAAAAAAAGGCTCAGTCAGCAGTGCATTAGAACAATATAACGAAATTTCTAACTTATATTCACAAAAAGACAGCAAACACACAAATACTTACCAATTCTTGCAAAAACATGCATCATTCAAAGACGAAATGACAAACAACAAGATCTCACACTCTCATATGGTAGCTAAAAGACAAGGCCGTGTACGCAGGAATTTTTCCTAGGGGGGGGGGTAAGAATATATTCAGTATTTGATGTTTGAAGGACCACGCAAGCGAGCGAGCGAAGCAACCGAGCAGGAGCTTTTGCATTGTTAGAATTTAAATTGAACGATCTGGTGCACATTTTGGGTGGAATTGGGGAAAATCTCAACAGGAAGGTAAGTAAAAATAGAAAAAAGAAAATGGGGTTTTGAAAATTTCTAGGGGAGCAACTGCCCCCTGCCCCCCCCCCCCCCCCCCCCCCCCATGTGCGTACGGCCATGCAATAAGATATCAATACACAACAAATAAGATGTTTATTGTCCATGTTTTCAGATTCAACGGAAACATTTCTGGCATAATCATCGGACTTAAGCATGATAACATGAAGGCTTAATGTCTTGATAATGAAGCCCAATTTATTGAAAAATGAATGAAAAAAGACCCACACAGATGTAAACTGAATGCACTTATTTGGAACATGGGTGCCTTTTCACGAACATGAATGACAAACATGACCAACGAGATTCCGTTGCCGGCTTAAAATGAATTTGAATGCTCAGTGCTTAAAAAGCATCAGAGGGGCACTTTCAGGAATTTTAAAGGCATTTTTTTAAAAGAAAAGAGGCACTTTATACAAGTCACCATCTCGCCTTCTCGTCTTAGACAAGGCGCCTTGGCGAGTTTTCACAAGTCACCTTCTTCGCTTTCTCGTCTTAGACAAGGCGCCTCGGCGAGTTTGTACAAGTCGCCA
>CM057169.1:18883209-19035709 GCA_029962745.1 Echinometra lucunter
TTCCTTATTGCGTGCAATTGGGACAGACACTTTTGTTTTATCAGAGATCCAAAAGCTCTTTTTGAACACCGAGTCCCTAGCCCAAATCCCACCCTCTTTTTTTTTTCAAACAGTATTCGTCGCTTACTTCAGCCGAGAATCTCGAAAATCGCGAGACTATACGCATTCGACAAATTGGGCGAGTAACCACGGAGACGAATATAAACTAAGTGCGATATAACAACAATGACTGCAAAATTGGGACAAATATGACTGTCTTGATATTGTAGGATGACAACCAAAACACAAGTTAACATGACCGTAAGTTTTTAAGATGGTCATTTAGTTAAAAAGTAGATTTGAAGTGTCATATTTTCTGCTTGTTGGTCATGATACTAGGTGGGTGCAGTCCCACACATATCACAAGGTGTAGGATGGGGGGTTGGGTGTCACGTAACAAAAATGAAGCCTTCTTTTTTGTCTTTGGATTAAACAATAACTATGCATTGATTTGTGCTAATCATCATCAATATTTGTTCGCTATAATATTGTCTAACAGTTTGTGCTAAAACATTTGCTTGTGAACTTTTTCAATTTGCTGTTTAAAATCGACTGTCCGGATATAAAACCTGTCAGTGTCATGCCTGTCCGGACATCCAACAACTGGGTATAATATCAATCGTCTACAGTAGAATAGGCAAATAGTTCTCCCGAGCTTGTTTTGTGAGTTCCAGCTTCAGGAGAGCAAAATCACCAATCAAAAAGAAAACACAAAAATTTCATTCGCAGAAAAAACGCTAAAAATAAAGAAATCGGCGGTTTTGTGGCGAGTCTTTTCGTTTATCGCAAGCTCTGAGAGTGATGGTATTGGCAAAAAACAAATGGAATTGGAATAGACCAAACCCCCTGTATCTGCCGATATAGTGACTTCATGTACAAAGTTGAATGCAGGTCCCCGCTGGCCTTCATTTGACTGCAAGGTGAGCACCAACAAGTGCCGGAACTTCGGCGATGGACAACCGTGTGTGGTGCAACGCATTTCAGCGGCCCTCATACGTGTTGACATTGAACGCGCAGTGCGCCAGATCGAATGATTGCCGGGGGATATCGAATTAAGGGCATGAAACATAGCGATATATTTTCATATTTTCTAAAAAATTGTTATGCATTTGAAAAAAATAAACATTGTGATAAAAATAGTTTAATATATTTGACATGAATTTATGTAGATATGATTTTGTGAAAAGAAAGTTTAGCAGAATAAATATTTCAGAAAAGCTTAAGCGGTCGAATCTCGGGCAGTTTACTCTAGATCTAGTCAAAGAGTGAACAGTCTATCAACCAGTTTTCAGGAGCTCAGGCTATGTTCATTTGTTTTATTTGTTTTATTTTTGTTCTTATCCTCAGAAAAACTCTCCAAAGCCAGCACCAGTTCTGCTGAGGAGACCAATTGCCCCTCCCATTCCAACCAAGCCAGCCCTACCGGAGAAACCAAAGACAGGAACATCATCCTTCCAGGCTTACCAAAGCCAAAGTATTCCATCCTTCTTGGAGCTCAGCCAAGAATTTAGCGAGCACCACCAACTCCTGGCTCCCTCTTTGCCCAGCGATGACCAATCAGTGACTTCTGACCTCAATGAAGATGTGTATGCACCACAGAACACCCCTCGCGCGAAGCAGAATGCGCTGCGCTCCAACGAAAGCCCCTCTTTCCAATCCATTGATGAACCTCCTGACTGGAAGTTCATCATTGAATCTCGGTATAACATGAACAACAGAGGAAGAACATTAGAATCAGACTCGCTGGTCAAACCATACAAACCCCGTGGACCTGATCCCTTCCCTCTTCGGGAGCCGAAGCAGCAGTTGGACATTCGTCCAGAGATCCTCTACGGAGATGTTGATGATCCTCGTTTTTTTGAGATTCCAGCATTTACCTTGAATGATTTCTGTTATGATCTATCCAGAGTGTACGCTTTACCAAGGGATAAGGTCAAGAATATTGTTTTCTCAAAACAAAACTTTAAGAAAATGACCACGCTGTTTGGATCATTTGCTCAAACTCCTAGACAAGAGAAAGTGAATACTGTGGAATTGAAAGGTAAGGCTGGATCTTCTTTTAGAGATTTCAATATATTCTTTTTTTTTCAAATCATGCTTTTAATAGGCACAAGAAGAGATGAATTTGAACATCCTGTGATCATTGATCATTAGTAAATCAGTGATGACATAATCAGATCATTCTTGTCAATTGATGTATCCCATAAAATTGATCTTTGGACTGATGTCAGTGAAAGCAAGTGGTCATATCAATTTTATACATAATCACTACTTTCAAACTAGCACCATAATTCTTTGCCTTAGCTTCCTCTATAGAGCAGTAATCTGATTTTTTTTTTTAATTTTCATAAAATTCTTGGGAACGTTCAACTTAGATTTCATTACTTCAAATATTTCATGATTATTGTATAATGATGATCCATGCCCAAAATTTGTAAACTTTGCAGAAGATTTACACATCTCTTGAAGTAAGCTAATACAGCATTTAGAATTGTAAGTGATCACAAGGAAATGTAACTTTTCTTGCAGGTGAGGATATTCCAACGTTTGAGAACCGTGTACCTCAGCATCAGATCTTGCTTGAGATGGCCTGTGCCATCGAGGATCAGATGAGGCAGCTAATGCTGGTGGATGTACAGAGTCAACTGCACAGCACTTCTCTGAAAAAGACTCTTGGATCAGCTGGGTCAATGAGCGTAGATGGGAAGTCGCTGCCCCCAATTAGAAGGTATGCTTGTCCTTTATAAAACAAGCTAGATTACAGCCAGCTAGCTTAGAGCCAAAAGGCATTTCCTAATAGCACTGCACATAAAAAGTAATGCCCTTTTGGCCATCACCAACCAATGTTTACTTAAAATATCCAAAGTCAATAGCACAGCACACAGGCTAAAAAGAAGCATGGTAAGCTGGAGATGGTGATTGTACAGGGAAAGTCATGGCCTGATGATTGTACAGAGAAAATCCTGGCCTTCCATAAGACGATACAGTCAGACCTGCTTTAGTGATTACCTTTATTAAAAAGAGAGATTAGCCATCTGTTGGATTTCATATTTTTGGTTTTCCATGAGGAGTTTACCTGTAGGTAATTGCTGAATTGTTGCATGAACGTGTACTCAGAAACCACCTGCCTTTAAAGACTGCTTCTCTTTTTCTCTTTTTGTCTCCTTTGAGCTATTTTCATATGGTTTGACTTTTATGTTGTTTGCCTAGAGTTAGGACATATTCCCATTATAATTAACATTTTGTAATGTACTCAGAATTGTTTATTCTTTATCTGTATGACAGATAAAAATTAAAGATCAAATGATCCATTAGAACCTAGAAAGAGCTCCATTCCTTCAAGGATTTGACAGGGGAAGCAAATGTGTATATACTGAAATAATACATGACAATTGGGAGATATTCCACCACATTCATTCTATTCGCATCTTATTTTCCAGGGACAAGGACTCGCTGTTCAATACGCCAGTCTCTAAATACTTCCAAGGATCAAGGAGATCTAATGAACCGATTGGTGAGTTTGAAATGTTTAAGTTGTAAAGCCCACCGCACACTATACGTTTCGTCTGCGATCCGATTTTGGAAAAATTTGTTATAACATTTGATATGAACATTCAGACTTGTAAATATTAATGATCAAAGCTTGGAATAGTTGTATAAATACTAAAATTGAAATTCAGGGCTATTACAAGCCTCCCTGTAGCGACGTCATAGCAATCTTGTGATCGGCTATAATCTGAAGCTGATTTGGCCTTTACTCCAGCCACAAGGCTTGTAGTTAAAACTAAAATTTTGATTTTAGTTTTCCTATCATTATTCCGAACTTCAAATAAGATAATTTTAGCGTTGAACACGGTCATACTGAAGCTTTTCGACATGCACTCATCAGAGTAAAATCGCATGAATGAACGGAAAGCCAAGTCAAAACAATATATAATGGAAGCGAAGGAACAATATGCACATAAAATGACGAGCTGTGATAGGCTGTCACGGTAAACAAAATTAGCCTTGCTGCCAGCCAGTTACTCAAATAATACTAAAATAATGATGTTCTCACAAACTCCTTCTGATGGTACAGAATGGGGTCAGTGAGCTGAATGTATGCTGCTTCGAGCATGTGCAGAAGTGTGAAGCTTCTTGTTAATTTTACTTGTTTAAAACTTTCATATTTAATGCAAAAATGCCATTTGTTCGAAAATCGGGTTGCAGTCAGATCATATAGTGTGCGGTGGGCTTAATTCTGATCTTGATATTGTGAAATCTGATTGGAATTTGAAATCTCCTTTCATATAACATTTGCAGCTGAAGTGACAGGTTAGGAGAGGAGAGCCAGGCAATGGCATCATCAGTCACGTGATGAAGTTCATTGATGCCCTCTTGGGAACCTTGTCAGCGTGCACTTGTTGATAATGTGTGATAGGGGCTGGCCTGAATGAGTTTCATGAAGTGTGTTTGTTTTCTTTGAACATGTATATAGATGCAACTGAACCTGATTCTCAGATCAACACTTCAGAGCTTGCTCTCCTAGAATGTCTAGTCAATGGAGGTCTAGCGCTCAGCTTGAAGGTAGGAGTGCCGAGTTTACATCAGAATTATCCTTTTGTGTGTATTCTAGCACTTACTGTGAACATTAACTGAAATATACTATTTTACTTGCCTGAATCTGACAGTTAGCTATTTGTTTTAAACTTTGGACTTAGTGTAGTTCAAATTTTTTTAACTTCATGATTTTCGAAAAAAAGTGGAAATTTAACTCTGTTCGATAAATACATGTACCCACATTTGAATTACATTAGGATTGAAATATAGCTTTGATTTCGATATAGATGTATATACAAACAAAAATTTTGCTGTGAAGAATAATGTATACTGGTAATTTTGCAAACACACACACATTGTTGACTTGTAAATAACCTGCATGTGTTCTCAGAATGAAAAGTGAAGAAGCTGTGCACTAAAATTTATGTACACTTGGCTTTGTGACTTCATTATAATGTGGATATCTTTGTAAGTGCACTTTTTTTTTTTCATTTTGATTCCTAGGCCCACTTCATCTCAACATTACCTCAGATCAAGCCAATTCTGAAAACCTTGACCTATTTGAATTTGTCATTTAATGATTTCAAGGTAAGTTGACTCTAGTGAAACATTATACCTATATCTTGAGGGTGAAGGAATTTTATGAAAGAGAGCAATTTCATTTTGGCATATCAGAGCAATATCTTTTTGTAGACGTAAAAAGGGCTTTTTGAAAGGAAAATTGGGGTTTCCTTAGCAACATTCATAACAGAAAGAGAGTCCACCTTAAACACCCAAAATGGCTTGGTTATTTTGGTGATCTCACAGTCCAGGAGGTTTTATAACCTTTATCAGTGCACGCATTTGAAGGAATAAATGTTGTCTTTCATTTAACACCTGGATCAAGAGAGACAATTGTAGATAAAATGCCTTTCTATAAGGCATATTGGGTAAGGATTCAAAATATCCCTTATCTTGTTGCCTGAAGGTGGGAACTGTACTACACCACTTTGTTCTTTTCATGATGCTTTCTTAGTGCTCATGAAGAATTTTCCCCCATGTTTTTGTCTGTATTAATCATTGCTCTCTTTCTTTCTTTTGCAGACGATCCCTATGACAGTATTTGAGATTGAGAACCTACAGGTCCTGAAGCTGAGAAACAACCCGATCCGTGAGGTCCCCTACGAGATTGGTCAGCTGACTAAGCTGAGGACACTGGTCCTCTCATTCTGTATCCTGTCCGAGTTACCTCCCACGTAAGGATGAGAGTGTAATGGCATGTTTTGTGGTTAATTGATTCTCTCTCTACCCAGGTGTAGAGTAGAATGAAATGATGTAACAGATCAGGAAAAGATCAGCTCACAAATCAAGGGACACTGGCTCGGTCCTTCTGCATTCTGTTTTAATTACCCCAACATGCATGTCTATAGAGATAATGCTTTTAAAAATCACATAGAAGATTGGTCAGTTTACCAAGCAAAATAATGTTCCCTCCCTAACAGTACCCTCCCCCCCCCAAAAAAAAAAAAAAAAACAACTCATAGGTGTCCATGTTAAGCTTTAAAAAAGGTTGTGATTAAATACCTGGCTTCATTCTAGGCAACATAACTGGGTTTCAATACATTGATTGCCCTAAATTTTGCACTGACTGGGGAAATCTTTCCATGGAATACAGCTCTTTTGGTACTTCATGTATACTGGTAGTCTGTTATAAAACAAATTAAGATCATTAAAAATAAGTCAGTCAGTCGTCCAAAGTTTTGAATCCGGTTTTGTCCTCGTGAACAGGGGTGGCCGGATTGACCTCACCCTCGTGGCAATCGCCCTTACCCCCTCCCTCCACTTTGCACACAAAAAATAAAAAGTGTTAAATCTCTGCATGTGTATGTTATGTGGAGAATAACTGTCTTTCTCTGTTTCCTTTCGTGTGTACAGCTTGTTCACATTGCCACTCAAGTACTTGGATCTATCCTACAATAAGCTGACCTTCTTGCCAAATGAAATGAGACATCTCAAGTAAGTAATACACTGTTCTCAAAGTTGAGAATGTATTCATCCGCAGGAGTTGTATATGTATAAAAGAATAGTTTCACTTTAGCTGGTGCTAGTTTTTTTGCTGATTTATTATCATGAATTGATTAGAATAAAAGGGTCTCCAGACATCGTAATAATGTTTGAAATCATTTTTGTTCTGAATATGGGCGATCTAGCTTGAGATTTGGTGCATTTGACGATTTGTTTACAAAATTGTTTGTTTTTCTTTATGAAAGATATTCTCTGTCAAAGTCAATCATGAAACAGAATTTAGAATAAAATTTGACTCTGTAACTTATTGATTCATGTACATAATTTTTATGGCACAGCTAGTGCTTGGATGGTCACATGTGAGATTATTAATTTCATTTGCATTATGATTGTATAGTGTTTCAACTCCAATGGTGAATCTGTGCAGACAATGTACAATCTTGTACAATTAAAATCTTTGGAAAGCAAACAATATACGTGAATAGAATTTTGCTGATGATTTCAACCAGGGGCTTGTTTCTCAAAAGAGGCAAAACAATCATAAGTCTAACTTTGTGGACATCCCATTGAAATGCCTGTTGATTCTACAACCTGTGTCTTTATAGGTTGTCCAAGAAGAAAAGACTTATGACAGTTTGGAGAAACAGGCCCTAGGACACTTCTGGGCCCCGTTTCATGAAACTTGTTATCAATAACAAGTTGCAATAACTGTTATAAGCTACTGAAATCCTTGCATCTGATTGGCTGAGAGGAAATTTGTCATAGAAATGTGGAAGTTGTTACTGATAACAAGTTTTATGGAACGGGGCCCTGTTGTGCATATAAAAGCAGAATCATCGCGGTTAGCTTCAACGTTTTGGAATTATGTGGCTGATTGTTGCTTCTCTGTTATTGTTTTAGGAGATTACGCGCCCTGAACCTGGAAGGTAACCAGCTAGCTGCATTGCCATGTGGGATGCTCAAGCTGAGAGATCTGCGCTACCTTCGTGTCATCAATAACTTCATGCACCCTCTGCTGTGGAAGGAGAACTCTCAGAATAACCCGCAGGTGAGCTCCAATTCATTCAGTGCATAATCCTGAACAGGAATTGATAGGTGATTCACACCCGGCTTTTGTAGGGCTAAGCGAGTTTTTAGCCCTGCAATTTCCGGGCTAACTCCAGTGTTCACACCTGATTTTTCGGAAGTGGGCTAGCACTGCAATTTCCCGGTGCTAAGCTGACCCTGCCTCTAAGTAGGGTTAGTGCGGCAATTGCAGTGCAAGAGCGCTTACAGTTTGTTATTCCGAAGGTTCGTTAATCCGAAAACGAAAGAAGGTTCATTATTCTGAACGTTCTTTAGTTCGAAAAATGAAATAAGGTCCGTTAGTTCGTTAGTTATTTTCGGACTAACAAACCTTATTTCATTTTCAGACTGATGAACCTTCGGAATAATGCCACTAATGTTCGGATTAAAGAACCCTTTTTCATTTTTGGACTAAAGAACATCTAGGTATACATAGTTTGCTTGTTTCGGAATAATGAACCCTCACAAAAACTAGCCTTCGGAATAAGTAGCAGCTAATTAGTTCCAGGTGAATATATGCATGTGACACCTGTTCCACATATTTTAGGTAATAGCAGTGAAGGGATGTTCTTTTGACTACCAGAACCATTGTGAAGGGTAGAATGAGAGGTTGTTTATTTTGTCCGCTTTCTTTGTCCGTCATGTTCATAGTGTGAATATGTTGCATATAGAAGAAGACCAGGACTGTGAGGGAAACTAGCATCTTATTTATAAAGTAGAAAAAAAAGGTCAGGAGAAACCTTCAACCTTTGTTTAGCATATCAACTAGAGGATTAATAAATTTTTTTGCAAGTTCATGAAGTAAAATTTGATCATAACCAAATATGGATTTTTCCCATCTTTTAACCGTTGTGCATAATCCAATGGAAATACATTTGTGTATGTATGTTTTTGTTTCATTTGACAGAGGTTATCTGACATGGCAGCACTGGTGTGTAAGCAAGAAGGGCTGGACTGTGTAGAGGGTTTACATGACTCCTTAACAGTCTTCTTAAACAGGTAAGCTTTTCTTCTACCGGTATTCAGACTAAAGTCTCATTCATATATGATTGCTGCATATTAGATCCACAGTAGTGGTGAAGTCTAAGTCCACTTTGATGAAGAATTCCATTTAAGAAGAAACAAAAAGTAGCAATACTAAAATTTCAATACAGATTATAACTGTCTTCACATTGCTGTTATGATTTGTGGTTTATCACATGGATTTTCTGATCTGCAGTTACTGTGACCTCTTTCATAAAGATACATACAAATAAGATCAGAAAATTTGCATATTTTCTACAGCCTGATTGCACCATAAAGCTTTATTTATTTTGTGATTATTTTGTTTCTCAGTTATACAACATGTGACTGTTGTGGGGGTCCTCTGTACGGGCCAGGTCTCCGCCTCATCCGACCGTGTCGCCGTGCCTATGGGGTCAGGCAGGTCCCCTTCATCTTCATTGCCTGTTCTCCGGCCTGTCGCGACTTCTTCATGGTCAACACCCAGTCTCTCAGCAACCTCCTCTACGACAGTGAATCGGACGAGGAGTTCCTGGAAGAATAGCCGTCTTGGGATTGGATCCTTTTATATCTGAAACATTGCATCAGAGTAATGGCTGTTTGGGGTATTGGAACCATTTGCCATCTGAAACGGAGATTGAGCAGTAATGGCTGTTTGGGATTTACTATCTCTGGCGACAATTGTTCGGCATTCAATTCCCTACATCAACCATATTCCTGGCTTTATTCTTAGACGAAATGTGATACCCAACTCTAACCCAGATCCTTAACCTATTTGTAATACCGATACTTCCATCAAATCACCGAGACTGACACTACACCCAAACAAAGTATTTCAGGTACATTCCCCATATAGGCCTAGATGTAATTTATCAATTGGTTTGGAGTCAGCATGGCCATTTGACCGATGTATAACCGGGTCCCTATATCTTTAACAAATTAAAGACTGTAGTAAATGTTGCAGGAACAGATGTTGGATCTCTGGAGTTAGACCCTTTTCGCATCTGAAACAGCACCGCATGCAGATGATGAATGCGATTCAAGAGCATTAGCTGAAGTCTGAAATAGTCTTCATAAGTCTGTTGCATGGGACTGAAAAGCCATGGTCCCATCTTATCATCTAAAATCAAAAGTATTTTCTTTTCATCCATTCATGTACTGCATAGGAAGGGCATCAACAAAGACAACAAATCATGTGATTTTGCAGTATGTGAGTCACGAATTGTAAACAGAGTAATCAACATTGCAGTGCTGAACAAAGGTGATTATTTTTCTCTCCACATTGATATATGTTACAAGTAAATTCTTGCATTTTGAGTTTGTGGTACTTGAATACACTACAAGTGAAAATAGTTAGAAGGCATTTCTTCTTTAATGTGCTGTATATTGGTGGTATACTGGTAAAACTTGTAAACCTTCTTGAAGTTACATCTGTTTGCAGAGATAGTGCTCATTACTCCGCTATACTAGTATTCTATTCAATATATTCAGCAGCTCTATATGCATGCATATACTGGTACAAATGTATGTGTGTTTGGGTTTGGCTAAAATTCTGCAGCTCTCTGGGCAGTGAGCAATTTCACTTTTGAAAGCTGTAATAGTGCTCTCGTAAAAACAAAATAGCTTTTTATTCACACTGTATTAAAGACGCTAGGTCGTGGGCTTTCATGGGGAATGGATCATAATTTGCTGACACCAGACTTTGTGAAAATTACCTGTAATAGAGCTACATTTCTGGAGCACAGCAAAACAGGCTGTCCCACCACAAACATTCTTCAGCCTGCTTCGGGCATTCTCAGGCCAGGGAAAGTGAGATAATGACTTTGCCATATGGGGAAAGGGTGAAGTATACAGAACATTACATAAGGTCTATTGGTCATAAAACTCACAGTGATGGACAACACCTGTTACTGGGTAAGCACCCATGGTGTCAAATTCCCCATGAAAGCCCACGACCTAACGTCTTTAAACCCATACACTGTACCAGAGGAGCATCAGTATTTTGTGACCCTAACAAGTCAATTTTACCAAATACATTTTGCAATGCAGTTCATGTGTACAATGTTCCCTCATGGGGTATGAAGAGGAGACAATATTTAGTATGCCAGTGCCTTTCTTTCAATCACAAAATAATGATAATAATAAAGATAATGATTGTACACAACATTAAGGCTTGTTCAGATGTGACATGGTAAACCCCCACATATTTTGGGTGTACAAGTGAATGGGATATGAGGTGGCAAAGAAAAAATGGGGGGGGGGGGGGGCGAGAGGCATATATTTGTTTACCTCCTGGCAGCAAAAAGGTGTGGACCAATCAAATTCTAACAAAATTAGTGCAAGATGTGTCAATACGCATTCATTTAATCCCTTGCCTACAGGAACCGGGGGGTCGCCCCTGTATTAAGTCTATGGGAATTAAAGAATTCAGTAGTCAATGGGTTAACAACATATGTGGCGCAGTTTACCATGCCATATATGACCACTAAAGAAACGCAGGGGTTTCCCTCTTCATTTTTTAACAAGCCTTCATTGGTATACTGTAAGAGTGGAAATTTTCATTGAACTATTTTTATGTGCTCAGCCGAGTTAAACACAATCGCGCGTTTTTAATTTTCGCGGACAGTTACGATGACAGTATTTACGTGTGAAATGAACAAAATATTTCACGCGGTATTATTTTCGCGCAACTGTCGTGCCGCGCTAAATTTGCGAAAATTTCCACGCCATGAAATATTCCACGTTTACAGTAACTGATTACCAGGATGAAAGAAAACTAATGTCAAGTGAACAAAAACAGCTTTGGGCACCATGTCTTTTAGAGAATGTTTCCATTTATTAAAATATAATTCTGTATATTTATACAAAAGAAGAAATACATTGATTAATGCACTGATTTGCACTTAATTCAAAGAATTATTCACACAAAATCTGACGGTAAGAACAGAATCGGATTGTGATAAAAAAACCATACCGTGTAAATCAATGAAATTGGAATAATGTTATCTTGTCAGTTCCTATCACATTATTTTAAAAGGCAAAATAACAAAATCTTACAAAATGAAATGAAAGTGTTTTCCATTGAAAATGTAACAAATATTTATTCATAATATATGATGTATAAATGTAAATAAGATGTATATTTTAATCTTCTATGTAACTATGGCTTTTTACAAGTATACACTGTAAGAATGTGCACAATAAATTATACACCGCATACCAGTATGAAATACATGTATCTTATATCTGTGGTTCATGCTTATATGTGTCTTTGTTTATTAAGACTATACTTTTTTCCTTTCTTTTTTTTTTTTGAATAAAAAGGGTATGTTCTACTGTTGTCTAATAGGGTACATGAAGAATTCTTTAGGGCAAAGGAGCTGGGGGATTTTCATGTATTTTATTATCATTTTTGTAAATTTTTTTTTTCATTTTCATGAGTTTCAAAAGACAATCACAGAAAGAAATTACCACTTGCAAAAGTCATTTTTGTTTTTGGAAACAAATTCATATAAATTAGTACTTCCAAAAATATTCAAAAGTTGTTTCCTACTTTCCTTAAAGGGGGTACCCAATGCTGAAACAATGTTAGTTCATTTAAAAGAGCATGATTTTATTAGCAGAAAATCATACGCCTAAAGTTTTTTAAAAAGTCGTTGCCAAGGAAACCCCCAAATGCGGTAAGATTTCAGGATATTTTTGACCCCTCAGCTGTGACCCAGTTTCAACTGGGTACCCACTTTGACGTCAAAGTGACGTCAAAGTGGGTACCATGTCGCGCAATTCTAGCAAAATGCGCGCAAGGTATAATACATATTGTACAGTCTAGCGCACAGCACAACTGCAGTGCGCGAAGCTGGGTACCCACTTTGACGTCATACCTCATACTCAAATTTTTTGGTCAACTCTTGACTTTTTATGAGAAAATTATCCTAAATGCATTGATTTCGATTGAAAATCGTCAAATTTTTAATTTTATTCTTCTTAGAATTCTATTCTCGATCATATATCAATTTTTTTTTACCATTGTGTAATCACTTTAAAGTATTTACAATGTAATAATGGAGAAAATTACTGTTGGTGACTATATATGCTGACTGGAGCGACGGCTGTCAAGCACAATACAGAATGTTTGCTGTACAAGATAATGCCTTTTTCTACCAGCAGCATCATTTGCATACACCCACTTTTTGAAAATATTAAAAAACAGTGATTATACACATCTTTAGAAATTGCTTGATAATTATATTTCCCTGAATCGTAATCACCATAAAATGAATTTCCAAAATGTATTAGATTATAGAGCTTCACTGAGGTAGGCATAGAATTTCTTCCTAGCAATCTGGCCCCACTTAAACTGAGGAAAGAATAGCAACCCATGAAGGCCCCCCTTGCAATTTTCCAGAACAGCCTCTGTGATTATACACACATCTTGGGAAATTACTTTGGATTCATAATTATGTTTCCCTGAATCACAAACACCATAAAATAAATTTCCAAAATATTTGAATATTAGATTATAGAGCTTCACTGAGATAGGCATGGAATTTCTTCCTGGCAATCTGGCCCCACTTAAACTGAGGAAAGAATAGCAACCCATGAAGGGCCCCCTTGCAATTCTCCAGAACGGCCTCCACCCCAGCCTTTTTTAGTCTCTCCGCATACATCACCCCATCATCTCTCAACACATCAAAATCACAAGTCAAGATAAAGGCTGGTGGGAGTCTAGTCAGGTCTTCTGTGTACAGAGGCATGACCCTGTGGTCCAGAACCATGGGTTTGAACTGGTCCCAGACTTCCTTGAAGGACGGATCAAGGTCGTGGATTGATGGGGTGGCATACGCCTTGCACTTCAGCTCAGCTGGGACAGAGTCATGACTTAACATCTCCTTCAAAAGGTTGTTCTCCTTTGCAGCATAAGCCTGGAAGGTGCCCTTCAGAAGTGCTTTTGTAAGAGGACCATCCTTCTGGCCAGACAAGTAGCGCGGTGCCATCCAACCCAGAGATGATGTTGGTAAGAATCCTCCAGTGACCCCGAAGGCTGCGTCGTGTCTCTGGTAGGAAGGCGTCTTGAGGTCCAGCATCTGCAGAAGTGGGTACAGCAGGATCTGCAGAAAGAAGACATATGTGTAACTGTTAGAAGATGAGAAACCCACAGAATGACTAAGACAGAAAATCAAACAGTTCCAGCCCTTCTGAAAACCAAACCCTGTAAAAAACAGTTTACTACGGTATACTCTCAGCTTACCCATGGTATACTACAAAAAACTTGTGGATGTATCAACATTACCATGGTACTTTTTCTAAAAAGGAAGCTATTCTCAAAAAATGTTGGAAGGAGCATCGGCCAGAGTTTCGACAGTAAAAAAATACCCCTGGTCCTAATACTAAGCAAGGAGGACTTCATCTAGATTTATGTTACAGTGAAATTGCAAATTGTGACAATGCTTCAGCCATCCTAAACCACTCCCTTGGACATTGCAAGACTTTATATTGCTCTAATTTGGACTTAAGGAGAACAAGTGAACAAATTCCCATCTTAAAATGCTCAATGGGCCATTCCTCTCTTGAATAACAATACCTGCAACTTTGGTCGGCACATTCCCTTAGCTTCATTGGTCTTAAGGCATAGTTCTTGGACCACTCCTGCAGCTAGGTTACCTCCTGCACTGTCGCCACATATAGCAACTCGTGTTGGGTCCACACCAAACTCTTTGCAGTGCATGAAGAAGTGCTTAGTAGCCGTCATACAATCATCAAAACCGGCTGGGAAGGGATGCTCAGGGGCTAAGCGATAGCTGGAACAATATTTTTTAAAAATTGTCAATTAATACTTTTCACCTCAAGACACTGTAGATCTTGACTATTCACAACTTTTTTTTTTCATTCCATACTGTTTTTTAACTCTCAAATGAATGAATTAAAACTGATTAACTGAAACTATTTTCTGATCTGAGCTATTAGTCACATCAGGATATTTTTCATTCTTAATCATATTCATTCTTTATCTGGACAATCTACAACCAAAAATTTTAATTTTTTTATTTATGTAATCATAATTTTGCTAACATTACTATGAATGCTACTGGAGATATTGACCCGAGTATTTCTCTACCAATCCATTGGAGAATTGAATCAAATGACATAATACAGATTTACGGTTCATTTCTCTTTGAAAAACATCCACATTCATCCACTTGTCTCCTGCCTCTATCTCTTCCCTCAGTACAATCATAAAATCGTACATGTATCCTTTATACTTCTAATATCTATCCGATTCATTTTGCATGATCTTATTGTGCAATCAGAGCTGCCAACCCCAACAGGAAAAAAATCCTATTCTATACTTCCTTTTGTCCTATTTTCATGCCAAAAATCCTATTTTTGATTGAAAATTTAAGAAATAAAACAGTGTGATTCCCCTTTCATTCTCTAGTATCCTAAAGAAAATACAATATTAATAATATGTATGACTTACGTAATTATTTTGATCCTAACTCTTCTACATTGTACATGTACTTCTTTTACTGAAAATGATCTACAGTACAAACTACACAGGTAGAGTACACCGAGCATTGGGATAAACTTAAATGTTGATGAAATAACATGGAAATAAGATGAAATAAAGGTAATTAAGAATCAATGTCAGAACTTTCAAAAATCATATTTTCATTGGAAAAATCCTATTGTCATATTCTCTCCAAAAAATCCTACTAAATAGGATAAATCCTACTACTCGGCAGCTCTGTGCAATGCACAGTCAATTTGTTTGTAGCTGTCAGTTGTCATTACTTGTAAGTTTGTTGTATTAAGTGATAGAACGTGAGGCTACCTTCAATACAAACTTTTGGGCAAGGTACAAAGGTGGGGGTCAAATGGTTAGATTAATCTAACAAAGATAACTTACTCAACAGATATGACTACACCACCAATCACCTCAGCAATTTTCCTTGTGACAGGGTCATATATACCTACAAAAAAAGAATGATCTTCATATTAGTTTTCTTTTTACTTCACACTATTGTTATGTGATAATAAGACCAATTTCACATTTTCTATAATTTATCAATACTTAATCAATACTTCTACAGGAAGTATAACAGGAAGTTAAATGTTTACAAACTTCACTCTTCTTCAGAAAGTATTACTCATACATCTTCCAACTAAAACTATGACGCACTGGTCACTTTATGGTCTTCTTATTCACTACATCACTCCTTCCAGATAACTGACCCACTCCCCCAATACTGAGTAAAAGTTATGACGTACATTAGGCCTTTGGTCAAGAGCTCAAGGTTGACCAACTCCCAGTAGAGGGTTTACCCATTATAAAAGGGGTTCGCTTCAGGACTCCAATCAGAGAGATAGAGATCGAGAGAGACAGAGAGAGAGAACCAGAATACTTCAGAGTACTTCAGACAACATCAGAGTACAGTCAGACTTACTCTTAGGCTTCTGTAATTCTTATGTTCGAGTTATACATCATCTAAATAAATGTTACACCTTATCCTTTAACTTTGAATATTCGTGTCTTCAATGTACATGTTCTCTGTTGCTGGATGGTTGAACTAAACACTGAAATTCCGATCCCTACACGACACTATGGTCTTACAGGTTTTTCAAGAAATGTACAATTTTGCAGAAAAGGAATGCTGCAAAAATAAAAAAAAAATGCTGGATTGAGGCAAAACTTATTTGTCACTAGTGTTTCCTGGAGGCAAAAATGTTAGAACCAATCAAATTCTCATAAACTTTGTTAGCATAAAATATGAACTTGGGTCTACATGTAGCTAGAAAGTAAAGAAATAAATATACTTTTAATATATAGTTGTTTTTTTTTTTTGCTGTTCAAACTGTCATATCTGCTCAACTGTAAATAATGTAACAAACTACTTTTTTTTTCCTGTAATATTAGTACCAGCTCATATACTTTGAAATAATATTTGTTCTTTTGTCTATGTACCAAACATGTGGAAATAAATCGATAAATCAAAAACCCAAAAAATCAAAATACAAGACAAGCCTTGAAGCTTGACTGCAGAAACAACTGCATCTGGTAATAAAGGTAATAAAAAGTAACATTTTTTCACAGTAAAGAAAAAAAATAAGAACCCTGAAAAAACATAGATGCCTTAATTACCAGAGCTTCCAAACATGAATCCTCCACCATGTATAAAGACAAGCCCCGGTAAATCATTCCTCTCCCTTGTGATAGGTTCGTAGAACCGAACTGCGACCCCATCAAAGTTCCGGACACTTGATTTCACATTCGATCCTGACACGACCGATGGCTTAGGTTTCATCCAGGAGTTTGCGGAGGCTCTGGCATTGACAAGGTAGCGTTTGCTATTCCACATCCCTTTGATCTTTATCTGTATGGTAGCATACAGAAAGAAAAAGAAAAGAATTAAACATTTAACTTCATGATAATCAGTGAATTTAATCTAAATTTCAATTTTTTTTCAAAGAATAACCAGGTTTGAAAATCATTTTTTTAATGGTATGCTGAACATAATATTCTAAAAGAAAGTGTGGTGTGCTCTATATCCATTATTATCATTACTATTATTATTATTATTATCATCATTATTATTATTCTTATTCTTATTATTAATTATTCTTATTATTATTATTATAATTATTATTATTATTATTATTATTATTGTTGTTGTTATTATTATTATTATTATTATTATTATTATTATTATTATTATTATTATTATTATTATTATTACATCAATATCCAAGAGTCAAGTGCATTTTTAGTGGATAAAGTAGAAAAAAAAAACTCTTTTGATAAATGATAAACCCCAGCCTTCACGATCACCCGTAAAACTAGACCGTCTGGTAAAGTCCTCATACGCAAGAGGACTTGTAATCGAGACTCTTCACACCTTCATACAGGGAATAAATACTTTGACCTTGATAAAAAAAATAACTTAAAATATGAAAACTACTTTTACTCTATAAACTTTCAGTAGATTTTAGAGCAGGACTAAGTTAGTGTTAACTAAGCAAGGTCTAACTTGTTAACCAGAGAAACTTAACTCCCACTCTCCCTGGTTTAGACTTAACAACGTGAGATTTAATTTTAATTAAAATGTTAAAACATATAAGTTAGAGTCCCAACTCTCTGGAATCAAAATATGAGGAGGGAAATTGGAAATGAAAATCTGACAAAATGAAAGCATCTTTTTGATTTACTTACGGCAAAGGCGAAAAGTCCCATTTGTATCAGGAACTTTTGAGTCGCTCTCCTACTGTCAATTTCTGCTGGCAGCCGAGGAGTCTTGACTATGATGAAGAGGAGCAGCAGTAACCCAGCGAGAATTAGCACGCCAATCAGGCCGAAGCACAGGGCGAGCAGCGTAATCCACCACTCCATCGAAAAAGAGGTGTCGCAGGAAGGCAGAAAGTCGTTCATAAAAGGTGTTAAATTTGAGTTTTAATGTTTACCTTGTTCTCTAAGGCTATATCAGCGGTTTTATCCTCCCAGCCATCCTATATGAACAAGTGGTTATGATATAATGGTTATGGTTTATGAAACTCGTTCGTAACGGAACAGATTCTGAGCACGCTAAATATTGCAGGGTACCGGTGGCCGTGGGCGTGGTTCGACGTGATTGGTTTACATGCTCGCGCGGTATACCGGTAGCGGGGAATTTCCCTTGTGTCAACAAACGGCTTCAGCGTTCAAAATGTGCTCCTCTTCATCTTGTCTCTCACTCATGGTCAAACCAGGGAAGGGAGAGCCGTGCACGTGAAGGTTGAGAACTGCCATTGAAAACTTGTACATGTACTATCAAAGAGCAAAATTGTCGTTGACAGAGTATTGTCATGCATATGCCGATACTCGATCGGGTGGCACCTCAAGGATTTTCTGAGGATGGGGTTATGGGTTAGGGTTAGGGTTATCTTCACTTAATAATTTTCCCATATATTTGAACATTGATTTTTTTTTCCCTCAAAATACCCAGTTCAAATATCCACTTTGTCCTTTCATCCCACCCTCCTCTGGTGACCTCCCCTACCTGGAAATCGTTAATATGCTTTGTCTGTGATCTATGTACAGTGCACTTTAACACGTAATATTCTGAACTACAGATATGGCCATTAAATAAATAGACTACCCTATAATTTCCGATTTCAAAGTTATAAGCCAGCCTTTCCATAATTTCATGAAATTTATATTCCATAAATCAATCTTTTTATTTTTATTTTTTTAAAGAGAAGACACTTCAAATCAAAGCTCATTTGTGTGTGGTATCAAACCATACTGTATTTACATGTATGCATGGAGACAAAGATATTCTGATATTTACCTATGTAGTACATGTAACATCAATAACTATTATTGTTGCAATTCTGCGCACTATATAAGTTATGTATAGATTTTGGTTTAACTAAGCTTATCATGTTCAAAGCTCTTTACTATATGCCAAATAACCATGTAAAAATTTACGCATTGCATCTTGTATGGAATAGACAAAATATTGATAGATGTAATCAATCTTGCATCAGTTGACTAACTAATGCTGCATATTTTTTAACCAGTGTTGCCATCAGGCCATCTTCCAATCTCTCATCCCTCAGTTATTCCCTATTAACCCTATCCTGATGGACCAGTTTGTAGTTTGGCCAATTAGCTTTTGATACAAAACAAACAAACAAACAAGAAAACATACCATACATTCTGAACAGAAAAATAAAATATTTGACACATAATGTGCCTATTTTTGGTAGCATCCGTATTTTTGATTGATCTTAACATTTTTCAAAGGAAATTAAATACTAAAATCCTTCAATTCGCAATGCAACAGAAAGTTCAAAAATGTTGATTTTCCAAGCAAAATGGCAACATATCAACTTTAGAATATTTTCTGTCAATTCATATTTATTTCAGATACATGTCTTTTTATATGAAAGATGCAGCAATAAAAGAAAAATACTGGTTTTGCCGGCCTGAGTTTCAAGAATGAGAAAACTTGATCAAATAGGCCTTTAACCAATTCATGACAGAGGTCCACATTTTGTGGTTTGGTCTTATATCTTTTGATGAAAAGCCCTAAAAATCATACCAAATACATGAGCAGAAAGAGCAAAAAATTCTACACAAACTGTGTCCATTTGGGTTGCATCAATATTCATTGTTTGATGCTGAAAATTTTTTAGAAGAAAATGAGCATTGAAATCCTTAAATTGGCAATGTGATAGAAAGTTTAAAATCACAGTTTTCCCCTGCGAATTGGCAACTTTTTGATTTCTCATAATTTCTGTCAATTTATATTCATTTCAGATACATGACGTTTTATAAGAAAATTGTAGCAATAAAATAAAAAAGTTGGTGTTGCCACTTTGAAGAATAAAAGCTGATCAAATTAGGCTTTAAATAATTCCTGTCACAAATGGGTTAATAATTCCTGTCATAAATGGAAATCAGTAAATTTCATATATATTTCCCTCATCATGCAAAACTGGGTTGGACACAAAACCAAACCAAACCAAACCACCAGTAATTTCAACATCTTTGATTAATCATAACAAATACACAGGTATCATATTAGAATTACCACAATTTATTCAAAAAGAGACATTGATATATTCAGTGATGATATAATTTGTGCGAATATACATCAGCGACTGGTTTTTGTCTCTGTTAATCACTTGCACATGAGTGCATCCTCTGATAAATTGATTGAGTATTGCTTTCACAGTACAAATGACACAAATATATTCTATCACAATAACTATTTCCTCTGTCACAGCATATCTACAAGAATCATATTCATCAAACTACATGTCAAATAAAAAATTCAAGCAAGTTTGTCCCCTACATAATACAGACCCATTCAACAGAGCAGGGAAATGTTACTAATCTTAGTAATATTTCCCTGCGCAGAGCAAGTTTCAAGTCTTCGGGCTTTGGCATTCGATTAAAAGCAGGATCATTTCTGGGAAATAACTTTCCTCCAAATTTAAAGTTACTCGGACTTGATTTGTAGATGCACACAATGCTTTCAAAAATCCTCTGTGTTATTGAGATCTAGCATGACATACATGTACGAACTGGTGGAGTTATGAATACGCGAACAGATGTTGAAAAAGCAATCCCCTTCCGCTGAACTTTAATGCATCGGCATTGTGCATAGCACACACACGAGTGAGCAAGCCTACCAAAAAATCTTTGTCAAGACTCATGAACAGTCGTGGCTCTGCCCTCCGGAATTTTTCACAAGCCTTGCGAGAAGCGTCATCTATAAATCAACTTTAAATGAATTCCATTCTCTATAAATTAAGATCATCAACATTCAATATATGACACCGGACCAAAGTATGAGCAGATTTATGCAAAATTTCAGCCTACATAATACCATAATACTTCAGCATTTAATACAGCAAACACATAAATATGTGGTTTATCCAGTCTTTGGGAAGCATACAGTGATGCTATCATGTGATATGTGCTACCCAGTACTCGGCACGAGTAGGGACAAAGTCGTTCTGGAGATTAAACTTTCACATGCAGATTTCCCCCACGTATAACAGCTCTATAAAGTTCTGATTAGTCACAACTTTTCTTACAGTTTGCATAAAGAGGCAGCCACAGAATATGCAAGAGATTTCATAAATTCCCATTAATAGCCTAACGTGGTACTTCTGCACACAGATAAATTGCATTTATGGCATAGAATAACAAACACTTCTACAAAAGCAGTGACTCAATCAAACAATCAATTTTCAATTACTGATTGGTCATACATAAAAAAAAAAAAAAAAATAGTAGATATATTAGTTTCCACAAAGTCTTCATGGATGCAGACAAAGAAAGTAGCTAAAGGTAATTCAAGTAATTATTGAGGTATAAACTGCAAATCTATGTATATAATGCACTTTAATACATATTTTTCATCTATATAAATTCCATAGAATCATTATCAGGTTCATGTTCTGGACAACAGGCGAACAATGCTATATGAAAAATACAGCTAGTAATATTTCTGTTATAATACCCTGTTATAATATACATTTTTTATGGAAAGTTTATATATGGTTCACAAATATACATTTATGGCAGCATTTTTGCTTCTAAAGCCATTTCAACAAATTTCTAGATGGTTCCAAAACTCTGTACAGGGAATTCTGACAGACTGTACGGCCATTAGACAGAAGGGCTATTAGACCGAAGGGCCGGAAGAATACAAATATGAAACATTTTTCCATGTGAAAGGGGATATGAAATATGAACCTTGCCACATGAACAAAACATGTCCAGTTATAGCAGCAAACTGAACGAATTACTTTTGAAGTAAATTATTTATGACAAACATAAAACTGCACAAATAACTTTACTTCAGGAAATTTTAAACTACACTACTCACCACTGAACAATTTTTTTTCCTGATAATTTTATACAGAGATAATAAAACAAATAACAAAATTCTAATACATGCAATCTAAGCACAACAAATTCAATCTACATGTAATTTGTATGTGGAATCATATTCGTGTTACATTGACTTTGAACCACAGGGTCCGGGGTTCAAATCCCACCGCAGCACTTGCGTCCTTTGGCAAGACGTTTATCTACATTTGTCACTCTCCACCCAGGTGTAGTAAATGGGTACACGGTAGGAAGAAATTCCTTGAATGCTTGAGCGCCTGATCAGGGTAGCCGTGCTAAAGCCGGGGTAATGATATGCAGCGCTTAGAAACATTTGTATTAAGCGCTATAGAAATGTTGCATATTATTATTATTATTATTACATGCAAAGCCAAGTACATGTAATTTTAACCGAAGTAATTTAAAATGCATTTAGAAAGACTGGAGTTGTGCATATTTTTACCTAAAATACGACTTAAAAGTTGTTGGTTTATCGGCCCTTCAGACTATAGACCCTTCGGTCCATCTGTGTATAGCAGTAATTCAATACAAATTTTCATTTATTTTCTAGTATGCTTCATGATCAGATTCATGATGTTTTTTTGAATAGCATAATACAAATCATGAAAAAGACAGAGTGTGTGGCACAAAATAAATTGTAGAAATCAAGATGAACAGCAACAGAGTGAAGGCAGGGCCTGCACACATGTAAAACCAGTGAGAGTTCTGTTAATGCAATATGTGTAAGAAGCGCTGTGACCATTATGTGGAGAGTGGTCAGGGTGCAGGCATAGAAAGCAACCGTTACATTGTGGGTTCCTTTCAAATATTTACAATGAAATTCACAGGAAATGGAATATCACATGATCTCATGCATGTAGCTTTTTATGCCAGGCAGACATTATTTAATCAGTTTCCTGCCAATTATCATTTCACTACCAAAACTGCACATGAAATAAAGCCAGTGATACGATATGTACAAGGTGAAGACTTCTACAGTAAAGGTTTTACTGCTATTCCTGAGGAAGAACATTCTCCTTGGCAAGTTTAGAGATTTCAGTTGGTAATGATTTAGATTACAAATGATTTAGATTAACAAGAGCTTTCACTCTCCTGATCATTTGCTACAAGTTTGCAGAATGTCCAGCTTGAATTCTTCTTATACAATACAGTAATGATAATGATTTACGGTACTCAAATTCAGCATTTAATGCCTGGTAGTCAACACATTTCTTCAAGTACATATATCTTTCATACCTACTTATCAAAATGCTGTACATTATTTTCGCAGGTTACAGCTCATTGTTCCGAAGGTTCGTTTATTCCAAAGGTTCGTTATTTCGAAGGTTCGTTAGTCCCAAAATGATATAAGGTTCGTTAGTTGGTTAGTTATTTTCGGACTAACGAACCTTCGGAATAACGAACCGTATTCCATTTTCGGATTAACGAACCTTCGGAATAACGAACCTTATTTCATTTTCGGACTAACGAACCTTCGGAATAATGCCACAATGTTCGGATTGTCAAACCCTTTTTCATTTTCGGATTAACGAACATCTGGGTATATGCAATTTGCGTGTTTCAGAAAAACGAACCTTCATATTAATGAAGCTTCGGAATAACGAACATCACCCATTTTCGCATGGCTTATTTCAACTTGAATGTTAGAGCCCTTGCTCTCCGCAGATAATTTTCACTAGTGAGTACTGATCTAATCACACACACTTCAAATACATTTTTCCCCAGCAAAAACTATTGCCATAATTCTTGTCATAACTACATATATATACAACAATGGATGACTTGGATGTGAGTATAAATGTATTATATCTGTCATGGTTATATTTTATACAGCTTAAAAGAGAATGTTTTAAGGTTTATAGCAGATACATAAGAGCATTATCCTTCTAATTGATGACAAAAATAATACTGGAACATCAGAGCATTATCCTTCTCATTGATGACAAAATTAATACTGGAAATACACCCCGGGTGTCAGGAAGAGGGGGGAAGCCTATCAAACATTTAAATGCCATACTACATGTAGTTGGAACTGTTGGATAGATTGCGATTGTAATCTCTTTATTCATGAAAGATAAAGAGTATTACACCATAATCTTTTTTTTGTTTGTTTCTATGCTATACAAATACCTTCTGTGCCATTGTGCACACCTCTGAAAGTTTTGGGTTTTTTTTTTACACCCAAAACATTACCTTTCATTTACATTTATGGGGTGTTCAGGCGACATGTCCCCGCGACAAATCCCCGCAACATTTTTAGTGTTCAGATATGCCGCGACATTGTGGCCCCACTTATGTTAATGAACACGTATTAATGCGGCAACTTCCAAATAAAAGAATAAAAGAAACTTTGTCAAAACTTGCGCAGACAAACTCATGACATCATATTTTGCGCTAGCTTATAGGACTTTGATTGGTGCGCATCTTTTTTGCAGCCAGGCTGCAAAAAAATGTGTCCTGCCTCGGCAACATTTTTTTGTCCCCTCATACCCCACTGACTTGTACACTAAAATGCATGTCGCCTCATACATGTATCTGAACACCCCTTTAAAGTAACACATATATAGAGTTGTACATGTTATCAAAGTGGTAATCATTTTGGAGCAGCATATTATTAGGAGTATTTTTTCTGCATCATATCTGAAACATCCTTAAAAAAAAGTACAATGGCATGGATCCAAGTCCATCATAAAAGAATTTTTACTAGACCTACTTCCCCCAAATGCACACACAGAAATGTATCTTGTACTTTGCACTTTATCCCACTTTCAAACAGAAACACTTAATACACAGTTTTCCAAACATATCATAGAGAGAATATGTCCCAATAAAATTGCTTGCCACATGTGCCTAAACATCTACATCCTTCCAGTCATTTACACTTTTAACATTCTTGATATGAAAAGACATACATGTACTACATTGATATTAAAGAGATTCTCTTCACCAAATATATCAATATTTACTTTATCTACAACACACACACATGCAAATGGATTGGAAATGCATGTACTATTACCTGATATGAGATTTGGAACTGAAGAAGTAATATAGCCACAAATACCATACTTAACATACAGTGGGCTGCAGAAAGTATTAGGTATCTGCTGGAAGTCATATACTTGTCTGTTCATATAGTTAAAGCCAGGCCCCTAAAGCTCCACCATTTTGTCCAAATTCACTAGAAGGCCCACCTAAGCACCATCAATATTCATGATCAAAAATGAATAATGCATTTTGTAAGACGCTTCCAATGAGTAGCGTGTGTTTGTGCACATTTGGAAACATTACACCCATGCCGCAATAACCGCATGCCCAATAAATGCGCAACCGATGGGCAAAAAACGCGCATTAAATCAAAGTGTCACAATAAAACTGATACACACAATAGATATGAATAATGCAACAGTGTTATCGATATCATGGCGATAACAGGCAGTGATGGAGTCGAGGTTGGCAGTTCCAAGTCACGAGGCCGCTGCATTAAAAAAATTCTCCCACAGACTTTGTACACGTGACTCTGACCAAGGCTGAGGCCAAGGCCAAGGCCGCGAAAATGTGGCCTCGACTCCATCCCTGATAACGGGTGCTTATCGGCCCTTTCAAATGATCCAAAAGAGGCTGGGCCCAATGCCATTCATGTAATGATATCCGCGTGTGCTGCTTTTCGTCTAGTAAATTTATTATATGTCTACGGTTAAAGCCCAAATGGCTCTGGGAAGATTTGTGTGTGGTTTTACATGACCATTAGAGAACCAGCCAATTCCAAGCCTGCAATATACAGTCAAACCTACGTTAGCAACCACCTGTACAGAAAGACCGCCTCTATAAAGACCACAATTTCCGTTTCCACTGAACAGTGCTTTTCCCTAAAATGTGTATTAGACGAATCTGTACATGAAGACCATGTGTTCATAAAGGCTGTTTTTTCTCTTCTTTGAGCAGTCTTTCCATACAAGTTTAACTGCAGTCATTATAATACTAAAGTAACTTTGACTACCACATCTCAAAATACCTGCTCTCCCTAACTTTAACTACCACAAGTAATATACCTGCTTTCCTGCTAACTACCTTCTGTGCCTAACTACAAAAATAGCATTCTATTAGCTGACCTACCCCTACTAAATTAGACTAATCCCTGGCAAATAATGTTGGTTAACTGTTCCGTAGCTGGAAGATGTAGTGTGAGAGGCTGCCGATGTCGGACGTGGGAAGGAAATCGAAGCGGCGCTGCGACTGCTTGAATACATACATGTCGCCTGTGAAGGTGTCGTAGAATGTGGCGTGGAGCCGGATTTGGTCCGTTTCCATTCTTTTACCGATGAAGTCGTAGGACTGGAGATGCTCCAGTTGCTGGAGGACATTGATCTGAAGGGATGGAGATCAAGAATGAAAGGCAACATTGGTGATATGAAAGGATCAAACCATAGAGGAGCACACAGAAAATCGGAGTAACGGTACCCTGCAAACTTCATTAAAAAAATTGCATCCTCCCAATCCTCCTCCACTCCCATACCCCTTCCCCACCACCACCACCCCCAATATTATTCCCCTTTTTCTACTCCTATAAAAATTGAAAATCACAAGGGCATAATTATGAGAGGACTTCTGAACTTTGGTCTAAAAAGAAATATATCGTTATCCACTTCCTATAGTAATGTAAACATGACTGCAGTTCAAGTTTGTGTGACTAGTTTTGTTTTTTTCAATGATATGAGAAATTGCTTACCTATGCATAATGACAATATATCTCTACTAGCATATAAGTGTGTGAGAAGAACTACAGAAATGTGACTTTCCAAAAGGTAACACTGAAGGTAGCCATACACATGAAAATACTTATATTTCAGTGATCCTTTTGCTTTCAGAAAAGTATACATATTATGAAAAAAGGAAACTGCAGTTTGACAACAACAAAATTATCGAAGTATCTAACAGTCCAGAAAATTGGAGACACTTAGTCATTCCAAATTGTTAATCTTCTATCAAATAAGATGAATGCATACAAAACTGCATGAAAGCCCAATGAAAATGTGAATTTTTTTTGCCATGCAGTGTAACTGACCGCAAAAGTTTAATTTAGCAGCCTAAGCAACCATTTTGGTTACCTGATTGGCAACAACATTAAAAGAGTCTAAAGCCCACCGCACACTATACGATCCGTCTGCAATCCGATTTTGGAAAATTTTGTTATAGCATTTGATATGAACATTCATACAGTTAAATTCTTATTGATCAAAGTTCTGAATAGTCGTATCAATACTAAAATCAAAATTCCGGGCTATTGCGAGCCTCCCTGTAGGAATAAAAGCGAATACAGGTTCGTAGTGACGTTGTAGCAATCTTGCGATCGGCTACATTTTGAAGCCTATTTGGCCTTTACTCCTACCACAAGGCTTATGGTTATCAAAATTTTGATTTTAGAATTCCTGTTATTATTCCGAACTGCAAATAAGATAATTTTACTTGTTTAAGCTTTCATACTGAATGCAAAATTCCATTTGTTTGAAAATCGGTCGCAGTCGGATTGTATATAGTGTGCAGTGGGCTTAAGCCAGAAGCCTGTGTACCTGTGCCAGTTTATCTGTCTTGCTGAGTTTATTGTCATCATCTATAACTGCTGAAAGCTTGGCCCCTTTCCTCCCTCCTCCCTCGTATGTCACCTCCTCCGCTGGATTCACTATGTGCTTCTCATACTTCTCTAGGGCAGGGGTTCCGTATGCGTGGAGCCAGTTGTTCGTGAGATCCAGAGAGTGCTGGGAGCCGGAGCCGACGTGGCCAGTCGGTTTGGAGACAGGAAGATTCCGCAATGCCTCTCCAGCCTGTGTTGTGGTTATCGGAGATATTGGGAGCAATTTGTGTTGGGGGGATGCATGTCATTCCATTTTCAAAGCGTCTTGCGCTAATTAGAAATATATTAGCGTTGAAATCTTTAGTCTACAAAGCTAGATAATAACCTACGGTAATAAATTGCGCCACTACTGCTTTTCAAATGGGCACACAACTTTATAATTTGATTTTAAACATGACACTGGTAATACTGCATTGTCCAATTGTCTCCAAACTTTTGTCAAATAACCTAAACCATCTACAGTGTATTAAAATTCACCAGAAATGAAAATCTTTAGAAGACAGACTCTTTTAAAGATAAACTGGAGTTCTGGTCATGCGATCATAATGTGAAAGAAACTGTTCCAAAGCAACTGGGAGAGTTAGATCAATTGTGTAAAAACACAGGTGTCTAGAGAGAGATTTGGAGATTATTAAATTGATAAGAAAATTCACTTACCTTCCCCCAAAGGGTACTTGCACTGCACAATGAATTGAGTATATGGGACCCTACACAAATCTAGCATGAATATTACCCCTGAACTTTTCAGCTTTTTCTTGTCATATTTCTAACATGAGGGCATAAATAGCAATCCTTTCTAGGGGACATATTTACTATATGATATTCTTCCTAAGTGACATGGAAGGAATTTATAGGAAAGCACATAAATTATTTTTCATCTTTCCCAGAACTCAAGCTTCTCTTTAACTTGTACAGCTAAGCTCTATACAATCAGCACACAAATCATTGGGTACTGAAACTATTGTGTCCAGCAGATCATCTTTCCTCTACCACCCTGAATTTGTTTCCTGCATTTCATCCACACGCGTACATGTATGTTTTGCCTGTAACAGGTTTATCTACAATGGTTCATCGCATCATGTCAGAATGAGCATGTCAAAACCTACCCTGCAGTCTGTATGACCACACACTATCACATCAGGAATAGCCATCTTCTGGATGGCCAGCTGAAGTCCAGCCATTTCGCCACTGGGGAAGACAGGGGCTTCCGACCCCCCTGTTGAGGGGGCTTCGCATTTACAGGAATGAGGAACAAAGTTCCCAGGATTACGGATGATCAGCAGCTCACCAAGATCTGCCTTGAAGATGCGGGATGGGAAGAGACGGCCATCCATGCAGGTCACTAGTACAGCTAGAGGCTATAAAGAAATAAGAAAATAGGACTTTTAAAAAAATTGCGTGAATGTGGGTATGAAAAAAAAGGACCTACATGCAGGAGAGGGAAAACTGACCAATCCCAAGGAAGAGTCGAAGAGATAAAACAGAAATGAAGAATGGGAAAAGAGAATAGAAAGCGGACAATTTTCATACATGGACATGATGATTATACTAATTACAGAAAAAATGAAGAACAGAGAAAATCATGAATAGAAAGAAAACTTTCTGACGTTGGTGTACATTTAGAAAATTTTAACCCAGTCCCTAAAGAATTTCTGAATTCCCCCAAAGATTAAATACAGGAACCACCCAGTTCCAGTAGAGAATGGGTTAAATCAATTTCGAAATTTTATGCAAACATAATGACATCTGTCATCTATGAGACCTTACATCTTCCTGTTTTGTCAAAAAACAAAAAACTACCAGGGCTCTGTGTTATTAAGAGGAAGGAAGCTGTCCACTGTGATCTGCACGTAATGGCAAAGTTCAGCCATTTCTGTGTCAGATTCCACTATGAACATGGCGGACAAAGAAAGCGGACAAAATAAACAACCTCTCATTCTACCCTTCACAATGGTTCTGGTAGTCAAAAGAACATCCCTTCACAGCTATTATGTTTAATCATGTAGTTCCAGGTGAATATGCATGTGACACCTGTTCCACATATTTTAGACAATAGCAGTGAAGGGATGTTCTTTTGACTACCAGAACCATTGTGAAGGGTAGAATGAGGGGTTGTTTATTTTGTCCGCTTTCTTTGTCCGTCATGTTCATAGTGTTCTTGGCCAACTGCAGAGTAAAATTTAGACGTGATGTGTAATTAATCAATTCAAAGAGAAGTTCCTCCTTTGACATTTTTAAAAATTGTGTTCTGCAAAGTTGTTAAGATCAAAAGCATTACCATGGCAACTACTATACAACGCACATTAATTCTCCTTTGAATTAGTACAGGTACCTCAATTTACAAAGTACAAAATATGTATCATGTCGCACAGTGATATTAAACTGTTCAGATTCATATACATTTAAATCCTGCTTCAAAAGTACACAGGCCCATTATGAACCAAAATAAAATCACACTTAAAATAACAAGAAAATTAAAAGAAGAATGATGTCACATACACCGTCAGGTCCGCTGAGCTTTACTTCTTACAGACGACCAACAGGACATGTTACATGTAGGTAGCATCACACTTTACATGTTTACTGACACCTGTAAATTTTGGCGTTTATTTTTCAAACTACACTCTACAGTCATCATTTATTTATCGCAGCTTACTTTTTACACTATAAAATATTCTCTTTAAAAAACCTGCAAAAAACCAAACTAATGTTATTCAATACATCACTTGACCCTGTCTTGAAACTAACCTGTCGAATATACATCGCATCTGGTACTGTACTAAACTGCTTCAAAACATGAAGAGTCTCTCACGATTCTCTAATTTAATCTCTCAAAACAACAGTGAAGTTATAAGATGACCTTCTAAACTACTGCTACAGTGCAAACTACCACATGTACATGTCAAATACAAGTACATTTTATGCAACTACTGCACATGTATGCCACACATGTCAGGTCAATTGGAATATGTTTAAAATGCATTTTAAAAGTACCAGTACCTTCTACACGTACATAACGCATTGAAGTGTACCAGCACAAAATAGAGGGGGAGGAGAAAAAAGTCTCAGGAAGCAATAAGAAATTAAATTTGACTATTAAAGGAAGTCTCATAAAATCTCACTAATTCAACTCACGGTTTCAGAGGTAAATTGGAGTGCAAATATCTACCAATCAAATTTGAAACAAAATAAATACCAAGCTGGGCTAAAAGCAAGAAAAGTTGATGATCTTAATGGATGGTATATACCAGGGTAGTCCTACATGTATATGAGCACAAAAGTGTGGTACATGTATATTACTCAATGCATTGGTCTTAAGCTTCTCATATAGGTCCAAACAACTCATGCTAGCAATGATGACTTACATCAACATTTATCATACTACAATAGTTTAAATGAATCAAAGAATAGTAATTATTCAGTGTTACATTTTCACTAGAGCATTGGTTGTATTTTTCATCTGAAAAAAAAGTGTTAATGCTTGAGGCTTGCTTTTGGACAAACAATTTGTTGGATATCTTGAATTTGTCTGCCTCCTTTTTTGCATTTTTTTTTTCTTTCTTTCACTTTTCTCTCACAACATTTTATCTAAATTTATAAATCATATATGAAAAATTTATAGAAAAATCCACTTACTGGTTTAAGTCCCACTTGGAAGGGACGTGTCTGTGAGGCTTGTTGGCTTGAAAATCTTCTCGAAACCTGCACAAGCACCTTCCTAATTAGGCGAGATCCCCCAGTCTGCATGGTCTTTATGTGGCTGTCTTTGAGCTTTGAATTTCTGTGTGGTATTAAAGCATGCTAAAGTGAAAGACTGAACTCTGTTGACTGGGCTGATGTATCATTTACACGTTAAACATCTCTGTTTTCAATATCCTTATAGATCACTCATGCTACATTTTATTTCTTATGCTGGGCATGTAATTCGACTTGAAAGGGTATCTAACTTCCTTAAAAGGGGTCTTGTAACACAGAAAGCATTTGTCTATCTCAGGCTGTGTATGGGCTTTATAAAAAAATTAAAAAAAAGTGGCATTAAACTATAAGCCAAAGTGCAAGAGGGGGAAAGGACTCATGTATTTCTTCATCTCATCCAAATTAAAAAAGAAGTTGAGGAAATCCTGACAATGAAGTACAGTAATTAAGATCGTTACTTCGAGATTTCACTTGGCTTTGAGCCTAAAAATTATCTGTCATTTATCTGTCTATTCATTACAAAATAATCTACTGTAGTTAATAGCATCTGAACTGTTTCACCCTAACAAATGCTGTATATGATCATAACAGTCTTCAAAAAAAAATCCACAAATCAAATAAAGTGGATATGGAATTTTCCTTTTTTTCTTGGCCACATAATACTCTGTCTCTTTTGGGGTTTTCATACGTTTCTTAAAATATTCAAAGTTTGGTCTAATATATTCTTGAATTTGCAGTCTAGATAAATAAAATATTTTAAAGACAGAAATATAAAAGACAGAAATATAAAGGACAGAAATTTGTCGGATGTAACTCCAAACATTTTCTTGAAATTATCCAAAGTAAAACCCCTATCATGTTTTAAAAGAATTACTTGCAATAAATCATACCATAGGGGGGTTACCATATCACAATCACAAAACAAATGAATAGATTCAGGCATTGTTCCACAAAAGCTACAGTTTGGTGAATCCTTTCTCTTTATCTTAAACAAAAAATCATTTAATGCAATGGATTTATGAAAGACCTTGGGCAAACATGGAGAATAAGGGACCGGAACGCACGCGCATGCCATTTGTACTGTGCAGAGATCTGCAGCAACAGCCGAAAGTCAGGGTATGTGATAAGTCCATGATCAAGTTCAAAATGACTTTAAAATATGTTTTAATCAAGTAATTATGTTCTAATATATTACACTGTCCTCTCGGCTTTCAAATGTGTGATTATGTGGTGAAAATCATTTTGATTTTTGTCAGAAATGTTCTCAAACTCACAAATGTTTCATCCATGAATCTTGTGCAGATCGTCCCCCTTGCCGCCGACTCTGCCGCTGCCACTGGCTGCATTTGTTTGCACACAAATGAATATGTGCGCGCGTTCCGGTCCCCTATTCTCCGGGTTTGCCAGACCTTGAAATAAAAAGAGCGCAAACGACTACTGATTGAACACATAAAATTCACATTATGAATCAGATTCTAAGACTTAGTACGAGGGGTACTGGCATGGCAATGGGATCACATACACACTGGGATCACACACATATCACATGTACGCAGAGTCCTCCTCGGTCCTTGCTAGCTAGCGTACTCTCATGATTCCGAAGCCGTGGATCCCGGCGTGTTCTCCCCCACACTCGCAGAAATTAGCGTAGATCTAGCTGTAGTCTCAGTAGAACTAACGTTAGACTCTCACTTAGAGCTCATGCCGTGATCCTCACTAACAGGTTGGCCTAACCAAATTGAAACCCTAAAAAAGACAATTGGTTTTTTTCAACAGCACCATTTCCTAACTTTTCTCCTCAAAATAAGGATACTTACATATTACTTAACTCAACAGATTTTGTGAAAAATTCACGACAAAATCGAGCGGTTTCCCCCAAGCCAAGGCAGAGCTCCTTGCGTCTTGCGTCATAAAGTAGCCATGTGTTTTTTATGGAGTCCTTGAAAAGACAAAGAAAGGAGAAATTGGAAGGGGGGGGGGGGGGTCGGGAATGAAAGAGAATCAAGGCCGTACGCAGCGGGGGGGGGGGGGGGGGGGCAGGAGGGTAGTTCCCCTCCCCCCACGAAATTGTGAAAACTTACTCTTTTTTACTGAAAATTTTTACCAAAAAATCCACTACTTAAGGTTACTTAAGGTTACTTAAGGTTGAGTTCTGGACGCAGCCTCGCAGGAACTAATGGGGGGGGGGGGGTGTAACATAAAGAGATACAATCAATCTTACAAGCAATTGTAACTCTTTAGTACATGGTTTGCCATAGACTTACCATTGATATCAATCGTAAGATTGATTGTATGTTTTATGTTACACCCCCCTCAGATCTTGTGATCTGGGAAGATCTCTGTTGGCCTTGACATGACTGATATGGCTGGGGGAACTGCTCTATATTTGTATTTAAATTCAGCATTGTGCCAGAACTTATCTAGCTTGTTTTCAAAGTGTATAACACTATCAGCCTCAACAACAGAATTTGGAAGGCTGTTCCACATATTTACTACTCTCATTGAGAAGAAGTTACAACGTGTACTTTTGTTAGCTCTTTTCTTGCTTAACTATTGCCGCGGGTTCGGGAAATATTGAATTCTAATATAGGAGCAAGGCTAGGGTCATACACCCTTATCATTTTAAAGGTCTCAATCATATCTCGTGCACGTCTATAAACTAGAGTAGGTAGATTCAATTTACGTAGTCTATCTTCCACAAAAAGTGTGCACCATATCCTTCAATTTCACTTTCAAAAATGCAAAAGCGCCATCGTGACCAGCTTGGTCCCTTTGCTCCCTCACTTTTGAGCTTCTTCAATAATTTCCAAGCTTCTTGCCCCCCTCCCAGGAAAAAAAAAATATCTGTGTATGACCATGTAGAGAATGGAATGACATGAGCAAAGTAACCAAACAACATTCTCAAAGATGTTGTTTTCAAGTTCTTAGAGGCTATAGCAAGATGAAGTTCATTTCAATAAAAAGAATAAAACATTCCCAACAAAACAGTAAAAATGAATAAAATCGGATGCAAAATAAGGAAGTTGTGAGTTTTCAGAGTTTCACAATTTCTTCACAAAACAGTTCTTGAACAGTCGCCTATTCAACGAATGAGATCATACTCACTCACTATTCTCCGTAATGATCTATACAAAATTTTCAGAAAATTTTCATTTTTTTCACTAAAAATGAAGTTATCCATTATGTCTATACGTATTAGACTAAATACCATTTTGTAAGCATGTAACAAGTATTTAGGACAAATTTCACATTTTCATAGCTAAAATACGAAATTATTTTTCATTTCTGTACATACAATTGTGTGGAAAATTGTGAGTATTATGAAATCAGTTCACTCACTGAATATAATATCGACTGTTCAAGAACTGTTTTGCGAAAAAAATAGCAAAAATTTAAAAATTCATAACTTCCTTATTTTTCATACCAATTGTCATCAAATTTTCACTGTTTGCTTGGATTTTTAAAAAATTCTTTTTATTGTTCAAATGATCATCTCGCTGTGGACTAATTGGCCTTTAATGAGAATGGACTTGCAAATAGTCTTGCAGAGCCATATCTAGAAAAAAAACAACAAAGTTTGAGAAGGTTTGACACCAAGACCATATCTCATCTCCATCAACCTAGGTTAGTGTTCAGGTTTGCATTTTCAAACTTAAATTTAAAAAATAAACATTTTTTTTTTCTTTCCTTTATTTAAATGTGTCTAAGAATATGTGCGCAGAAGTACGAATTTCCAACTTATTTCAGGTACAGTAAAGACACCATAATGAGTTCAAACATATTTTTTGGTCGTCTAGCTTCAGATCGACGTCTGCTTCATGAGTTGCCGTTCATGTTCAAGGTCAAGATGAGCGTTAGTTTTTCCTCTTCACGGCCGGAATCATCACCGGATCATGAAGAGGGTTTCCTTGAAAAGTATTTTGAGACTCTGAGCCAGTTGGCTTTTGACAAGGCCAAAGAGCAGTTGGTAAATATCCACCTCGAATCTTTCCATGCTGTGTACTCATCGAACATCGTCGCAAGCCTGAGCCCTGAGCCGACAGCGTCGGCCCATATATTGACAGACATGCATGTCGCTGCGCTGAACTATGCCGTATGCGCTCTGCACGTATATCTGTACGCGCAGTGAAGACATTAGTTCAAGGAGCTTTGGCAGACATGCATGTCGCTGTGCTGAACTATGCCATATGTGATCTGCAGCACCTTACTCATTGGCCTACTCGTTCGCTTGCGAACACAACCAATGCTCGCTGCAGCTGCATTGTCGGCCCACTACGGGGCAGTGAGGTTATAGGAAAAAGTAGAAAGGTTTACTAATTAAATCATAAAGTATGCACAGACAGAATTTAAATGAATTCGCGACTCCCGCATTCGATCAACCAGTGGAGTACATGTATTATGCCTACAAAATGTACGTGCGCTTTGGGTACGAACGATGATGTTGTTATTGTTTCGTATTGGTCGATCATATCGATTGTTGGTACTGGTTTGAAGTCGAGTGCAAGTTACCATCTCTGACCTATCACTTAACTTAAGCAGCATATTATAAGAGAGAAGAAGTTCAGATATTACTTGGACCTGTTTTTTAAAGGGTTATGATTGATGTAAATTAATTTTCTTTCTGTGAAACAAATCCCCATCTATTTTTTTAACATCAAGGATAGCCCAAATACACACTGTTACATGTATTCCTTTTTTTTTTTCTTTGACTCTGCTTTGTCACAGGATAAGGAGAAAGAGACAAACCGGACATCGGGCAGTAGTGGAGGGGGTAGTTGGACTACACTCCTCAATGCTTTAACATTCCTCATTGCTGCAGAAAAAAGCTACATATCACTTTCTTTCCTGGAACTCAAATGGTTTGTCAGGAAAGAGGTATGTCGGAGGTTTCAGTCAGTTCTTGAAGAATTTCATTCATGGCTTTAGGCAATTTGAATGCCAGAATTGTTTTCATTTTTAAGTTTTGCTTTAAGCAGAGAGTTTTTGGCTGGGTAAAATGATGCTCTTAATCTCTCTGAATTTAATTTTAACCCTGGGTCTAAAACTGTTTAACCCTAATCATAACCAATAGCAATCAGCAACAATAACCCTATAAATATCTTTTAAGAAAATAAAGATTGGAGGAGAAAATTTCACGAGAGTTTGTTCTGGATCCATGATACATTAAAAGAAATTCAATTTATGAATCTCAATGTTTTAACTATTATCATTTTATTACAATATGAATATAGTTTGATATATGATTTTGACAAGAATTTTAATTTTTTAATGATTTTAATTGTATATAATTATTTCTGTTTTTAATGCTTATTTTATGTTAACAGCGCATTGCTGTCAGTCATCGGACTAATTGGACTGCTTTGTATATTTTACACATGTGTGATATTAAAACCGTAATTAAATTGAATTGAATTTTTTCTTTCCACTACAGTCTTCTAGGAGGGGCCTGTACACCATGGCAATGGGAGAACTGAGGCGTATCGAAGCCAAGTGTCACGAAGCAGGGTCACACGATGGTCAGGGGTCATTGTCCCCTAGAGACAGACTCCTGGCCCATCTTTGTGAGCAGCTGAGTCATTTCATAGAGGCCAGGCAGGACCTCATGAATATGTATCCTTTTTGATCCGAAGTGGCCTTTTGATGAAAACTGGTTTCACTTTCAATGAATTTGTTTTTTTTTAAGTAATCACATAAGATAGCCTACTAGTAGATGTATGAACTAATATATGCATTGTAACAATTGTGAAAAATGGCAGATTGTTCATTTTTTCAAGATTGAACAAAATGTTCTGTAGATCAGGGTGAATAGAAAATCAAGAGACTATTTCTTTCCATCATTTGTGAGAAAGAAATAAACCCTGCCCAAGTGACTGTTTGTGATGGCCTTTCTGCAGCATGAGGCTGTAAAGTACAGTGATGTAATTCATGACAAAACTTTTTGGAACCTTGATTAGAAGGATATTGTAGATATAATTGTATTTTGAACAGAAATGAGACAGATAAAAGTATGATAATTTGTACAGTGGAATGAATATATTATTTGATGAAAGTCCTTGACCTATCCCCTATGTAGATATGAACGCCTGTGCACCCTTGGAATACAGAAAAGTGAAGTGGACTATGAGGAACTCAAAAGCACTGTGGAGGACATCAAAGAAAGGTTTCATGAACTAAAATTTATGGGGAGGGGGCACAGTGTTGTCTGCGACTTTGGGGTTAAATGAGGCACCCCCAAAAAACAGAGAACCTTCTTTTTTTCTGTTCTCTTCAGAAAATTTCAGATGTTTCCCCCTTCCCGGTTTCAAGACAGGATATTTCCATATAATCCTACATACAGTCAGTTTCGTAAACCCTAGCTGCACAATTAAAGCCCAACTTGGCATGTACACTGCATGATGATAAATCACCTTCAAAAGGATGCTGCTCCAAAATTTGTCTAGTGAAGATGGTGACACGCAGTGTGATGGAGTAAAAATATGCAACTGTGTGCATTAGTGACCCTCGCAAGAACTCCTCAATCTGCATGATATGATATACAGAAATATGGAGCATGTTGAGGTTATCTCATTTCATTTTAATAGCTCTAGTGAATTTTCAAGTGTTTTACCACCTTGTGCACCTCCCCCCCCCCCCCCAAAAAAAAAAGCTACCTCACTCCCTAATTCCTAACTGTTGTGTACAGAAGAATTTATCAAAAAATAAGAGGTACAGATGTTTGTCATTACTTTTTTACTATGAGAATTGAGATAAACTTTAAATCTTCCATCATTGGTTTCAGGACATCCAAGCGGTTCCACCACCCGGTGCTGGTCCCAATCCGTAACAGCTTCAGCGTTGAGCTAGAGCTCCTGCTCACCCTGATGCAGACTGAATGCAACATGGCGTCATGGAGGTTCCTGCCTGCCCTGCTATGTCTGCAGGACTCTCACGTCAAGCTGGATGCATGGGGAGCTGCCTTCAAAGCTAAAGATGTGAGCCGATCTTGTATTTCTCATAGACTTTTAATTATGTTGTTCTGCCATCATTTGCAAAAGTTTAAGACCACCCTTCCAAAATGCAATAAAAATGCAAAATACAAAGCTAAACATATTACTTTTTCAGAATTCAGACATACATTTATTTTCAACACGCTCATATCGGCTTATACCATTACTCTTATTTAGTGACACTGTAGTATACAAGTTATGTAATGATTCGGTGAGGCACAAGAAAGTATTCCAAGTTATTTACATACCCGCATATTGACAGGTGGTCTTAAACTTTTTGGTACTTGTATTGATAAATACATCCTATGAAGAAATTCAGATTGTTGTTAGCTATAAGTATTGTGTAGTTGTAGCTAGTAAGTCAGGCTAACATTGACAAGAATGATTTGTCTTTGGTGATGTGACTTCTTCTCAAGCAGTGTTTCCATGGGTTTCTATTTTGTCAAAAAATTTGTTTTCAAGATAATAATGAATTCTGGTAATGAAATATCCTTTTTAGAGAAATATGATCATTCGATATGACATTTGATTCTGTGACAACAATATTTGTTTATATTCAGAACTGAGGATTATCCTTATGGGTTTTGGTAAGATAAGATAAGATGAGATAAGATTTTATTAAACTCTATCGACCCCTGATCAGGAGTATGAGAGTCTCAACGGTTGCAGTTGAAGTTGAGGTGTGCTTGGAGGTTAGGCAGGGTTCCACACTAGCATTTTTGGTAGGGGGCCTGGATTGAAATTCCGAGCTCTGTATTGCCCTGCATGAAAAATTTTCAATTTGGGGGGGGGGGGGGACCTAAATTTTGGGGACCCATGTGTCCTGGGCGCCTATTAGCGTTGAGCCCTGAGTTAGATGTGGTGAAATTTACTATTTTGAAGCAATTGTTCCCCAGAGCATGAACCATTTTTCACATGGTAGAAATATGTTTCATGTGTACATTCTTGTATTGCAGCCCAAAAAGAAGCTGTATGCCCTGGTGCAGGTGAAAAATTCTGGTATTCCTCCACTCTTCTGTTGGCTAGTCAAGATGCAGGGAGCTCAGATATCCAAGGTATGTAAGGTGTCCTTAACCCTTTGACTTCTGGAACTGGGTGGTCCCTGTATAAACCCTAATCAGGCTGGGCTTTTTTGGTTATGCTATATCATGGGGGGGGGGGGGGGCAGAATCCATCCCCCCCCCCCAGATCTCGGCCGCCGGCGATGCCATTGCGCCGAAAATTGGCATGCGCATCACCCACAACGTAATCTACGGGACTGTATACTTAATTGCTTCAAAATTATACCATTTTATTTTTGATTAATTAATTATGCTAATTTATGCATGAAATCAGAATTTTGCTCTAAATCGTTAAATAAAGCTCCAAAACTGCTAATTTTTTGTCTAGACCCTCTTCGTAGTATTCTTAGTAGATGTACTTGAAAAAAAAATCGGTATCGAAATTAATTTCTTATGTATTTTATTGTCTTTTTGAATTTCTTATGTATTTCTTTGTTTTTTAACCTTTTGTTTTTTTATTATTTTTTCGATGAAATTTGTTGGGGATCATTTGTTGCAATCATACATTTATGAATTTTGGCTGAAAGCACATTTTGTATTGAAATTGTACATGAAATCACGTTTTTTGAGCAATTTTTGGTCTGACATGCAAGTACGAAAAGTTACGTAACTTTGAAACTGCATGCCCAGACGTCGCAAATTTGGTCTCAAAAGATGCGTGAGATTTGAAAGAAAAAAGTCATGAAATGCCATATCGATTGCTTTGCGCGTTAGGGACATATCGCACGAAATGTGTAGGGGGTGGATTCCACCCCCTCCCCCCCCCCAGCCTTTTTAGGGTTAAGTCTAAGGGAATTCGAGAATTCAGAAGTCAACATGTTAATTAGCATACTCTCTGTTCGGAGCCAGAAGGTCATATCATTTTACACAGACTTAACACCCTTCTGGCTCCAAACAGACGATACTTTTTTGCACCATGTTTTTTGGACAATCATCATTAATTCATTTTTCAAATGTTTGTAGAAAAGCTTGTTGCAGTGGTCACATTAGGCATAAAATACATTCTGTGGGAACAAACTGTTATGATGGTTCTTATGTCCGTTTTGGAAAGAAAAACAGACTTTAGTCTATACATGTATATGCATAGACTGATGACTTCATTCTAGGGCAGGATTAGCAACCCATGGTTCAGAATGGTTCACATAATCAGATAAAGTATCATTCAGGCAGCAGAACAACGAAACCATGAAATTTGAAAATAGTTTTTGTGAAATAGTATTTAGCATTGCAAACGTTTTACATTTTATGACAGATTTTTTAAAAGGGGCTTTGATGAATAAGTCCAGATGGGGAACAGAAAAGTTATTCTTCTTCATCGAACAGTATCAACTGCTAATGTGATTTGGAGATATTTTTCCAAATTTTTGTTTTTACAGTTCAGTCTCTACTTTCATAGCACACTGAGCAAACAAGCACCACCAGGAGAGATGAAAACACACCTATCTAACCTACCCATTGATTACTACAACAAGTAAGCAGTTTTTCTTACCAGTATACTATAAAAACTTCATCCATCAGCCGTTTCTACGCCAAAGAATTGATTAAACCATTGCTCATGGGAACTGGGTGGTCCCTGCAATAAGCCTGTGGCAATTAGAGAATTCAGTGGCCATTGGGTTAAATAGTACCTTCCAGCATAAGACTGATGCATGTTACATTTCTCTAAAGCTCAACACCCAGGCATCTGGTATCAAGTTTCCTAGTTCTTGCATGTAATTTCCAGCAGGATGAGTTATTCTGTTCCAAAATGTGCCATAGAATTCATACCTGCTAATTGTCCCTATTTATTAGGGACAGTTCCTATTTGGGGGAAAAGGAAAGAGCAGTTTTCACCCTTGATGACACTGTGTCCCTGTTTTTTGTAAAAATCTGCCTATACTGTAGTAATGTATAGGAAATTCAGGAATGTCCCTATTTTGGACAGTTTCTTTAATCATTTGTCCCTATTTCTTGACTTGCAGAGATGGCAGGTATGAGATTCAAACGTTCCCATTACACTCGAACAGTTTGTATGCCATGCTATCCCATAACCAGAACTGAATTCATTTTTAACTTTCTCTTATACTTCTTCAGGATAGTAACCTTTCAGCGTAAGACTGATGCTTATAACATCTCGCTGGTGCTCAACACCCAGGCCTCCGGTATCAACTTCCAGGGTCTCGGTTATCACTTTCCGTCAAATCTCACCGAGCCTCCCACTGGTATGGACAGTTACCCTGCCATCTTCTCGTATCCAAACGTGGGTGTTGCTATCCTATTAACAGTTAAAACTATCTTTGGTAGATGAATATTGTCTATTGAAAGCCCAGCCAGGATTGTCATTAACTCCTTACACACTTCCCAACAGAAGAAATGGACAAGAGGTTGAGAATTGGGAGGTTTTTTGTCCTAAATGTTACGCTGCAGAAGATATTGAAGAAAACATGATATTATGGAATATTTTTGAAAGTGCCCTTGTATTGTTTGGGAAGATGTTTATCTACATTTCTCGCTCTTGAGCCAGGTGTAAATGGGTGACCGGTTGGAGAAGTTGCTTGAAAGCTTTTGTGGCAGCTGAGCAGAGTATTTGTAGTATTTCTGTTTGCTTTGAACATCTGGGATGAATGGTATGCAGCATATTAAAATGTAGTTGGTATTGATATATTTTATATGTATATACATGTACATATGGTATCCTTGTTTTGAATGTTTTATCACATCATATGCTTTATATGCAATCATGTCTGTCTGTGACCTGGATGACATTCAAAATGTTTCATCTCTTCTCTTCCCGAAGGAGCGACCAACCAACCTGTGGCCGAACATTGTGATGTTGATAATGACTAAACATGAAGCTGCTTCATTAGACAGTATAACATATGAATGTGACAAAATAAGCAAACAGGTAAGCGCCTCTTTTTTCTATATATTTGTAAAACTTTCATGTTCGTACTGTGAATCATTTGTAATTGATTGTCCGAAGTGTTACTTACAAGATATATGTAGCAGTCAATTGCTAACTATTCTTTGTGTTACTGGGCCCCAGCTATGTTTGTCCTAAAATTTTACATGATATAGCCAGTAAGATAATGTTACCCAGCTATGCCCTTGTTCAGCAGGGCTTTGCACTGTTTGCACAGGCTTCAGGATTGAAGAGGGCAGTGTGTAAAGACCGTCAACTTTAATTTTGTCATCTTTTTTTATTTTGATTTTTTTAATTTGAAATGGTTTATTAAGATAAAAATCAATCGCGGCTCAAAAGCCGAATTACAGATTTTGTACAATTTTTATTAAAAAAACAGAATCAATAACTGAAACAATGAATCAAACTAAAGCAGTATACTTTGGGCACCAAGTTAAAATTTAGGTAGCTGTGTGAATTAGACCCTTGATATTATTTGGCCCAGTATTTTATTTCTTTCTTCAAATGTGCACCACTGCCTTTAATAACCTTGTTGTTGTTGTTTTTGTTGCTTTGTAGCCCCAGATGATGACTTACTTCATAGGGCATGTAGACAGAAGGATGAACCTTGTTGTCCTGTTTGAGAGCAAGAAGTCCGAGAGAGATTCCACCACAAATGGCTTTATCCAAGGTAAGTTCAACTTTCCCTGAGCCACATTCCTTCATTCTGACCCCCCCCCCATCCCATCTCCATCTTTTTTTTTCGTGGCCCCCAGCCTATGCCATCCTCACAGATGCGAAATAGATTTCCTTTTGTTTTGATACTGGTACTAGCTTGCTTTCAGACCTTGAAAATCTTAGCTACAAGACTGCTTTGAATTGACTTGCTTCTTGTTTCTGTATTAACCCATTCGTGACAGGAACTATTTGAAGCCTAATCTGATCAGCTTTTTTTCTTCAAATGGGCAACACCAACATTTTTATTTTATTGCTACATTTTTCTTATAAAACATCATGTATCTGAAATAAAAATAAATGGACAAAAAGTATGATAAGAGGTCAAAAGTTGCCAATTTGCAGGATAAAAGAGTGATTTTAAACTTTCTATCATATTGCCAAATTAAGGATTTTAATTGCTTATTTTCCTTTAAAAAATTTTCAGCATCAAACAACAAATACTGACGCAACCAACATGGGCACAGTTTGTGTAGAATTTTTTGCTCTTTCTGCTCATGTATTTGGTATGATTTTTAGAGCTTTGCATCAAAAGTTATTAGGCCAAACCACAAAATGTGGACCTCTGTCATGAATGGGTTAATAGGATGATACAAACAGTGAACACATTTGGTTATAAATCAAGAAACAAAACCATTATTTGATAGTGCATTATTCAGAGTTCATTAACCTGTAGTGTTGAGCACAATTTGATTTCATTGTAACACTGATTTTTCATAAACCCTAGCTTGAGTTAACTCGGGCTTAGTGTTCAACGGGTTAAGTTTTGGATAAGTGGTTCCAGGAAGGAAATCCTACTCGCATCTTTAAAGAATTTTGGACTAAGATTTCTTTCTTTCCATTTCTATGTGAACATATTCAAGCATGTACAAAGTATACAGATTTTAAAAAATAGCATTACCGGATATTGATGTGATATTTGTAGAGAACAGAACTGAAACATGCAGAATAATGCTGACCCAAGTTTAGACAGTGAAACAAAGGGACCTGTTGAAGAAGCAATGCTTGTAAGGTGCATGCCCTTGAAACTTATGCAGTTGCTTTTACTTCCTTTTTTTTTTTTCTGTTCTGCTTCCTCATTACAGAGATGTGCAGCCTTCTCCGTGGTAGCCGGTTACTAGCTAGTCTAAGACCTGGTACCAAGAGTTGAGACTGGTCTCTTTCATCAAGACTGGGGTCTCATGATCAGGTTTCTCACTAGAAAAAAATCCACACATGGTTCCCCCTCTGCGCAAAGCGCGGAATTTTCGGAAGTTTTACGGAATAACACCTAAGGTTAGGTGTGGCGGCAGTATATGCTATAGCAAAAGGATGAAAAATACTTCTTGGTAAGCAGGAGTTGTCTACTAATGGCATTATAGTAAAAATACATTGCCAGAAAGCAACACAATCTGTTGCATTTATCATTATTGTTAGGAAGATATGCTCCAATATTTTTTTACCCTTGTTGCCACGCATGGTGCAGCAATTTCACACCTGGTTCTTCCTTGTCTGGAATCCTTTACGCATGGTATTGGAACCATGGGTGTTATGTACTGGCGAGAACCATGCTCATGATTATCGATTGCAGTTGAGGATACAATCTGCCAGTGCCTCTAGGCATGATTGCTGTGAAATCCCAGGAATGAAGGGATACCTTCAGGATATCAATGAAAACTAAGATGTCTATTTTAAAGTGACAAGATGTGCAATATTCAAATACCTTAATGCATATTCAGACACCAGGCAGTTAACCACTTCCAAAACCCCATGACACAATCACATTAGATCATTGCAAATGGATATTGCATTTATGAATCTTGCAATGATTTGTAAGATTACACCTATTAATTTACAAACTTCATTTCATTCATTTGATATGTATTTGTCCGACATTGTAAAAAACAAACAAACATGCAAAACCTGCCATTTGCCTATATAAGCTGTGGACCTGGTACATTTGCAACCTTCCCTCTATTATGTTTACCTGGTTTGTCATTACTTTTTCTCTTCTTTTTTTCTATTCTTGTCAAAGTATGTTGAACTTTTTGTACTATGTGTACTTTGTATTTGTATTATACTTTTCTCTAATAACAAAATGATATCAAAAATTAGTGAATTACTCTGTGTTAACACACCAAAGTATTCCCCTTGCCACTCATTAATACACAGTGGTTTTAGAGATTGTTACAGAATTGAATTTCGGTAGTTTTCTCATGGTTAAAAATTCAAATTATTGCTTCTGTACATTACTTCTGTAGACACCTCCATTGAGAAACTCCATCATACCTACTGAACAATAGAGGTAAGCTGCTGATTTTTTCTCCAGTTAAAAAAGGAAGGCAGTGGGCAAGATAAGTCAATATTTTGACCGACAGCCTATGAACTTTTTCTTATGCTTCTCCAAACAACATGTCTTTTTTTTTTTTCATGCTCAGCAGGTCTTTGTAAAATCCTTTGACAAAGGTGTACAGATTTGTTGAGACCATAACTTTTCATGTTTGAAGTTTTTTTAGTTCGCAAACACGAGTGACCAAGATTATGAATATTTTTTACCTGCCAGCTTTTAGCTTTTTTTTTTTTTTTGTGCTCTCCCATAAATGCATTTTGTTAATACTTAATAGCAACTTTTTGAAAAACATCCTATGACAAGATTTGTCAAGACCATAGATTTTCATATTCATAAGTAAATTTTGAATGTTATGGAATTATATTATTCTTTCTTTCTAAAGATGAAAACTTACTACTTGATTTCAGTTAATAAATGAAATAATTTTCTATATCATTTATTTTATCAGATGTATTGGAGTATATGCTGGTATGATGCCAAATAAAAAATTTATTTTTGTAGCTATATTTTGGAAAGTTCGTCACTGTGATGTGTGTCATTATGTCTACTATTCTCATCAATTCTTAAATTCCCTTCTGTCTTACATGTATTATCTGTCAACTTCTCTCTCTCTCCCTCTCTCTCTATTTCTATCATATCTTGTTTTCTCTCTCTCTCTCTCTCTCTCTCTCTCTCTCTCTCTCTTGCTCCCCCTCCCTTTTCCTTTTCTTTTGCTCCTTTATATAGCACAAGTAGTGCCCTTTCCACTGGATCCAAACTGGTCTAATTGCAGTGTTATGACCAATGACCCAAAGTACAAAGTACAGGACATTACCAGTTTTTGCTATGCTCACTAAATGACACTCCTGAATATAAATTATACTTTTGGTTTATATACACATACATACATCCTACACGCCTATCATTACAGTCGCTTTTATTTCACAAATGAGTATCATCAGTTGCCACTGTCTTGTTTTTAATCATTAATCCATAGAAGTACAGTGTCTCCTTTAGGAGACGCTTTGGCAGTATCTGCTGATCCACTGCTGGGCATTACACACTGTATATGAGCAGAAAGAGAAAAATTCACTGAAAATTTTGTTGCATTTTCGAATTAGAGCAATTTAAATGTAACTAATCATCAAACTCCTTAAATTGGCAATGCAGTGAATATTATGTAATCACTATTTCCGTGTTCAAATTGGCAGTTTCCACTTAAATTTGTGCAATCATAATTCATTTGGGTTAATGTGAGTCTAATATTTAGTTTGTTCAAATTAAGTAAGAGTGGAAAAAATATAATAGTTGTTACCACTTTGAGGATTGAAGATGATTAATTTAGACCTCTAAAAAGCTCTGTACTTCTATGGGTTAAATACTTGGGAAGAAAATGTGGAATGTGACAGGGAATCTTAGCACACATATTTACTTTGTACTTTGTGGGCCTATGGTCTTAGCACAATTTCATAATGTACTTGTAGCTGCTTTGTTATCTTGACAAAAATAAAGCATAGATCTATAACACAAGGGCTGCAGGCAGTTCATATTTTATTTTAATAGTATATAAGGATAAAATGAATATGAAAGACACAAAAATGTATTATAATGCAAGACATACAAAATACATGTACCTACGAATATAAATAAAACAATACACTAAACTCTAATATCTTAATTTCTAGAACCTGTTTGTTTTTTACTTTTTGTTCATTTCAAACCATTTGTTAAATACACTTAATGGACACAGGGTTACATTAATGTTAATTGTCCACTATTTTACCGATGGAAACTAGCAATATTTGTAATATTTGTACTAAATCATACTTTTATTTAATGAAAACCAATGAATTCACCGCATTTATTGCTGTAATGAAATACAGTGAAATACTTCTAACTTTAGGGGAATATGAAAGCTAATCTCAATTGCAAAAATTTCAGAATTATTCATTCTTATGACGTAATAAAACCAACACCACTGCTTTGTTTTAAATTCTGTGCAGGTATTTATTTACACTAGTAAACGATGACAGAACATTTATCGCTCTGAAGTAATTCTCTTCTACCACGAAACAATACTAATGGTACAATTAAACAATACATAACTTGAGGCCTCTAGAAATGCCCTTATAAAAGCGTATTTCTATCACAGAACAAGCAAGTAATTCAAACATTTTAAAAATGATAATTTGTTTTAATTTAAGTGTCTTAATCAAAATCCTTATATTGTTTGTATTTGAGAAGAATATCTGGTATAACATTTAGTTACAAAATGCAAACATGAAAAAAACAACAACAATGTTTTGTTCCCTTGTTTTCCATTTAATGTTCTGGTTTTCGGCTTTCTATTCATTTGTGTCGTATACTCTGTCGGGCCTATGTCAAAAAACTCTAATATATGTGTGTGTGTTCAACACTATACTCTGACTCTGCAGTACCAAACATCTTTGACCTTTGACCCTGTGACCCCAAAATCTAATCAGATCATTGTCCCTTCCATGTGCATACATGAGCCAAGTTTGAAGCCAATCTATCAAATGGTTCTTAAGTTATCGCGAGAACAAGCCATTTTTATGTGTATTATTACCTCTATGACCTTGACCTTTGACCTTGAGACTCCAAAATCTAATCAGATCATTGTCTCTCCCATATGCATACATGAGCCAAGTTTGAAGTTGATCCGTCCAACGGTTCTTAAGTTATCGCGAGAACGAAAACGGGACGGACGGACGGACAGACGACCCGAAAACATAATGCCTCCGGCAACCACCTACGGTGGGCGGAGGCATAAAATTTAAAAAAAAACTAAAACTAAAACTATACACTGTAAACAATACATAAGAAGAATATAAAATCATGTAAATGCACATCCAACATGGATCTATGCTCATATACAGCTAATTCTAATAAAACTCTAACAATGCTAGAAATTGTAACTATGTGTACATAATGGTTCAAAGTTAATGACTTAGTACATGTAATAATATTAGAACAAATATCATCACATATGTACAACAGACATGCATATGAAGTGTAAAAATGATATTAGATTCAATAGGCTACAACTTAATCAGTGATTTTGGACTTGTAGTTAACTTTTGCAATCTTTGATTTTAAAAGATCAATGCGGATATTTCAGAATAATAAAACTCTGCATCCATCAGCAAATTGCTGAGTAAAGTTTCATCCTCAATATATGTTTATTTGTAAATCAGATATCGATAACCTATATACTGTAGCAGAAGCATCTGAAAACCTTTAATTCACATCAAAATTACGTATCTCACCTAACTTCAACGATGGAGAAAAGGCCCTGCAGAGAGAATGGGGCATACAGAACTACAGTACACAAGCGTGTAGCAGGTCATTTGGTCCCAGTAACAATTAAAATACAAGAGAAAATTTAACAAATCAATTGATATTATGATGGTCTTCTTCATGCGAAGAAAATGAGACAGCTAAATATTTTCAACTTTACCAGTATATACAGTCGAATTTAAACCCGCTATTACACCAAACACAACTTAAATGTAACATAACAAATTTTCAAAATCTATCAGTATTGGAAGAAAACTATACAGATACTTGTACCTCCGAAGATGCATAAGAGCAAAAATCTAATTTCTGATCAGCCTTTTAAAACATTAGTTCAATCACACTATATGTTTTGTAAAATAAATCCATAAAAATGGAAGAAAATATTACTAAAAGAGAAAATGATCAATTATACAGATTTTTTTTAATGCTTTCAAGTGATGTCATAATGGATTATTTCAATGATGTACATAAATCTACATTGTGCTTTAAGTTAATTGCCAGTCTATTCATCGAAAGTTTAAAAAAATCTAATAAGAAGGCTTTAAGATGCACTGCTCATAGCTCGAGAGGACCAGTTCAGTTTTGCGGAATGGGCAGTAATGTTTCACAGTGGTCTGGAACCTTCTCATATTGTCTCTTCCTTGATGTGATGTTCTCCTAGTTTCTGACAAAACCAGCATTGTTCTGATCATTCTTATTCCCTGACTCTTCAAAGAACATCATGTCCTGTAGAAGAAAAGATGGCAAGATGGACAGAAGGAGGAAGAGAGAAAGAGAGGAGAGAGGTAGAATGAACAGTGGTACAAGACAAAGGAGGAGAGATGACAGAAGGTGAAGAGAGAAAAGGAAGAGAAGATAAAGGAGACGAGAAAGAGAGAGAGGGAATGAAAAAAATTAAGAGAATGGAAAAGACAAGAAAAAGAGTGGGGAAAAAGAGATTAAAAAAAAAAGATACAACAGGTATGAGAGGGAAAGAAAATTAATGAGGTTTAGGAAGAGTGAATAGAAAAGGAAAATTGAAATGAAAGAGGAAGACAAAGAAGAGCATGAAAAGAAACAAAATAGAGTCATGGAAGAAAGAAGGAAATAGGCAAAAAAAACAGAAAAGAAAAAAAAAATACATGCGTAAATGAGACATACACCTGTAACAAGAAACCAAGACAATTTTGGATCAATCAATGGATCACCAACTGAGATAAAATAAAGAGGCATAAAATCATAAGACTAACTATCAACAGATGGAGACAGTGAAACAAATTCTTGACACGAAAACAGAGAGGAATTTGTTTGTAAAGCCAGTACAGTGATTGAAGTTGAACAACAGTGCTCAACTCCTTGAAACAAGGATGTTTATGGAACATTGGACAATTATGCTGCATGACAACATAGCTATTGCTGTAATGAACTGTATGCACAGTAACAAAGTGAATGTTCAAGATATAAAACTCAAAGAAGAACGGTTCGATAAATGCATGCACAATCATCTTCATCATTGACATAATCCTGAATGGCGAAATTTGATCGATACTTGAGGAAGGGCAGAGCATTGTGGGAAGGGGAATGGGACAGGGGAGGGCCGGGGAGCAGGGCTGTAATTCTTAACTAGGATAGGGGTGGCTAAAGTAAACTGATTACAATGCTATACTTCATAGCATAAAGCAAGTCCATAAATAGCAAGGAAAGGGAGTCAGGAAATTGTTTCTACAGAGGCACGGAGGAAATTGATCAGTGCATCACTTCCTATATACCCGGGATTCTCCTAGATCAAAATTAAGGATGGACCGTCAAACTAGAAGTTACCATTTCAAAAGTGACCTGTGACCTCATCATAATGCCAGATCAAGAAAGCACAAAATGAAAATATTTCAGAGCAGAGAGCAACAATAGGCACTAGAAAGTTCAAAATATCACTTTAAATCATTTAGAGCACTCTGAAGGGAACCATATTTTTCTTCCAAAATCCAAATGATATCTGGATTCTCAAGAATAAAACATGGGGGAGCAGATCTTCATCTTCTTCTATAAATTTTTAAAAAGTTCTTGTGACCTATTTAGTATTAATTGATTCATTTTTATTCATTTGCGTTCTCTCTGAGTCGGGTGTAGCCCACATGCAAAAAATACAATGCATACAAGTATTGAGAGTAATACAAGAGGGACTTATTTGAAGGGGGGGGGTCACATGCAAACAACCCTTTTAACTGCAACTGATAGTACTGTACTAGTATAAGTCTCAAAAAGGTTATGCTGGGGGGGGGGAGGAGTTGGATTGGGGATGGGGGTGCAGGTGCGGGGCATCACACGCAAACAGACTAAGATAATGTTGCGCTAACCAAGTTATCTAATAAAATTTCAACAAGAAAATACCCTTGACTGGGATTTCATCTCAAAGGTTTTTCTCTTTCCTGGGGGATGGGGCAGGAGAAGTTTGTGGGTGGGGTCCACATGCAACTGAGCAATGCAAATACTAAACCTTACACAGAGAGATGTAAAAGAGCTACATAGATGATGATGATAATGATGATGATGATTACACAGCAGTAAATCCTGCTTTCTTCTGGTCCTTCTTATCTCCAGACTTCTCAAAGAACATGAAATCCTAGAGAGAGAGAGAGAGATGGGAATGAATGATAAAAGAGAAAGAACGTGTGAAAATCATGGTTATGGAATATGCAGATTATATATATATATATATATTTGTTGTCCATATGGAGTGCCATCCAGTGCTTTATTTTATCTTATGTACACAAACAGCAATGTCAAACAAATTTCCAGAAAATCGTCAAATTTTATGATTTGACTATCGATAACTAAGCAACTTGCCAGCAAAAAGTATATGGTCATTACAATGTCCTTCTCGCAATTCAGAATTACAAAACACCGATTTGGGTGTTGGTCAACATCTGTGGAACTGTACATTAACTTTCAAATGTACATATATCACATTATCGGTATTCGTATTACTGGCATTCAATGAGTAAATCATGTTTACTTGATGCTCTAGAATACTAGTAGTAATCCTATTATCCAATTTTCCTTCTTTTTTTTAATCTTATGTATATATATATGTCAACTTTATGTTCAACTTACCACATGTAGGCCTAGTTGCTATCAAGTGAGATTTTGTAACAAATTTAATTGGCATGCACACACACAGTGTATCCATTTTCAAATGATCAATTTTGATATGATGATGAATTCTGAAGAGTGATACATGTATATGATCAAAGTGTACCAATGCTTTATGCTATGAAAAACTTTGCACAAAAAGTTTGGGATACAATGTCACTACACTATGTTATAAAATTTAGCTTTGAATATCAGTTCTATAAGGAGATATTGCCAACAAATATTCTCTCAAGTGATGTACAAGTGACCCATGGGTAGACTAGTGGACGTATGTGCACGCGCTAGCTTATAGGGTCATGTTCGTTATTCCGAAGGTTCGTCATTCCGAAACACGCAAATTGCGTATATCTAGAAGTTCGTTTGTCCGAAAATGAAAAAGGGTTCGTTAATCTGAACATTTGTGGCGTTATTCCGAAGGTTCGATAATCCAAAATTGAAATAGGGTTTGTTTGTCCGAAAATAACTAACCTTATTTCATTTTCGGACTAACGAACCTTCGGAATAACGAACCTTATTTCATTTTCAGATTAACGAAGCCTCGGAATAACAAGCTGTAACCAGCTTTTATGTTATCCTTTATTCTCTCCAAACTCCTATAAGCATTAAACCCCTAGAAAGCAAAATAACAAGTATTCCTCAAATCCTATCTATTCTGCAAGAGAACAATGGATTGTACAGACTAAACTGATCTTTGTTAAGTAGTAAATTACTGTTTGAGTGGCCCAAACATGTGGAGTAGTGTGTGCAGTGCTTTGTAACCACAATGAAAAGGCGTTATATCAAATGACTTTTGGATTGGACTGGAACATTTTGAAGGGTTACTTTATTTCAAAGATACATGTACATGTACATGAGTAGCAGCTGTACCAGGGGAAAAAAATACACGGGGGCTCGGGGCGAATTCGCCCCCGAAACGCCAAAAAGAGCACTGGAAAACTAAAAAAGAGCCCCTGAAATTCTCATAGGGTTCAATGTAAACTGTAATACAATGTAGAAAATTTGGGTGGGTGGGCTTAAAGAGTAGCCCCGGAAAAAAAAAAAATCATTTTTTCCCTGAGCTGTACACTTTTTTTTTGTCTTCTGATTGGTACACTTTAAATCATACAAAGCTTCCCTAAAAGCTTGAGAAACTATAAAAGCTTGCACTTTGAGAAGAATTGTACATGTGCAAGTATAATGTACCATGTATATGTACATAAGTATATGCAATAGTAAGAACAATGATACAAATGGTGTAAAATAGCTGAGAGAATGGTTATCCCATTCGTGACAGGAATTATTTAAAGCCTAATTTGATCAGCTTTTATTCTTCAAATTGGCAACACCAACATTTTTATTTCATTGCTACATTTTATTTATAAAATGTAATGTATCAGAAATGAATATAAATTGACAGAATTTATGATGATAAGTCAAAGAGTTGCCAATTTGCAGGGGAAAATGGTGATTTTAAACTTTCTATCACATTGCCAATTTAAGGATTTTAATGCTTATTCTCAGTATCAAACAATGAATATTGATGCAACCAAAATGGGCACAGTTTGTGTAGAATTTTTTGCTCTTTCTGCTCATGTATTTGGTATGATTTTTAGGGCTTTGCATTAAAAGATATTAGGCCAAACCACAAAATGTGGACCTCTGTCACGAATGGGTTAAACAAGCATGAATGAAGCACAACATAAAAATGGCAAAAGAACAACAACAAAAGCAAAGGATGGAACTTATAACCAAGATTCTAATAACAACCAAAAAAAAGAGAAAATAATACCAAGTCCTCAATGTTAAGAAAACTTTTCTAAAACATATTCCCATCGCTGCAAAAAAGTGCATTATGACTTTGTTCTTTTGAGCTGTACAGTATGTCATCTTTTGCAGGGTTTTTCATCAGCTGTATGGTTAATATTAATATTAAAGAAAAATTAGCCAAAATAATAACATAATCATTTTCATACATAAGAAGCTTTTCAAAAACATGTTATAAACCACTGAGGGCAGGGTTTGCAGGTTGGGATAGCACTAGATATTACACAAAGAATGTACTCAAGTTTGAAAGCTGCATAAGTCTAAAATAAATGCACAAATTAAAACAATGTAAGATTTTTAAAAACATACATATATATCAGAATGGCTTAACATTAAGCTAGAGATGTCAGTGCTTCAAAATATAATTCCAGAAATAAATATGGAAATATATGACAAAAAGAGTAATGAACAAAGCAAAATCAACTTCAGGATTTATAGCAAAGCAGAGCCTCTTTGTATCCAATAAAAGGATAGCTAATAATTTGCTAATAATTTCACCTGTCCTTGGCTCCATCATCACAAAAAAAAGAGGTAGAGATTGCCTTTTTTGTGATACAGAGTTAGCTATATATTTTAATGAGATATTGCTGAGGAAAGTTGGGTTTTACTTTTTTTAAGAAACACACTGTAGATATATTCAAATATTATCTATTGATAGCAAGAAGGCTGTTAACTCTTCTTGAAAACCCTTCTTGCTATCAACAGACAAATTTTATCACTGAGTAATTCAAATTTATTTCTTCACTTCATTTTCAAACTGGCTCCCAACTTGAAAAGGAATATTTGTTAAAGGCATTGGCTAACATTGTTACGATTTTAAAAAAATCTCATTTTGTTACTTAAAAATGGGATAAACATTAGGGTTATAGTGTAAAAATACCAGTGTGAAAGTTTCAGAGCATAATATCCACGGGAAGTATTTTTAAATATTAGAAATGTGAACCAATGTTTGAAAAATATACGAGGGTCGGTTGCATAGACCCAACGTAAGGAGTGCGCATGCGCACATGACTCAACGGACCGCACTGTGTGTATTGACGTATCACGCGGCGGAAGGCAAGTAACGGTATTTTTGAATTCGCGCAAACGGTCCTCTTAGTTCAGTGTCTCTCGAGACGAAAGCTAATAAAATCGCGGTTTGCGTCTAACTTACAACTTTTCCTTCCAAATTATGGTTGGTTTCAGGGTTTTTGAGTATAAATACAAGTACTTATACACATGTTTCATCTTAGTTTGAGAATTTTTTAAATCAGCTGCTCACAAAGTTAGCCAATGCCTTTAATCTAATAGGTGAAATAATGCATGCACAGTATAACATGAACAATCTGAAAAGGTACATACATGTAAGTGTCAGTAAAGCAATAATTTGAAAAGAAGTACAGAAAAAAACTGAGGAGAAAGAATGAACAAAACAGTTACAGAAAATCTATAACCAAACTTGTAGCACCGTCATAACACAATCATACATCATACTTCACTTTCAAAAATATATACACAGGATGATCCTTTCCTCAAAAATGTAGTGAAATAAAGCATGCAGAAATAATAACTAAAGTTCCTGAAAGAAGGTAGATTGTCAGAAAAAGTGAGTTAGAAATGATATAAGGATTGTTAACATTTCACAATCACTCCTTTGCCATACCAAACATTCACCACCACAACACAACCACTGTAATAAAAAGTTTTCAACACACTGAACATAATCTCTAAAGTTGCTTCATAAAAGTGCAGGCTTACAAAGCTAGTCTTTGACAACACTAATAAAATCTATGAAAACCAGTATATAGATCACAAAGAGGTATATGGTACTTGTTGACAAAAAAAAAAAAATCCTTGGAACTAATGGGAAGTTGACTGACATTTCTCATTCACAGGAGAATTGAGCATTCATCAGTATTATAATTACATGAATGATGCTTCAGCTTAGAAATTATGAAGGTGACAAAAATAACCCCAAGGCTACTTTGAAATTGTCATTTATCACTGGATAATGCAGAGATGTCTTGATTTATTGCCGATGGTGCCCCTGAGATATCTAGAGATATCTCCACTAGGATCTATGGAAAATGAATGTTCTAACATGATAATCACACGACATTCAAACGCATTGGAAGTTTCTAAGAACTGATGAGAGTTAAAATCTCCTTTTCAAATGCAAAGAGGTTTTTTTTTTAATAATTCAAATGCAATTGACTGTTCAAATAAATCTTTACAAAATGCAATTTCATGCATGACTCATACTATGGACAGTTAAAATGTGCAAGAATTATGGAGTGTACATGAAAAGTAACTGAATACTAACATATATGTTGCATGAAAAGGAAGCATGCAGTAATATACAACTGAGCTTTCAAACAGTCATACAATCTTTATTTCATCTTTGTGGCTCCCCCCCCCCACAATGTACATGTATTTTCCTATTTTCCCCATTCTGATTTTGCTCAAAAATATTTTGCAGAGGAAATAAATTGATTATTCAAAAATTCAAATTCTCTACTGGATTCAGATTATGAAATACAGATAGATGTAGTGCTAGTGAAAGCAAATTAATATATGAAGCAACATTAGTATTAATACAGTCATATCTAGATCTAGATAAGATTCACAAGCAGTCATATCTAGATTAAATTCACAAAACAAGCCCAATATTTTCTGTGAAGCGGCAGGGGCATAGACTAGTTCAGAATCTGCATGGTTTTAATAGCACTACCCACGTACTGCACGATCTCTGCCTACATCTACCTTCTACCCGCTGCAGATGGCGCAATGCGTTGCTGAAAGCCCGGTTGAGAAACTTTCACGGCGCGTTATGAATTCCAGGTCGCGCCATCTTCGGCTTACAGCAGGCAGGCAGAGATCGGGTGGCATGGGTGATATCATTGCTATTAAAAACTAAAACTGTCCAGATTCTTTCTGGATTAGGAATGGGTATACACACAAAGCATCAAGCACGAGCAATACTCTTAATAATGAGTTAAAACCAATTAATTCTACTCCTCTGGCACTTACTACCATCTGGCTCTCATATGCAAACAAGCAATCACACAACCATATTTACACCTTTCAATGACACCTTCATAAAATCAGGAAAGATGTGACTCTTATCAAAATCTGCTGCTCATATAAAAGTCTGTCTAGCATGGATTTAACATGTAAGAGTTCAATTTTTATACAGATTGCATTACTGTGATTTCTTCCACAGTACATGTTGGGTGTTGTTTCACAATTAAACAATGATTTTAACTTTTAACTCGCAGAATCATAGCAAATGCGATCCTATAACATTCGGATGAAAAATAATTAACCAATTTGATGCGAGTTCGGGAACAAGCAGTTTAATTGATACATGTAGTATTCATACACAATCATTTATAATATTTTCAATTTATCACAGTAACGATTCACAGAATAATATACCGGTACACGTATATCATAGCAAACACATTTACATGTATATCTACATGTATTTATACATTTAAGCCGTATATGGAATACTTGCAGGCTTTTAACTCATCTTCTGATGAAAAATCACAAATGAGTACCGTTTTCAGTATCTTAACATTCAGTAAAGAAGTAAAATTTAGTATACCAGCATACATAATTGTATGCCTACACATAAATGAATCTAAAATATGTAAATGTATATTAAGTATATAATGTAAATACACAGTAAAAAATTATATTAAAAGATGATTGGCAAAATTCAGCAGCAGATCATTTGAAGAAGTTTTGCCCTTTTGATTGTTGATCTAAATGGCTCAAAATATTTGTACTTTTTCACAAATTACAAGTGAATTAAAAACTTGAATGTACAAACAGTACAATTAAAATGAGCGCTTTCTGTTGCCTAGCTGAAACTTTATACAAAGAAGAACGATCACTTTTAGCCACTCATATGAAGTACAAATTTAAGGCGATGAAGACAAAGTGTGTACGTTTTCCATAGATGTGTCATAAAACATTAGATTTTTTTTAAAAATCATGAGAAAATTTTGAGTTGTTCAATAAGATTTTTATAAATACCAATAACCAGTTGCACATTCATAGTAATCTTCTTGATTCAAAAAGAAAGAACATTGAAACCAGCAGTCCAAATTGACGAAGCTTTACGGGTAAATATACACCGAACCTTACATCTTTCACACGCAAGCTACATGCTACTGGCTACATGCAACACAAAATTCAATTTATAATTTTATGCGGTTTGATTTATAAATCTTTTAGAGTAATCTAATCTATTCACATTGTAACATTATTTCATTATGATTTTGTTGATAAAATTAAATGGATTATTATATTTCAAGCCAAATGAATAAGGATATGATCTGTCTTTTTTAAGGTAAGGTTTAGAGTTTGTGATCACTTTTTCTTTCATGCCATTTCAGATTTTTGCTGTGATAGCTGTCATAATAGACAATCATTTGCAAACATCATGGAAAATACCTTTTTTTCTAACTGTGATTTTAGTTTAGGAACAGAATCTATGATTGTCATATGATTCATTATATCTCTTCACGAGCAAACAAATAAACATTCAGTCCATTGGGTGAAATTCCAATTTCGATTGTCAGCCAACCTAGGCAAGCTTCTAATTTCAAAATAAAATCATATTTACAAAAAAATAAAGTTCCATAAATACTTCAGGCCTTGGGTAAGATGAAAAGCCTCAAGACTATATTCAGCCCATTTCCCTCAGCTTTTGCCCTATATCTGACAATTAATTCAACTTACAAATATTCAGTAAAGCAAGAAATTAAATTTCTATAAAATGAAATGAAATAAATAGTTCAAGCCTCAGGGAAACATGAAAAGCCTCTGACTGCATTCAGCCCATTTTGTCAGCTTTCGCCTATCTGAAAATCTTATTCAACCTAAAAAAGTATTCAGTAGAGCAATAACCTAAATTCAACTAAAAGTTTCTGTTCGCCTATACAGTACCTCACCGCCGATAAGTGACTTCTCGAATATCTTTTGTTAATAATAATGCATAGGATTTCTATAGCATCATTTCCATTCTGGTTAAATGCTCAACATGCTTAACCCATAGCAGTACAGAGCTTTCTTGAGGTTTAAATTAATCATCTTCAATCCTCAAATTGGCAATTCAAATTATTTTTTTCCATGCTTACATGTACATAGCTTGAAGAAAATAAATATGGATATAACATAAACCATAATGAAATATAATTGTAAAATTGAATCAGAAATTGCCAATTTGAACACAGAAATAGTGATTATATATATTATTCACTGCATTGCCAATTTAAAGAGTTTAATGATTGGTTACACTTAAACTGCTCTAATTCGATAACACCACACCATACAGCCATGGGAATGGGCTCAAATTTGTCAGTGCATTTTTCTCTTTCTGCTCATGTATGATATGTACTGCCCAACACTCTGGACCAACAGATACTGCAAAAGCATCTCCTAAAGGTGACACTGTACTAAAAAAAAAACCAGTTCTAACCACAAAAGAAAAACTGTCTGTCTTTAGAACCTAGTACCTGCTGGTGAACAAATGCAATTTTAGGTTGCCCTTAAATGATGTCGAAGAGTTTGAGTTCTTCAGCTCCAATTCCACAGGGCTGGTCCGGCATGAGCAAATGCTCAATCTCCCCAGGATATTTTGGACAGTGGAATATGTAAGAGACCAGATTGGGATGATCATAGGGTGTGTTGACAGACAAAAGGGCATTAACTCATATTATTCACACAGATTTAACACACTTCTTGTCCTTATGCTTTTGTGACTCTAAAATGCACTCTTCCATCTTTCTATGTTCCAGATCTGGCGATAAACTGCATGGAGTAACATCTTCTCTTAAACTAAGAGCAAGAGAGGCATAAATTCTGGGCACAATAGTACACGTACAGTATGAGTTAAGGCCCTTCTGCTCCTAAATGGACAATATATTCATTATATAAATTAGGAACATTTGGATCTTGATCCTATTAAGTATAAATTTACACCTACATCTACATAGTATATACACATAAAATGCCCATGGATGCAAATGCCCAAGTGCTTTAAATGACAACAAAAGAAAAACTTATAACGATACCAAAAAATAAATAGTTGTAATGATGTGAGAAAGTGTAAGCTTTCATTTTTTTTTCTAAGAAACTTCTCCGTTCCCTTGTATTTCTGACCACTTTTTTTCCCTCTCTCTTTTCTGTTTCAACTTCCTTTTTCTATCGAAATTTAAACCGCATCATTCTACAACTCTAGCTCTCACGACACGGAGATCTCAGCTCATTCATCCTAAAGATATTATACTCCAATGACTAACTGGTATGATAGATATACAGTAACATAAATAAATTGTTTTTTATATTTAGCATAATTTGTAACTTTTAGTTTCAGCAGGGAGTGGGTAGTTTCATGGTGTCAGCATATTAAGTGGGCGTAAGGGTAAGTTAACATTTACACTCAATTTCTTCGACTTAAATCAGGGACAACTTCAAACTTCAATTAAAAATCTTAAATCGATAGATTTAGAAATCAATTTAATTGATTATAATTTCTTAATCTAATTATGGATTTTTCCCTAATTACAATCGACATAGATTAATTTCTGATCTAAGAAATTTAGAGTGTATATACACCTGTATAACACCTTAACAGGAAAAGAAAGACTGAGAAAAAATTCCTATTCACCAAATTTTGAATATTTGCATCAAACATTGTACATTTTCTTTACATCAATGGTTGATCATTAATATGAGAATTATTCGAAGCTTACTCTGGGAGACAGAGAAAAGCGCAACAAGCCTATCACCCAGACACCCACCAAACACAAACACATGTACATTAGTATACTCAATGGTTGATATAATACACCACAGTTACAATTATGATTAATATAGAACAAAAAGAATGGTTAACTGCCATTTGGTCCAGTGCCAAAATGTCCTACTGTATTCTTGATTCCTCTCATCGAATTATCTCTAAAATCCAGTTTGTCTTTTCTCCATGAGACGCAATCATTATTTGGTCTACTTTTTACTTTACCAATGTGTAAATATTCTTTTTTCTTTTTGCCAAGTGGAGTCATTACCCATTTAGTCTTATTATCAGTTAGTCTAATACCTGTTTATCAAGAGGTATATATCCATACGATATTTCAAAAGTGCTGGCAAGGCCATAAGGGATTGGGTTGCAGGGTCTACATGTATATGCACATACAATCCACTAAATTACATTCAGTACCCAAATTCATCATGGACAAAGTGGCATTAGACCAAATGGCAATAGACCAAAGGAATATTAAAAGTACACATGAGATCATTTGAATGTGTACTTTGAATGGATGTTGAAAGAACATGCATGACTCCTCAAATCATGTCTGATTTGTTGAGGAAATTTCATTTTTCTCTTTTTTTTTTTTTTACAAGAATCCTGTTTTATGCTGATCTTTTTTGTTGCCTGATTCCTCAAAGAACATGAAATCCTGTGTGAAAAGAGAGAGAAATGGACAAACAAAGGATGGAAAAGACAAAAACCGATGAAATTAGACATACAGTAAAGGTGAATTCAAAGTGCTGTATTAGTTGGCTGTTTCCCAAACCAATTAATCCATGTACAGTGTAACACCATAATGTGAGAGAGGGAGAGGAATTGCCTCCGCTGCATACAAATATATTTAATCAATGTTCTTCACATTTATGTATCTCACAAGTGAGTATAATGAGTGCTACTTATTTTTTCATTTTTTCATTTTTTTTTTTTTAGCCATAACATGGCATGATCCAATTTCTAATCAGCTGTTACTTGTAATTTGGCAAGATTTTTTTCTTTTAGTTTGTGAATGAGGTATTGTTATTTTTTTCAATACCAGTCTACAACCTGAAAAGAAAATTGTTATCCTGTGAATATTACATGTACTTTATCCATAGATTAGCTATTAGTACTCCAATTAATGTTTGAAACTTGTATGGCTCCTATAACATGATCACAGTTAGTGAGTAAAACATATATATGAAAATATCACTTTTGTCACAAAATGATAAAATTACAAAATAAGAATTATCAAAAACCACACACATACATGTATAAAGTAGAAAGAGCTGAAGTGCAACTTGTGCCAAATTGTTTTAATGCCTGATATCTTTTTTTTTATCAAAAGGAGGGGGAAACAAAAACAATGTTAACCCTTCCCTAAGTTAATAATTACTGTTCCCTCTCCATTCCCACGGCCAACGATTAATGATCTTTTAAAACATATACAGTGAGTCACATTATACTTTAATATTCAGACACACACAACTCTTTTTGTTGGTGCATTTAGCAACTTAAGCTGCAAAAGGAAAATATCAATACAGTAATGAATATTAGCAAATTGCTAATTTAATCACGAAAATATGATTCACCCAGTCTTCGAAAAATTCAGCACGTAATGTAATGGGAAAATAAGGGATATGAACATGCACATAGTACAAGAATATCACTTTCAAAAAGGATCGAAAAGAGGATTGAAACAGGGGTTGAAGTGAGATCAGGAAAAAATCTTTTGATCTCTCCATGAGAAAAATCACTGCCCAAATAGATCTATCATGTGATCACACCACTCAGTGAAACTAATGCACAGGAGCAGTGAATGATTTGCTGTAGTTCTAGAAAGCTAAAAACAAACAACAACACTTGTTTCAAGTACATATAAATTTCTCTGAAACCGTTGCAGTTAACAACACTAAACACAAAGAGCTCATATCAACAGAAGAAGAAAAAAAAAAACTGAGGCCCATTCACATTATTTAGTGGCAAACCCCAAGTGAAACCCCTACCTTTTTAGCGTGTTTTTTCTTTCACTGTGCCGCTTATGATAATGGCATGCTCATTATGTGTCAATACCAGTTCACACTCCCATAAAAGAGAATTTGGCCAAAAGTTGCAGACAAACTTCTGATTTCGAATTCTGAGCTAACTTTATAAGAATTTGATTGAGAGACACCTTTATGCAGCAAGCAGACAAAAAAGATGCGTTTTGTCTCAGTGTGTTTTTCTTTTCTTTTCCCTCTCACATGTCATTCATTTATGCACAACAAAATGTGAGGGTTTACCAGGGGTTGCCGATTCATATGTGAACAAGCCCTAAGGCTGTGGTACACAGTGTGGGGTTGAAGTAAAATAAAAAGGATTATAGTTAACATGATCAAGATGAAATCTTTAATCTCTTATGTACATTTATGTAAATGTACACATAACATAGGTCAATTGTCCTATTAATTGATCCATTAATTGATCCATTAAGTTAGAGTCCCCAGTTTTCCGTTTTCTAAAATGCAACTTCCGTGTTCTTCGGTGTTCTAAACTTCAAATTCCGTGTTCTTCGGTGACATGTACAAAACATATGATAAAGCAATTATAAAAAGTGGAAATCTTAGAAAAAACGCAATTTTCTTTAATATATTCGCTCTGTAGTATGCAGATCAAGCTTGGCGAACACATGCTAAATAGTGCGAACAGGTTTGATCGGCAGATTGTCCACTGATGCAGGATTTTGCTTTATTAGATTTTGCTTTGATTTTCATGATTTTCACTCAATTCTGCGTAATTCAGATTTTTTAACCTGAAAATCGCATTTTCCGTGAAATTCCGTGAATTCCATGTTCTTCTCGAATTCCTTGAAATTTTTCTGTTTTCCGTGATACGGAAAACTTGGGACTCTACATTAGGTGCTTCCACATGATTTGAGGAACATAAAAAAAAGGTTATGAGACACAGTGAATGGTAGTCAAAATTGTTATATCAAAAGCAGGAGATTTGAGTGATAACAAAACATTATGATATTATTCACCAAGGACTATTAATTATGAGGTCATGATGAAATCTTTTGATCTTTCTCTCTCTATGAATATATAGAACAATTGCCTAAATTCATCCATGATGTGATAATACTGTACATGTACATGTGCATATGTTTTGATAAACATAAAAAAGAAAAATTAAAGGGCTACAACACATGTATTGTCACTTTTAATGTATTCAGGCGAAGCAAAGATTCAAATCAACAAGGTAACACATTTTCAAGTGAAAATATATCATAACTCTTGGTGAATGTAGAAAATGAACTAGAAATTTCTGAAGCATACAATTCTAGTCTTCTGCACCTTTGCCTCTTTGTTTCAATCAATTTTGAAGAGGAATTTAAAAGTTTTTTTTACTTGATTTCTTAGGTTTCTAAATTCCTATTTAAAGAAAGGGGGAAGGGTTGTCATGCTGAGATCAATAAACATATATAGCTTGAATTTACCATACCAAAAGGGTAAGGTAACAAATTTTATTTTAAAGACATTCAGTCGTGGACTTTCATGGGGAGTGGATGATAATTTGCTGACACCAGATTTTGTGAAAAGCACTGGAAATACCTGTAATGAAGCTAAATTTCTGGAGCACAGCAAAACAAGCTGTCCCACCATAAACATTTTTCGGCCTGCTTCGGGCATTCTCGGGCCAGGGAAAGTGAGATACAATGACTATGCCATATGTGGCAAAGGGTGGAATATACAGAGCAATACATAAGGTCTGTGATAAACAACACCTGCTACTGGGTAAGCACCCATGGTGTCCAATTCCCCATGAAAGCCCACGACTGAGCGTCTTTAAGTCATTACATTCAATGCTTCTCATTCCGCTAAATCTACATGTACTTGCAATTCATAGGCTGGGGAGAGAACATGCACTCATATACATTCCATCTTCATATATATGCAAAATGCTTAATGTAAAACATTACAAGGTAGACATTTGCCAGTCATGCGAAAAATTTCTACATTTATGAGAAATATGACACAAGCAAATGCTTAACTTTTGTTTGGTTTAGTTCTGTTTTTTGTTTTTTTGTTTTGCTCTCCATAGCACAATAATCATTTCCATTTAATTATCAATCTCTTCATTTTGACTGACATTATTCAAAAGTTATGATAAGCAGAATGCAGAAACAAAAATCTGTGAATCCTTTCAAAAGGGTAAAACTTTAACAAACTTCAATTCACTTTTAGAACCCATATCTCAAATCAGAAATGGGTAACACCAAAAAAAAGAAGAAAAAAAAAAAAGAGAGATTACACAGTCAACAGACTCATTCTCACTTTGTCATTTATTCCTAATCAAAGCAACACATCAACCAATACCACTCTCTAAGCATCACATCGTCATGAAAGAACAAATCCTACAAGACTTGTTCATATATGCAATACGTAAATCCCTTTTAAAAAATAAATCTGGGATCTTAAACATACTGCACATCACATTTCGTTGCATCAGCACAGAAACTCGCTTGTAACGTGATGCAAAAGGTGTTCTCTCACAAATCAAAGAAAAAAAATGGCCATAAACGGATTTATTTCTACAAAACCTAGCCGGAAAAAAGGCAAAAGTAACTCCAAAACAATGATCAGTGTCACAACTGGATTTTCATATGAAGAGCTTTAAAATGCGTCATATTTGTTAAGGGTTTTTCCGCCCAAAATACATTTAGGGGCGTTTTGGGCTAAGGCAACAATTTGTATATCATATGAAATACAGGTACATGTATGTGAGTACTCGCCTAGCACCATTGTTGCATCACTCATACCTGCTTGCCATTTTTTGTTAAGTTTTCTAAAACGCCACAGTTTTTTTATGCAGTCTAACCACAGCATACATGTATCCGAACAAAGATCAAATGAATGATAGGAACACCAAACAAAAGCATTTATCAACAGATTTGTTACCACATGGATTTAAGGCATGAAATAAAATTTGTCATAACAAGTCAAGAGACAAATCTGTCATGTCAATCAAACATGTGCCAAACACATGAAACTGTTGTAAATTGTGACAGAGATTTTAAATAATGCCTCAAGTCAGGTTGTGGTAGAGGCAAACAAAAAGGAAGAGGCATAATGTCTTTACAAACAGCTCCAATGTCCCCAAGCTGTTTCTTCCTACCCAAGGAATGCAAAAATAGGCACCAGAAAAGCTCCATGAAACACTGCCTATGGATGGAATTGATGGAGCTACTCTTGTCTCTCTCTTCCTCCAGGGTGACAAAGTAGGTAACCATCATACATATAGGATTCTAGGGCTATAACCCCCTGGACAATTACCCTCCTTGACAAATACTCTACAAGGATTACAATCACCCCCAGAGAAATTATTCACTCCCCTCCCTAAAAACTACCCCAGAAAACAAATCCAGAGTCAATTACTGTCCAGAATATGATGGGAGGGGGGTTGATTATCCTTACATGTAGGTAGTAATTGTCCAGGGGGTAGTCACCCATGCCTTCATACCGTCATTGTCCAGGGCATAGTTGTTCAGCAATGTGTGGCCTTTATAGGAAGGCAGTCACTGAAGACAGGTGCCACAGCATACACTTCTTCCTAAGACGGACACAAACTAGGTGAACACTATAGACAAGTGACTATTAGAAAGAAGTGACCACAAAGAGAGCATTGAAAGTCTAAAAGGAAGGAAATATTAAGATTTTGACTTACGATGAGGAAGGTAGCGGCCAGAGTCACAGCCTTCATCCTTACATCCAGATCCATGGGGAAGGAGACTCCAAAGTTATCTGCATCAGTGAAGGCCTCCTTGATGAAACCGGTCCACTGCTTGGAGATCTTGCCTACCTTAGAGCTGCCATCTGCAGACATCACCTGCAAAAGATCAGAAACATCAACATTCAGTTCCCTAATAGAAGAGAGCAAAGAGGAAATTAACTTTCTAATTTTAACCTATTTGCATCAGGGGCCCAACTGGAAATTTTCACACAAAATTTGAACTGCTGCATTTCACGCCACGCCACTTTCTGACCTATTCTTTCAAGTCTTGTGCATCTTTTGAAACCAAGTTTATGACAATCGGTTGTATGACTATTGTCACCCCTAAAACATAATTTCTGAGTTTTGTGTGCCTAATAAATGGGAAACTGCATTTCCTCAAATTTCTCCATTAAAAATTTATTGTACAAGCTGTTATTATCATCTATTTGTCATACAAGAAGGGATATTCAAGGAGAGGTCCACAAGAAGTGCAGGGATTATACAGCACATGTTCAGCCCAGGGTCATGTTATTTGCTTATCTCATGTGTCGTTGGTGTGCCTGGATGACAAGGACTTACATCAAATTCCACATCACCGCAGCAGTTCCACTGGCAGAGGGGTCCATCGATACGCAGAATGGTTTCATGGTTCTCATTCTGAATAGTGAACTTGGGAAAGCAGATACTCCAGGATTGGTTGACATAGCCAATCACCGTGCCTGGTGGGGAGCTCACTGTGATGGTTTGCAGGCAACTACATTGATCAGGAAAATACAATACAAAAAAAAAATGAAGGTATCATGGTGTAATGGTTCTCTCAATTGACTCTCAATCAAAGGGTTGAGAGCTGGAAGCCCGGCCTGGCATTAAGGTCCTTTGGCAAGACATTAATCCACATTTGCCACTCTCCACCCAAGTGTAATAAGTGGGTACCGCGTAGAAAGAAATTCCTGCTTTAGCACCTTGCACTGCAGTTGCTACAGCCGGAGTAATAATATGATGCTTTGTAAAGCGCAGTAGAGTATATACATATAGTAGCTGCGCTATATAAATGGACCATATTATTATTACTATTAATGATAATCTATGCATGTATATGTAGTGACTTAGGGTGAAATGTCAGCAGAATCGATTTCCTTTCTTGCCCTGACCCGAACCTCCCTCTGCAAAAAATAAAATAAAATAAAATAAGAGAGAGAGAAAAATCTTGAGGTCTATACAAAATCTATTTAGGATTATCAAGGTGCTTCTTAAAACAGTTGAAATTGTTTAATGATTCTTCCTCATTACTCAACTCTTACAAAATAGATTCCTAAACTCTTTTTTGAAACAAACAACTCTAGAATAAAAGCTGATATTGTTTTTCCTGGTTTCTACTTCAAACAACTAAAATAACATTATGATGTCCAACATGTACATCAAACCTTGAAAAAATTTTTCAGGTTTCAATTTCTGTTTTCTAACATCCTACTACTGGCAACCTTACCATCCTATGTGTACTTGTATTTCCAAGTTTTATTGCACATACAGGAAAATCCTGTTGTCGTAAACTCCTAAACGGGTAAAATATACTGGTCATGAAACCACAACATTGTCCAGTACCTCTTCTGTAAGCACATCCTTTCCTTAAAAATTCAAACGATGAAAATTATGGAAAAACTTTTCTCAGTCCCGTTTGTTTTTTTTTAAATTTTTTCCAAATTTCCCTTCAAATACACCAAGTGTTCTTACCAGGGACACCAGCAGGTCGTACACCTGAGAGGGCGCTCTATGTGGATGACCTCCCGCTGAGTGTTGTCGAGGATCTTCATGTCAAAGCAACGGCTCTTTCCGCACATGTTCCTGGTGCAGCAATCGCTGTCTGTTCAATACAAAAAGAGAGATAAACAGTACATTAAAGACCTAGTACAAAGGGGAGTGGGTGGTAGTGGGACTGTGGGAGAAGGGGGGTCACCAACTATACACACTAAGAACCCACTGTATTCTTCATAATAAAAGAGCAGGGGAGAAACTCTGGTGTAGCGGTCCACCAGCACATCCCTGTTGGTTATAAAAAGAGGAGAGACCCGAGGGTTACAGTGATTCAATTCACTTTCCCCTTCCAGGCTCAATTATAATAACTGAGAGGTAATCACCAAACACCACAGGTCATACATGTACATGTACAGTTAACATCAGAATTATTCATACCCTTGCCATGTTCTGTTATTTGCTAAAGTTGGAATGTCCCCATTCTAACATAAATTGTTTATAAAATCTATTGAATTATATACCAAATTAAAGAAGAGGTAATCATCTCTTATTTGCTTTTGGTTATGTACCGTGATCATTCATGCATAAACAGATATGAACTATTAAGCGCATTAATGTCATTTTCAGACTTTTCTGTGATCACTGAAGTGGAACTCATCATGCTTCAATGATCATGGCTCGTTCGTTCATTTTTTGAGAGATGAAATGATATCCTTTCATTTGATATACGATTAGAGGTATCTCAGTTGGTTTTAATAATTTTGACAGGAACTGAAATTTGAATAATCAATCTCATGAGTACCCTCTGTACAAACTCAATGGAGGGAATGTTCTTTGGAAATTAATCCATCCAAAAATGTTTCCAAAATGAGTAATGGCTATTGAAATACTAAGAATTATATATCAAATTAGAGCATATTACATCAGCTATCAAAAATAAGCAAACAAGCCGTGATCATTGAAAGCATTCTGTGTTACACTTCAATGATCACAGAAAGGTCAGAAAATGACATCAGTGTGTTCAATGGACCATATCTTTTCATGCATGAATGATCAAGGTACATGTATATTAACTACAAGCAAATGAAAGACTGTTCCTTTTGTCTTTGATACACAATTCAGTAGATTTTACGAACAAATTATGTTAGAATAGTGACAATGCAAATTTTTGCACACTTGACAACATAACAAAACTTGGTAAGGGTATGAATACTTGTGATGTTAACTGTGCATAATGATAAAAATATATACTATGCCATTCTTGTAAATCACATTATGATAGGAGGTCACTCTGGGCTTCCATGACTTTGGATATTAAATTTTATCCTGGCTTTAGCCCCAGCAGCATAGTGCTTAGTGCATGCAAGGAATGTAACTCCTGCTAGGAACCCGTTTACTACATCTGGGTCGAGGGTGGCAAATGAAGATTAACAAGCCTTAGCTTCTACATTGGTCCTAACCCATTTTACTATGCTTTGTTTTTATTTGTATAAATATTTGGTTGAATAAAATGAACTGAACTGGATGTCTTGCCACAGGACGTTAGTGCCGTGTACATGGTAGACCTACAGAAAGATTTAAGACAGAAAGAATTAAGACAGCTTGCACTGTTTATTTTTTTCATATTTGTATGTTTTATTAAGTTTCAAGATTGACAATACAACACAATCACACATAAATCATTGATTAACATAAAATAAAACCAATAACAAAATTAGCAGAACATGGAAAAAAAGTGAATAAAAAAAAAAAAAAAAAAGTAAAGGCAGCTTTTACAAGTACTCAAAAAGAGAAGACCAGCGAAGGGGCCCGAGCCCTCCTCCCGAAGACAACCGCAGACAGACTACAAATCATCCCATCCCCCAGCATCAACAAGCCAGCGCAGATTCCAGACCCCATACAAACGTCACCTAGACAGAGCTTGCACTGTTTATGGTATGAAATGACTCAAGTGAATCTTTGGACAGTATTTTGACCATTTTTCTGTTAAGAGCCACAAGGGCAATAAGCATAATATGACTTAATGCCCTTTAAGCTACAAACTGATGATAAATGTAATTGTTACGGAAATAAACACTTACCTTCTGCAGCAAAGTAGACTTGCTGACCAACTGTGTTTTTGATCTCATACTTGTTGGCAGTTTCAAAACCAGTGAAAGCTGAAAAATAAAGAGAAAAATACTCCTAAGTCAATTTCATGCATATATTGCATATTCTCTTTTGTTCATCTATAAGTTATTATTAACCATTTTCATTAAATAAATGCATCAGAATGAGAGGAACAGATTTCTAGAAATCTTTGACTATAAATTAATTTCTGCCACCCCCCCCCCCCAAAAAAATGCTAGTAATAACATGTAATTGTATCTGTATACAACCTCGGCTGATATTGCATCTGTAAACATACATGTAGAAAATTCAAGTTAAATGTATCTATTATACTAGTACCTGAACGATTACATGCTAATGATACTGATTGTGTGCAGCTGTCAGTGATCAACGTTTCCTAGCTCAAGCATATAAAAAATAATCAATAAACTGGATGTCTGAGTCAATGACCCAGCATGCTGATGAAATGGAAAGATATTTTAGAAATGTTTACATCCACCCGCATGAATGACACATCTCGTCAGAGGGCACAAGTTTTTGTCAGTGAAAAATATCTGTCAGACTACACCCTGTAGGCTCTATACCATGGAGGTATCTTTTTGTACCTCCATGTCTATACCATGGACCAAGGAGTTACCAGCTGCTGGTAACTCCTTGCTATGAAGCTGCTACTGAACAAGACTGGCAAAGTTAGCCTCTACTTAACACTTTGTCGAAATGTGTGAAAGTGTCAAAATAGGGTCTGTATCTGTAGACTAACAGGTACATGTATCTTCGTTTGACGTTATGCAAATTACAAATGTGCAAAAATACTCTAAAAGTATATTTTATTGGCTATGATTTGAAGCTGATTTTGCCTTCACCCTGACCACAAGGTTTGCAGTTAATCAAAATTTTGATTTTAGTATTCCTAATATTATTCCGAACTTCAGATAAAGATAATTTCACTCGTTCAAACTTTCATATTAAATGCAAAATGCCCTTTGGATAGTAGCATTCGGATAGTAAGAAGTGCAGTGGGCTTAATTCAATCAATATACATGTAGCTGGTTGATTACTGTGGGGCATGCCATGTAGCTCAAATCCCTGATTATCAATTAGGAATCAGGCTCCAAGGGGTATGCAGCAATGTTATATAACCTTATCAGTTTGGTTAATCCATAGCACACTACCACCAGTACAGTTTCTGCTACAACGTGTTTGCAATATCTCTTGATCCAGAATGCTGGGAATTATGTACACACAATACATGAGCAGAAAGAGCAAAAATCACAGAAAACGTTGAGTCTATTTCTACTACAGTAAACTGGCTACGAAGAGGAGGTAGTATTTAGCTACTCATGATGCTCTCTAAATTGGCAATGCAGTGTATATAATCACAATCGTCATGAGCAAAGTGGCAATATTTAAATTTTGCTGATTTCATTCAGATTGGTTCATGTTTTATACATTATCATTTTTCCCAAACTATGATAGGGGAGCAAACAAACAATGATGGTTGCCAATTTGATGAGGTAAAGCTGATTAATTCAGCCCACAAGAAAAATTCTGTCCTGCTGTGGATTGAATCGGTGAGCAATTGAATTGAATGTTCAGTGCATGCTTTTAACAAGTAAAACATAAGTATCAAGAACATTTCTTCTCTCCACAGACTTGAACATTTTCAACTACAACCTTGTGTATAAGTAAGTAAATCTGTTTCAAACATGTTTTGAAATAAATGTTTTGACAAGTAAATTAAAAAACTGAGGAAATTTTCTTCACTAAAAACTTGAAATCTTATCCTTCAAGCATATTAAAGTCTTAACAAGTAAATTAAAACTGAAGAATTGTTATTCATTAAAAACTTGAAACCTATGACATTTGAATTAAAACCACCATAAACTGTACCGGAACCCCAAGAGTATCAACTGTCAATGTTGGTTTTTACCACAAACAAGGAAGGAATACAAACAAAGATGTTGTAAGGTGCCATAACTCTTCACTAAAAAGTTGAAATCTATGACATTCTAACTGAACCTGTACACATGTACCCTTACAGAGAAAAAAATACACGGGGGCTCAGGGCGCATTCGCCCCCGAAACGCCAAAAAGAGCCCTGGAAAACTAAAAAAGAGCCCCTGAAATTCTCACAGGGTCCAATGTAAACTGTTAATACAATGTAGAAAATTTTGGTGGGTGGGCTCAAAGAGTAGCCCCAGAAAAAAAAAATTATTTATTTAATTTTTTCCCTGATGGGTTAACGTTGGTTTGTACCACAGACAAAGAAGACCACAGAGGTGTTGTAAGTGTTGCCTCCCCAAAAAAATTCTTCACTAAAAACTTGAAATCTACATTACATTTTAACTCAACTATTACAAAAAAGTAGAGATTGTCATATTGGTGTTAACCACAAACAAGGAAGGAAGCCTGCAAAAGATAAGTAGCAAAGAGGACAAGGATTTCCTTGACTCACAATTGTGTTAATCAGTTTACAGCTGATTCACAGACAATCAACTAATTGCAAAAGTATAACCTACAGTTATACCTGTAAGGTCTCTTTGGCTTCTTTCCCCAGACACAAAAATGTTGTTTTATACATGTACATGTAGCTATACCAAAACTGTATAGCTATACTGAAATGGTATACATGTAGCTATACAAAGGATCTGTGTGTCTGAACACTGACTAACGAAACGACATATAATTCAATTCAATTCAATTCAATTTCATTTATTTCATTCTCATAAAAAATACAATAAAATCAAATACAGCGAAAGTGATAAACAAAATTAGAAAATGAAAAAGGGAACTACATAAATAAAGCCCTTGGGCCTTGTCCTAGCATAGTTCCCTAGTATAAATTCATAACATAAAATGAAATTAATACACAAATGAAAATAGAAACATAAAAAAAAAAAAATGTTTAAAAAAAATGTAAACATGAACAAAATGTAATATAAATGAACAACGGAAAATCAACTATACATATTTATCGAAAAGAAACTGCTTCAGCATTTTTTTAAAGGAATTCCTTGACTTGCATTTTGAGATATATATGGGAATTGAAATGTTGTATAATGAAACTAGGGTCTGAATATCGTTTCAAACTTGATAAAGAATCGCGAGCCAGGTGTGTCTGAACGTATGGCAGCCACAGAACGGGATAACTGGGTGGGGCTTAACATGAGCCTGGTTGAATGAAGGAGACAGTATGGCCTTGCCATGGCAACATGCACAGTAGAAAAATGCGAATCTATACGATGTTTCTTCTGAGAGGTTGGGATGTGTGTCTGAACGGTCAGAAGGCTATACGATGAAAATTCATACGACATTTCTTTATCGGGTTTCGGTATAAACGTTGTGTGTCTAAACAGGGGAGAGAGGGCCTGGTACTTCAGTTTTCACATCTGTTTTACTACTTCTTTACTGAGTAGACCAGCAGTCATCAATCCGCAGTGTTCTTCATGTTCATGCCAATGACCATTCGTCATCATTCAAAGTGTAAACAGGCTGTGTTATCAAGAGGCCTAGGTAGTAATGCCTCTGGACATGAAGAATTCAACTATGACACTGACTTAAACTGCCCTTCATGTTCCTTTACCACAGGCAATTTGATTGAACATGAAAAAGAGTTGGTAAACTTATCAAAAGTATACCCTGATTAAAACTACTGGCTATGAAACAAATTAAAAGCTCATGCCCAAGAAAAAAAAAGAGAAATGGAAAATCATTTAAGATCTTCTGGTGCAGTTTTATAGTTAATAAAAAAATCAAAACAAAAACAAAAAACACAGGAATCAGGCCTACTTCAGGAAGTTAAAGAAGAGGTGTGAATCCAAGAAGCAAAAAAAAAAGGAAATTATAGATCCATGAACTTTAAAACTCTTCCTCAAAATATATTTGGGCAATAATGCCAGAAAAGAAGTGGGGGGGGGGGGGGGGGGTAATGTAGTCCTATTACATGTAGGTAATTTACATGTACCACTTTAAGTTTAGGACAGAGGGTCTGAAGAAATCTTATGAAATAGGCCTACATTTTCATTGGAAAAAAAAAATGCTCAAGAATATCCTTTACGCATTCCCTTCATCACTAAATACACACAATGCTGGGGTTGGCTTATTACGTATCGACTAGCAATACCAACGTGAATGCAAAACTTGAAAAAATGATGATTTTATTTTTAAGTCAAATATTCTACAAATATTTTAGACTTATTGAGCCATAGCTCAAGTGAAAGCTTACACGCCACAAGGAGGGTCTGTGCTGCAGACTATCACATGCTCAGAAATATAAAGAGGGAAACCAATCATTCCCCTAATCATAATGCCTGGAATCAAATATATGAATTAATTAATATGACCTTTGACTTTACTATGTGACCTCTGAAGGCACCACAACATGAAAGTACCCCAAGTGCATCTATCACCCAAGTTTGGTTGCCATTGCAGCAACAGTTGCCAAGTTATCCATCATAAGAGAGTCTTGCAGGTAAACTTTAACATTAATTGTGACAGACGGACAACGGACGAACGGACGCCATTTGGATCCCTTAGTCTCGCCATCACCTCTGGTGGGCGAGACAAAAAGCAAATACATATATGAATAAATAAATACTGGTAAATAAATAAATATATAAATAAACAAATGAATAAATAAATAAATAAATAATCATACAAGTGAGATGCTTTGAAAGGATTTTTCAGAAAGTAATAGTTGATGTACATGTAGTAAACTGAGATGTATGAGCACACTCTACATGTACCAATCGGTCGATAAGCAGTGTCCCCTGCATTGTAAGTATAAGCTGTGAACCTCTTGTGATCCCCACAATGTAACTAATTGCCATCAGTGGGATTAAAATCCAGGGGGGGGGGGGGGGGGTTTCATGAAACAATTAGTCGGTGGTTTTCACCGACTACTTCGCTTTCAGCCAATCAGATGCGAGTATTTTCAGTAGCTTATAACATTTGTCGGTGATTTTCACCGACAAAACTCTTCATGAAACGTTCCTCTGGATGAACATTCTGCATGCCACACCTAACTCTGGGCATACATGTACATGTATGTACAGTGTACATGTAATGCCGGCTACATGTAGATGAAATCTTGTGCTCTTCGCTTTCACAGATCTGCTACAGGTCGATCAGCAAAATGTAATTCCTTTAATCAACTTTTTCTCTCAAAGTGGTCACATCCTGAGTGTTTAAAAGATGGAAAAACAACTGGCAGTAATGATTTAGAAAGGGAAATTAATATTCATTTTCAATAAGTATAATGATTCTATTTTTCCAGTGTTATAGGATGAATAATCATAAAGTAAGGTATGTCATCTGCAGGAATTGATCAAAATGAACCATTGTAACAGCTCATATTCCAAGGCTTGGCCCTAACAGGGGCAAGAGGGCACCTTCAAGTTTAATTAGGTCCTCATACAGTACATTTATCTCAAAATTTAAACAGGGGCCGATAAAATGATACTTAAAATTAAAATTTTCATGCAGACCCACTATAGAAAAAAAAAGTTAATGTGTACATGTAGTCTGAAATCATTATTCTTATTTTTAGAGCTCATAACCTAAATTGGTTTATTTTTCCGTTTTGTAAATCATTATTTCACCTTTGAGTGGGAGTATCTGTGACACCCATTTGCAAATTTGCTATTGACGCAAATGAGTCATGATTCTCTTTTTGTTTCAGCTTGCCATGCATGAGAATTTGGCTACTCTGACCCCACTGACCTTTCATACATTGTAAATCCAAATTTCAATTTCTAAGACCAAGGTTGATCTCCAACGTCATTTCTTACAATAAACATTTCCAGTTACGGGCAGCAATGACATGTGTGTTGTATAAACCAGCGAGTTCAGAAGTGATAGATCGCCTTTACATTAAAACACGCTATAAATCATTGGAGTAACAGAATAGGAAATTGAAATGTAAACATCTCATTGTACATTATTGTAAAATTAACATTGAAAATAATCTCTGCAATCAAGGAAAACAAAGAAAAAAACTCCAGGAAGAAAGTATCCACATTAATACTTTCAATATTTTTCTCTTGAAAGGTCACATTGAAAAGATATAAGAACCCTTTGAACACGATTTGATTTCAGTATAATACACATTTCCCATACACCCTAGCCCGAGTTATCTCGGGCATAGGGCTCAACAGGTTAATACAGGTCTGTGATTTTTGCACATACATGTAATGCATGCACTCCATTTTTATTCAGCTTTTGCTACTCTTATTCCCTGTGTATTACTTTACTCGGAACTAATCTACAGGTTCAAATACCATACTGTAATTACACTATAAACAAAGGTAAAGCCAAATTGCACATTGACTTAGGACTTGTCAACAGACCTTATCCAATTAGGCATGACCGTTCTAAACTCGTGTAATTCTGTGTGAGCCATATTCATATCTCTTCTCCAGGGCCCCATTTCATAAAACTTGTTATCAGCAACAACTGCCACACTTCTATGACAAATTGCTCTCAGCCGATAAGATGTAAGGATTTCAGAAGCTTATAACAGTTATTACAACTTTTTATTGATAACCAGTTTTATGAAACAGGGCCCAGGTAGCACTTTAAAGGCTCATTCAGATATCCAGTGGAAAACCTCTGTGGCAACCCCATGCTTTTTTTTTAGTGATAACATATGGAGCGGTACACACACCACTTGTGATGATAAGATGAGCATGAATATGTCAACTCCAATATTAAAAAGAGTTTTGCCAAAAGTTTGCAACCATCTATATTTTGTATCAGAAGGTGATTGGTCCACATCTCTTTGCCCCCGGGAGGCAAAAAATACATGTACATGTATGGCACTTGCCGCAGCTGATTTTTTTTTTTGCCGCCTCATAGGCTCATATACACCTGTACCATTCACTTACACATACAATGTAAATACCCATGGGGTTTATGTGAACAAACATCAAGTGGCATGTAAATGTAGCTAAAGGGAGGCACGATCCCACCCTCCTCCCCACCTCTCCCCCTCAAAAAAAAAAAATCATGAAGACTGGGAAAAATCGAAAAAAGGAGAGAAAAAGAAGGGAAAGGACAAACAAAAGGCACAGTTCTCTACACCCTCCCTCCCTCCATCCCCCCACTCTCCACCATCAATGAGTCAGTGACCTTGTAAATTTCCATAATATTCAAATGTATGACCAGTGCCCTTTCAATGGATGTACTCGCATTACCCCTATGATATGACTATCAACCATATGAATATATCCAATGCCGGTGGTTCAGAGCAGATTATTGTACATGTTCAATGTATGCATTTTTTATCCACGTAATGTAATTGGCCCCCCTCAACTAATTCTATTTCAGCTCAAAAGTGCAAAGTGAAAACTAAATGTAGAGTACAATTTAAGATTTTTATTTCATTGACAGATTCATTCCTTTTGGTAAATTTGAGATGTTTACAAATGCAAGTTAAGCAGATTGCAAATTTGCAAGTTGCTAAAAATACAGAGAAAATAGTAAGAAAATATATATTTTTCATCATTATTCCAAACTTTTTCCTTATATATCATGAGCAAGGTATCAAATAGAGCAGGAAGGCATGTTTTGGTTTCATACAATGGTAGTGTTACTTTAACCCATTCGTGACAGAGGTCCACATTTTGTGGTTTGGCCTTATATCTTTTGATGCAAAGCCCTAAAAATCATACCAAATACATGAGCAGAAAGAGCAAAAAAATTCTACACAAACTGTGCCCATTTTGGTTGCATCAATATTCGTTGTTTGATGATGAAATTTTTTTAAAGGAAAATAAGCACTTAAATCCTTAAATTGGCGATGTGATAGAAGGTTTAAAATCACCGTTTTCCCCTGCAAATTGGAAACTTTTTGACTTCTCATCATAATTTCTGTCAATTTATATTCATTTCAGATACATGACGTTTTATAAGAAAAATGTAGCAATAAAATAAGAATGTTCGTGTTGCCATTTTGAAGAATAAAAGCTGATCAAATAAGGCTTTAATTAATTCCTGTCACGAATGGGTTAAAGACATTTTTAAAAATAGCCTTTATTGGTTTTTGTAATCTAACTCTTATACAAGAGAGAGAGGGTTAATATCTTGTCACAATATTTGTAGGAATGTGTACATTATAGTTACTTTGTGGGTTGGTTGGTTTGGTACCCTTTAAAACGAGACTCAACTTGCCAACTTGTCATTAGCATCAAGGGCAGTCTTCATTGTTTATGGATGATCTACGGTCCCCATGGTAACAGATTTGTCTGCCCCTCTGCAGGATATCTGAGAGTCTCCAGTCTCCTACTCTCAGATGAGTCAGGGTTCACTCCAAATTAGCTCAGATTTTTACAGAGCTGACCACATATTGCTTGTATCCTCCCTATCCTTCTAAAACATGAAGACAAAAATACACAGCAATGGAGAGGAAGAGTGCTGGATTGTTCCAAAAAAAATTCAATGAAAGAAAAAAATACAAGAACAAGAAAAATCCAAATCAGTCATGACAAAACAAAAAAAATCAAGTAAAAGTTCTGTGCCTCACTGATTCAATCCATGTGACAATTTCTTTTTTACATACTTTACTATGACTGTGAAAGGAGATAAATGTTTCATGAAAAATTTAGTATTTTTAAGGGGAAATTCAAGTTAATTCTTACCAGTAAAAAGACATTTCAATCAGGATTACCTCCAAATCAATGTAATTCCAAAACAAAAACTGCCATTCATGTACATGTACATGCAGAACTTACATCGAAAATGGCCTTCAAAGTGTTCTTTTTTTTTTCCAATATCAAACTAACAATATTTCTGACAAAACTACGTGTACATATGCACAATGTAGATGCTGAGCCATCAAACTCACAACATACATGTACATGTAAATTTAAGACAATTTGAATCACCCCCAACCCACAAACTCAATATTTCCTATGTGTCAATCCCTGATAACAAAGCTTACATGTACATATGTATCTAGGGGGAAGGCTATAGTTTCAATACATTCAATGCAACCCTGACATTTATCCTTATTGACAAAATTTGATAATGATCCTTAAAGCTGATACTATTCTAATACAAGAATTACAGTCACTCCACACCCACAAACTCAACAATCGTTTTTACCTACTAATCATCGACAATAAAGCCTTATATGAGATAAGTCACGTAAATCTTAATTACGTCAAATTCTTTCACTTCCAAAGAGGGCATTACTGGGTTATTCAAGCATGCAAAATGCACACACAATGAAGTGAATGTTTACAAAAATAAGTATGTGTAAACATGTAAACCGGTCAAAGTTCTTTCTAAATGACTTGAAATGAAATTAAGTACGCCGTAATTTGAAATGCAACGTGATTGCCAGTAAAATGGGATTCAAATTATGGTTGGTTACAGGGTTTTTGAGTACAAATACAAGTACTCATACACATGTTTCATCTTACATGTAGTTTGAGAATTCTTTAAATCAGATGCTCACAAAGTTAGCCAATACCTTTAAACACACAAGGGTCAATAGTAAGAAAAAACAAAAATTGCCTGCACATTATCGCATGCCATTATGTTTACATTTAACATTCATTAAACATGTACATGTAGTATACATATTCATGTACAGTAAATTGTATACTGTTTACACCTGTATATTGATCAGTATTTCTGAAAAAAAAAAAAACATTTTACTAAAGCCTAAAAATAGAATATTATCCCAATGAGCCTAAAAAGTCTTACATCCCAAGGTTTCCAATGTATACTACAGTGACTGATTTTAAAACATTCAGCTCGATCTCAGATTTACAGTTTATGAATTCATGTAAAATTCAATACATCTGTATGTACATTATGTTAGGTTCACATGTGCCTATACATATGCACAGAACATACACATGCAATGTACAGTATTCATGTCCATATAACACATTTCTTAACATTCAAACACAAAAATTGCAAATCTCTATAAAAGAATATGTACCTAGAGTGTAAGTGTGTATCATATCTTTGTCAGCTTTCACAGTGAAGAAACTTGTATAGTTCAGAGCTACTGTACATGCATGACCTACTTTCATGAATTTTGAACAAAAAAATTCTCTCAAAGGTTTGAAAGAGTCATGTATGCCAGCCTGGCTTTGAGCCAAAATGAACACAAAATTTACACTGTATATAGATGTACAATGTAAATTGTGTAGGTCTACATGTACAAAACAACGACAAACTTTTGTCACAGAAACAAGAAAAGATAGTGTTGATGTCCACTGTACTAACACTATGAACATGGCTGACAAAGAAAGTGGACAAAATAAACAACCTCTCATTCTACCCTTCACAATGGTTCTGGTAGTCAAAAGAACATCCCTTCACACCTATCACGTTTAATCATGTAGTTCCAGGTGAATATGCATGTGATACCTGTTTCACATATTTTAGACAATAGCAGTGAAGGGATGTTCTTTTGACTACCAGAACCATTGTGAAGGGTAGAATGAGGGGTTGTTTATTTTGTCCGCTTTCTTTGTCCGTCATGTTCATAGTGTAATATCTTTGCTGAATTGTGGTTTGTGATGAATGCAATACAATACTGAAGTGTCTGTGAACATCATCATAGTATGAATTGAATGACAAAAAGCACTGCTACCTTGTCGGCTACTCCACTTCCATATAATTGATTCATTTGCTGTATTAGTATGCATTTGTCATTTAACAGTACATCAAAAATGCAATGGACTTGTCAAAATACGTACAAAAGGTGTCCATGACAACCTACATGTACAGTAGGGGGCCTACATGCAGTTTATGGTACATTTCAAACCTTCATAATCTATACAACGAATGTACTGCAAAGCACCTTTCAGATATGAGGTACATGTAGATAAACACCGTTTGAAAATGCACGAGTTACAAATTTTACACACAAAAAAAAAGGAAAATGACCTTCACACATGTAGCACACTTCAAGTAGTCCCAATACATGTATGATACAACACCTATATTTTTCTTTTTCTGACAGGCCTTTTCATCAGAAAAATTGGAAGAAATCCCCTAGAGAGCTTTCCTCTTTCAATAGTTAGCTGGTTGAATTCAATACACAGAACAAGCTATCCATCACATGTACTGAGAGGCAAAGGGCCTTAACAGACAGTTGAATAAATTATGGAACTGTCTGTTTTAAGTACATGTACATGTAAGTGTACATATGTATGCCACTCGTCTATAATGAATTGCAAGAGCTCTATCAAACTTAGCTTTACAAGGCTACCAGCAAATAAATATGACAAGCTGAGTACTAAAACAGATGGTTCATTCTGAGAAAATATTACAACCTTCAAATCACGTACAGTTGTACATGTACAGGTTGCCCTAAACATGCAAATGTCCATGTTTTTTATGCGAAAAGTATATCTATGACACTTTCTCACACACAAAACTTAAACAAAGTGCACAAGTGGTCCGGGCTCCAAAACCTTTCTGGCCTCAAATTGCTTGAATGATAATGCAGTTTGTATGTCATATTTTGCCTGTTGCTGAAATTTCTTGTACGCAAGCTGATGTCATCTACAAAGTGCATTTTCGGGTCACAAAATTCTCTGGTTCATACAATACATGTACATGTATGTTCTATGCAATTGCATACAAATAGCCAATGCATACTCATTACTTCAGGTCAATTTTTACAATCAGCTGTAAACTTCATTCCTTTCTGGACCGACTAAGAGGGTAAGTATACAATAACTTTATAGAACTTGGGTGGCAGATACATGTACCATTAATGATATTTATACATGTAGGCAAATTATCATTGATCAAATAATATTACCATTTATATTTGATCAATGATAATTTGCCGATTGACGTCAAAGATTTATACACTTGGATATCTCTGATAATATTCTAGATATTTTTTCCTCAAGGGTTCCAACTAAAAAATCAAGTTGCCAGAATACAGATAAAAGGTGATTTGATTCCAAATAGAAGAATATAATCATTAAGGTGGAATGTGGTTTATGTGAGATACTGAACAGAGAGCAATTGTCACTGGAGTTCCTGTGTTGCAATAAAGGAATGAGGTCCTGATACATACATTCACTATGAACAAGGCGGACAAAGAAAGCGGACAAAATAAACAACCTCTCATTCTACCCTTCACAATGGTTCTGGTAGTCAAAAGAACATCCCTTCACAGCTATTATGTTTAATCATGTAGTTCCAGGTGAATGTGCATGTGACACCTGTTTCACATATTTTAGACAATAGCAGTGAAGGGATGTTCTTTTGACTACCAGAACCATTGTGAAGGGTAGAATGAGGGGTTGTTTATTTTGTCCGCTTTCTTTGTCCGTCATATTCATAGTGATTAATCACATGGTAAAACCTACATGGTAAAACCTACTCCAAATCAATCCTGAAGGCTTCTTCAAATATGAAATGGTTTTACCATTAAAAAAAAGTGGCAGTATTTTGTGTCCTAACAGAATGCATAAGAGAATAAGTGACACAACAAAGGTCTTACTAGTACCGGTATTCCTTATCTGTGTGTGACATAAAAATGTGTAGTACAGTATGCTCTAAAAACCTGAATATTTTATGAAGCAATTTACCGGTGCACATCTAAACAAGCCTTTAACAACCGATTCCTAGCTATGCATAGGTAATCTAACTTTTTCGTTTGGTCAGTTTCAATCCTAAATGGTATGACTTCGCAGCAAGAAAGCCTGTTACATGTTAAATTCTGGACATACCTTCTAGAAGCTCTGTCTTCTGCTGGACCAGAAGCTGATCGATCTGCGTCAGGTACTCCAGGCCTGGAGGACAGTTGCTTGGAGGAGCAGGGGCCTGCATCCACTGCCCAGGGGCTCCAGGGGCTCCAGGTGGGGCACCGGGAGCTCCTGGAGGGTAGGCTCCGGGTGGGGCACCAGCAGCTCCGGGAGGGTAGGCTCCGGGTGGGGCACCAGGGCCGCCGGGCTGGGGTGGTGGGTAGGCCAAAGGTTGCTGCTCTTCTGTGTGGGGAGAAAGCATGTGGAAGGATGAAATTTTACATCAATGATGGAAAATACCCAAGACTAATTCCTACGCAGTAAACCACCCTGATCTTACAGTATTATGCAATGAACTACTCATAATTGATTTTCAAATATCCAGACTTCAATAATCTTTAGGCCATAGAAGAGGGTTCCATACCACAGCAAATTTACCAATCATCGATGGGAGACAAGGAAGTGGGCTTTATATCTACAGGTTGTCATTGCTAGAATTCACAGGTTCCCTAACAGGTTCATTACAAAATCACTGCTTACATGTACATGTACAGTACTACAGTTACAGGGGGAAAAATAGAGCCTTTTATACAGTCAGACCAATGGTCTTTCTCACATGCAGTTACTGAAGCAGATTTACAATCATCAAGAATATCGAAACAAGACAGGGTTCTGAAAAGCAAGAAGCATGCTCTACTTACGTGACATGGTGCCTTTAACAGAGTTCCTGCTGAAATTGTAAAAAAAAAAAAATAGAAAGAATGTTTATTCAGCAAATGATACAGTTAAAAATCAGTCATAATGTAGAATACTACAGACAAGTTAAAGTTACATTTTATACAGGATACTGTTTTACCACAAAACACATTTTCCGTAGCCTCAGGCCCCTACACGACTTTTACACACTAAATACAATTGATAAACACAGCTTTTGCATCAGAGTCTATTTTGAAGGCTTGTCTTTGAATTAATTTGGAGTGAAGACCAAGTGAAGGAAATTTTCCAATGCTTCATAAAAAAAAAAAAAAACATGATGATCTTGAGAAAAATGATTAGACCAACTCTAATAATATATATAAGCAGTTGCATTACATGTACATCGCACATGTTCATGTTGCATGCCAACTTGTGACCTACATGAATCTGCACAAGGTGAAGAACTATGCCACAATAAGCCTGTGTGACTGAAATATTTTTTACATGAATTTCAACTTCACAAACTAAGTCTAATATCATATAAGAGATGTATTTTTTTTTTTTTTTTTTTTTTACTGCTGAATTATTTTTACATTTACCTACCCGTACTCTGCAGCATTCCATGTTGTAAACCCTTCTATTCACCCAATGCTTGTTTTGTCCCTTCCCATGCATCCCTCATTCATAGCAATTACAATGTAGTTTACCTTCGTCCTTGGTTATTCTACCCATTTTTCTTGGTTCTTCCATTCTCCGTTACTCTACTGGGTTAGTTGACCTTTCATTTGCATGTACATGTATTTAAAGATAATTTGGAAAGCCAAGATCTGTTGAGAGCCTTGCAGAGGAGGTCATTAAAAATTCTGAGCAATACGGGACTTGTACTCATACATAATTGTGTAATGTCCACACATAGAAGAATACACAGAAAAACCCTGCATGAGCACGCTCGTATGATGTCATTTTTCATCCACACATTTGGAGCTACACCGATGCTGCTCGTTCAGCCATTTACCCACAATGTTAAAACCTGTGAGCGTGACAATCTGCTTTGCATTTTCCTGATCAAGTTGGTACTAAACATGTAATATTTCCATCTATATTTCATATTTTGGAAGCATTTTTCTATCATCTGTGTTGTCATCAAAACTTCTCAATTTATTATTTTTGTGTCTAACTAACTTAAAGTTAATCTAATGTTGTTACTGTTACTGCTCGCTGGCTTTATTATATTATAGGCCTATGCACTAAACAACAGAACAGTGGTAGGCATGGTAGGAGAATTATTAACAGATCTTCACAGACTACAGATATCATATCTAACGTTAGGTTTAATAACTTAGAAATAAGTTAGTCTAGTCTAAAAAGTCTAAATGTGTGCGAACTTCAGACATATCGACATTTCAATCATGGTACACACACAGCATGGCACACCCAGGCCAGAACGTATACCCAGTTGTTGGGTGTCCGGACAGCTTGTGTATCCGGACAGTCATGACAGTCGATTTTAAACAGCCATTTGAAAAAGTTTACAGGCAAAATCTCTTAGATTTTTTTAGCACAAATGTTAGACAATATTATAGAGAACAAATATTGATGATGATTAGCACTAATAGGGCCATAGTTTTGTTTAATCCAAAGACAAAAAAAGAAGGCTTCATTTTTGTTACGTGTCCGGACACCCAACCCCCCATCCTAGGCCCCGGTACACGCCCAACTCTAGGGGCGTTTGACATGTCGAACAATGCGATGCGACTGTAGCAGCAAGCGAAAATATGTATAGCTGTGTAACACTTTGTAGTGAAAATCAGAACAGCTAGGCAAAAACATACTAGTATTCCACTCTCCAATTTCCTCATCAAACTCAGCATGTTGTGTATGAAATGCATTAATGCTAAGATTGAAAAAATAAGGGAAATTTTCTTACCTGCGTCAGTCAGATACCCTATCAGATGGTAGTAGATAAGTTCTCGCAATCGAGCCTCAAGAACAGACGCTGACCAACTCGACGTATACAGATCAATTTAACGAAGATAGTTCAGTGGTGGTCCACAAAGCACGCAACCTATTAGTAGTACGGTACAGTACCGTAAACCCATGTGTTGTTGAAGCTCAATCTATGGATCTCGTTAAGTTTTTATAATGTCACATCTGGATTGTGGTGAAAATTAAAAAAAAAAAGGATTTCGAAACTCTTTCTTTCTGTCCTTCTTCTTCCTCTTCTTCCTCTTCTTCCTCTTCTTCCTCTTCTTCTTCTTCTTCTTCTTCTTCAATTCTCTTTCCTTTTTCTTCGTTTCTTTTCTCCTAGAACTTTCTTCCTTTTTTCTAGTTTCAGTTTCTTTCTTTTCCTTCTTTCTTTCTTTCTTTCTTTCTTTTTCTTTCTTTCCCTCTTCTTCTTATATTCCTTTTATTCATTCATTCAGTCATTCCTTCATTCATTCATTCATTCATTCATTCATTCATTCATTCATTCCTTCATTCATTCATTCATTCATTCATTCCTTCATTCATTCATTCATTCCTTCATTCATTCATTCATTCATTCATTCACATTTATTTACTGCCCAAGTTTATTTGTCGGGTCTCACTTTTTAAACTTGAGGTTCCATAAGTTTGAAAATTAAGTTCAACAACATCTCCATAAAAGTGAAAGAATTTGCCACCTCTTTATTTTCAGTACTGAGGACTTTTTCAGCCTGTCGATCCTTGACTCTTCTATAAGCACATGATCACGGTGTCTGCATGGTTTGTTTTGCATTGAGTTTTTGTTTCAAGTTGCTTTGTTCGTCTGGCTGGCCTGTTTGTCTTTGAGCAGAGGTTTTGAAGAAATTGCGTGATGTTCAGTTTGCACCGGATTTAACGTCACAAAAAAAAAAGGCGGCGAGATCAAATATTTTAACGAGAAGCCCAGAATGGGACCATCATGACGAATAGAAATAGAAGTATTAGCAGAATTAGAAGGAGAAGTATTAGCAGAACTAGAAGGAGAAGTATTAGCAGAAGTAGATGCAGAAATAGAACAAGATATGAAATATCAAGAATATAGGAAAATGATGTTTTCGGCTTAATAGACCCCTGAATTATCACAGTCTCCCTGGCGAATAATCAAACCCACGCAATCCAATGTACTACGAAACTTTTCTGAGTAGATTATCGTTATACATGTATACTCTCTGTTTTTTTTTTAATCTGTATGGTATACATGCGTGAGTCACGCCCAAGAATGTTGGGTTTGCCCGTAGAGCTAGCTAGAGAGAGGTGTTGTCACTCTGTATTGACTTCGTGTACGCATGATCGTTCTAAATTTCGCGTAAAAAGGGGTCTTTTTTTTTTAAGCATGTTCGCGATTTCGAAAAAAAAAAATGGTTGTTTTCATGAGCTTGTACTCGAAATTGAAAAAAGGGTGTTTTTGAGCTTGTAGACCTCTAATCGAAATTGAAAAAAAGGGTGTTTTTTTTTCTGGTCCTTGGTTGCAAAAAGTGTACTTGGAATGCGAAAAATAGGGGTGTTTTTTGAAGGCCAATTTGTACCCGTTTTGTGCCATAGGCCTACAGGGGTAAAAATGGCTGAAAATGTACTCGAAACACCGCTAAATAGGGGTCAAATTCTGGGTTGCCGAATGATCATGGTTACACCTTTGAATACAGAGTGAAAACACTGGGCATCCATTCAACTCGCTGAATTGAAAAAAAAAAAAGCAAAACAAAACACACACACAAACTCCAAAATTCATACTACTTTTAAATAAAAGATGGCGACATTTCGATCAATTGTGCAAACAGTATCAAGCTACATGCAATAAGACACCGTCTGTAGATTTTCATTGTGCGTTCCAAAAAAATGGAAAAACGTCTAGCCATCTGAATATTTCAAAACTTCTTCAGGAAAATTGTATATGTGGATATAGCCAAGGTCTCTTATCACATGACACAACTTTTGTGAAATAGTGCAAAATTCAAGTTGACAAGAATTGGTATTTGTTCTGGTTGGCACCCGGGTTGGCGGTGACATCCCACTTCACCGAAGGCCCGCGAGGCCGAAAATAGCAAATATTGTAATCTATAATATCACACCGCTCTAACCAATTCCTGTGCCAGAAAGAAGTTTAAGAAGTATTAAAGAGCAGCGGTACCTCCGGACACGAGGACTAAACATGCCAAAGGAGACATAATTATTTTATATACCGATAGCCCATGATTTGTGATGAAAGCTAGAAAATACAATACGAGAAAAGTCGGCCTCGCGGGCCTTCGGTCAATTAGTGGGCGGACCCCGGGTTGGCGTTGGTGAAGTTGAGAGAGGGGTGTAAACCACATAGATAACAACTACGCTTAGATATTTCAAGGAGGTTATTAACCCGGGGTTATTAACAGTACCTCCTTGAATAGTTTTCATTTTCTGATGGTTTCATAACAATTTATGAGGAATGTCGATTGCTGTGCATATCAGTGTTCTGACATATCTCTTTGCTTGATATTGTTATATTGTTTTGAAATATTAACTTTAAAGCCCGGTGTTGTCACTCTATATGTAAAGGTGTAACCATGATCGTTCGGCAACCCAGAATTTGACCCCTATTTCGAGGTAATAATAATTCTTTTTCCATCTAAAGTAATCTTTCTCTCTGTTCAGATTTAATTGAATCCCGTTAAAAGCAGTAGGGTTTTACTTTTTTTCACTCCAAAGCCTTGCTCCAGTACTTTCATTTTTTTTTTTTTTTTTTTTTTTTTGGGGGGGGGCCTTTTTTCTCTTGCTCTTTTTTTTCTATCTTTTTTCTGTTCACAAATTTTCCTCACCCCTGTCTCTTTTCTCCACCCCCCCCCCCTCTCTCTCTCTCTCTCTCATTTTATTTTGCTCCTCCCATTTTCTGTCTTCATCTATCCTCTTCTCTTTCCTCCCCGGCTCACAACTCTCTCTCTCTCTCTCTCTCACTCTCTCTCTCTCACTCTTGCTTTCTTCTGTCTCTCTATTAATCTCTCCCACTGTTTATCTCTCTCTCTCATCTCTCTCAATATTCCTCTTATTTTACATCTTTATTATGTTATAATTCTCAAGAAATGAAGAAACTAAAAAAATAAAAAACAAAATTCACAAGCAATATCTGCAAGTATTGCCAAATATCTTAATTTCCTTAAAAATAGGACAAACATAAATTGTACAAGTTTTACATAATTATAAACAAAATAATTCAGCCAAGATAACAGCCTGCATTAGATATGCACATGAAGTAACATACAAGAACCTTGCTTTATGTGAAAGATTACATATGCATACAAAATATTGGTCCATAGTAGTCATACAAGAAATTCAATATTCAAAAATTGTATAAATGGTGAACTTAAATATGTTTACGATGATGATGATGATAATAATAATAATAATGATAATAATAATAATAATAATAATAATCATAATGATAATAATAACAACAATAATAATAATAATCATAATGATAATAATAACAATAATAATAATAATAATCATAATGATAATAATAATAATAATAATAATAATAATAATAATGATAATAATAATAATAATAATAATAATAATAATAATAATAAATAATAATAATATAAGTGTTGAAAGAAAGGCCTGTTTAAAAAATTACCTATTAAAATCACTTGTCCTACTCTTGCTATATGGATGTACAATGAAATCTAAGCATACATATACTGTAACAATGAGCAATATCAAAATCTCAATTCTACCATTTCTACTAAACTTCTGAATCTATTCTCAAATTTGCTTTGATGTGCATTAATACAGTAGCATTGCAAAATCTACAGGAAAGAAACAGAATTGTCCCTCATTTTTTTATCTCCCAAATTATGTACTAACTTTCAGAAAGGAGTTACATTCATTTAATACTGACAAACTCCTTTATATCTTTGACTTCTCAACCTGTACTTTGGTAAGACAGGCAAGCAATGTATATTTCTATGATAAAATGTGAAAAGATATTACTAATACAGGTACACCCCCTACACAGAATCTGATTTCATAGCAATTTACAGAGCAAATTGAATTTAACACCTGTGCTACATGATGAAATTAAAATACTTCACGTTGAATCTTCTACTAAACCGATACATGCATCTATCTACGCCTCTGCCCAACTGTTACAAATGAATTTAGATGAAGTGCAAGATATCAAAAGCATATACAAGCATTGCTGTACAACTCCTCATTAAGCATTTACCAACCTTTTCATTCATAAATAACTGAAATTTCTTTTTGAAAGTGACATCTTTCTAACATCATAAACTTGAAGACCTACCTAACTAACGGTTAAACTAACTTTAATTTCACTACCCAGGAAGTGGATGTAACAATGGACTCTTTCTCTCTTATATTCAGTACTGCAGCATTTTTTTCTCTATTCTTTACTAGAAAGTAGCACAGCTCTTTATTATCTATCCACTAAGAAGCCTACATTACAACTAAAATCAGAAGTACTCGGACAGAAGAAATGTATATCATTAACTTTGATGCAACTATCATGCATGTATAACAAAATCCTCATGAAAACGAGCATGGATTTATGAACATCAATGCATCCAATGCGTAACAAGTTATCAGCCTGATAATGCCCATGAATTTGTTGCATCAGTGCAAAAATGCCTCTGAATGTATTGTGCACAGAAAAGCCTGTAACAAATATGACGCTTCTAAAGTTCTTCTACTAAAAATACAAATCAAGTTGTGATGCTCTATTGCTTTGGAGTCACCTTCCTTCAGAACAGGTTTTGAATAGCGCTTAAGACAAATTTTTTTTCTTCGTCCTTCGATTTACAAGAGAATGTAAGGGCACAAGGGCGTTTCTGCGCCAATGCACCAAACTTCATTCATTTACCATCACAACCACAAATTCAGCTCTCTCCTTGCACTTGCTACATAACAACATGTAAAAGGATGGTTAAGGAATTCTTATCAATGTATAAACTTGAGTGATACTGACCAAATTTTTATACATTACAAAGAAAAAGGCAAGAACATTTTATGGAAATACACACAAGTCCACTCCAATACTGTTTGTTTTTGTTTGCACATCATACTTGGTTCCCTGTTAAGCCATAATACATTATTACACATATTAACATTTTTTTTACCACTATGTAAATACTAAAGGTTGATTTACTAGTTAAACTCCTGCTTACTAATGCATCAATAAATTACGGTTATTTTCAAATTAGGCAATATTCTTGTTCGAAATTTACATACAAATTACATAAAATGACAACTAAAAATTTGTACTATCATCACCATCTTAACTTTTGGAAAAGAGAAATGTATAGGAGGAAGGTCAATTTACTACTCAAATCAATCATTAAATAAATAAGATTTACATATTAACTAGTGCTAGTGGTACTTAAAAAATGGAAGATATCAAACCACAATAACTCAAAATAAATCTAATATTATCTTAAATCTTTATCAAAAGAGACACATGTTGGAATCAACTGGAAGACCTTATCAGCAAAACCACATGAATTGAATTTCAATCTAGTTACACCGTCCGTGGAAACAATGCAAAATAGTGAAAAATAAAAATTGCAGGCATATTAACGAACAAATATAAGCCATATCACTATTTCATTATCATGCAAATTAATGTGAATACAAATCAACAATAAATACACTGTACTGAATATTTTCTTTAAAAAGGCAATACTGAAGATGTGTAATACGCACACATAAAATAATACTTTGAATATTCATAAAATGCATGATATAATCATGTATCTTGCGACTGACTGCTGGGGGGGCGTCCTCAAATAATTAACATGAATTACAAAGCAATTAGAAAAATACAGGAGTTGCTTTCAAACTTTTTAACAGAAATTATAAATTTGAAGAATTTTATAAGAATTACTTGATTTTTTTTCCCTATCGTATTCAATTTTCCATTTTTGTAGTTAATTCATTTGGTAAGTGTATTACACAGGTATGCACAAATTGGTACCTGTTTGCATGGAGATTTGTCAGAGATTTGCTTCATTGTTCAGTCAAAAGCAGAATGATTTTATGACTCAATGTGAAATGTAAAACAATACATTACAGCACAGTAGAATGATTCTCCATCGCACAATATTCTCCCACGGATGAAAAGAAAAAAAAAAAATTAAGTGCAAAATTCCTTTGATAAATAATATCAAAGGCCTTCATGTACTAGTATTAAAACAGCACCAACTTATCCCAGCAATCCCACGAAGCAGCATGAACTTAACATTAAAATGGACAGGCAAGAAACAGGTTACATACAGAATATAAGAAGACTTAAATATAAAGAGTAAAATAAAACTAAAGGTGTGCAAAAATGGCAGAACTTGGAAGGCTAACAGGAAGGGAATGTTTAAACGGTTGTTTGGAAGTGTCTTCAACAATATTTCAAGAAATAAATTTTAAAATATGAAATTAGATCAAAGATCCCACTTGTCTGAAAACTCACATAAACAGATATCAAATGTGTAGAAAACTTACTAGCAAATGAAGTTTTTTGAATATCTTATTACCTCCACATAAGAGTTGGCGATCATTTTACATCAAGTAAAATTTTTAGACGCCAACACTATTAATTAAGACCTAATGATCAAGGTTAAACAATGACCAAACCTCGATTTATGAAATGATGAGCAGACAGAAGCAGGAATTAAATGAATTACAGAACTGTCAATTTACAAGGAACGTTGAAATCATATAAATAGGCTTCACATTGGAGAATTATCTAGAAGTAAACATCGAGTTATAGTAAAGCACTATTCCAATGCTTGGATTAGACTCAGTAAAAAGATTTAACACATAAAATCTGGTTAATAGTTAAAGGTCTGCATAAGCAGAAAGAGTTCAAATCATGAAATCTACTGAGACGAAAACTTGTGATCCACTATCAACAAATTGCTTTTTATCATTATTTATGAATGCATCAACAAAGCATTCAATAACACAGATGGAACTTTTCTTTTTAAAGCAAAGGAAAGTAAATGCATCAACACAGCCTCTCAGACCAAAATTAACTAAAAAAGTTTATGCCATGGGCTGGATTTTTTTAAGCAAAAGTGCACACAGAATCTGGTTCAACCACATGTTTTCTTTTGAGTGTGCAGGGGCAATGTGCCCTTATTTACCTTATTTTAGTACGCTTATTGAGGTTTAAACCTTTTTTGTGAATTTGGGCCAATAGGTTTAGAGAATGTAAAGTTTACTGGAGTTCATATGTGCCATGTACCCACTTTTCACTAGCGTCTTGTAGTCTCATATTCACTCCATATATGATGGAGCGTCCTTCAACTATTATTTAACTACTGGTAGTACCAGCAGAAAAAGAATTATATCATAGTTTATCGAGCAGTTTGATGATAAAAAGTCCTTGCAGGTGTCCTTGGAATGCCTTTAAACCACAGATAGTCTCTATATTTTTGTTGTTGACAAATTGTGTTCACTAATGTACCAAGTCATGAGAGTGTTACATGTATCGTAAACATAGAAACATAGACAATTGGTACAGCTATCAGAGGTCAACTATCAAGGAAATGAACTGCCCAACCCCACAGAGTGGGAAAAGTGGGCTATATCTATAAACATCGATGATGATGATGGTATATACTATCCCTTTATAGACGAATGATAGTATGAGTACCATGTACAGATAGAAATCATTGGATATAAAGCCAAAATTATGCAAGGGGCCAAGGAGGGGGGTTGGCTGTAATCTACTGTCTACATATCATCAATTTCTTAAAGTGATTACACCATGGTATATTTCTTTTGGATATATGATCGAGAATAGAATTCTAAGAAGAATGACATGAAAAATTTGATGATTTTCAATCAAAATCAATGCATTTTGGCTAATTTTCTCATAAAAAGTCACGAGTTGACCAAAAAATTTGAGTATGAGGTATGACGTAAAAGTGGGTACCCAGCTTCACTCATTGCAGTTGTGCTGCGTGCTAGACTGTACAATATGTATTATACCTTGCGCGCATTTTGCTAGAATTGCGCAGCAAGGTACCCACTTTGAAGTCATTTTGACGTCAAAGTGGGTACCCAGTAGAAACTGGGTCACAGCTGAGGGGTCAGAAATATCCTGAAATCTTACCACATTTGCGGTTTCCTTGGCAACACGACTTTTCAAAAAACTTTAGGCAGATGATTTTCTGCTAATAAAATCATGCTCTTTTAAATGAACTAACATTGTTTCAGCATTGGGTACCCCCTTTAAAGATCAAGCAATATCTTGAGACTCTTCTTTCACGTTGACAGTTACTGGTGGTGCATTATATATCCCTTTACAGTATTGTTTTTATTTTCAATTGATTTTGTCAATAAACTACATAGGCAAGATATGGAAGGGCCCGATTGAAAGTTTAAAAATTCCTGGTCTCGTTACGCTAAACCATTAAATATAAAATCAAATGTACTCTTTATAAACTTCAAGGAGTGTCGTTCAGTGCTGTGCAAGTTGTAATGACATTCAGCAGGTACAAAACACATGAGCAATGGCATTTTTTAGTGACGATTATTAGGCTGTTTTCTTAAGTTAATCCAGCTTTTGTTACCCCCAACAATCCATCTTAGACATCTGATGTTGGTGGTGATCTGTTCCTGGAGCCTCTACTCTGAAACAGTTCTTCCTACGGTGTCTATTCCTTTGCCTCGGTCTTTTCCTTTGCTTCATCTAGTAATCAAAGACATGAACATGAGAGGACAGATAAGAAAGGTACAGAGAAGGAAAGATATTGAGATAAGAAGAAAAATTATGAAAAATTAGTAGTATTTCAGGATATCTGAATGGGCCGATCCTTCATAAAATCCCCAACTTGCAGTGTACATTGATTCCAAATTTTCCTACACAATAGTACCGCAGATATCATATGCATTATTCATTTTCATATTTTTACATTTGCTTTGCTGTCGGATGCAAAATAATTTCAAAAGTGGTCGAGATTAACAGACGTTCATATCACATAATGGTCAAATCAAATCAGTATTTGAATTTTCTTTCCAAAAACAATGGTCTTTCATTATTCTCTCCAGTTGAACATGTACATGAAAGAAGGACTCAACATGAACAGGACTCAACACAAACAGCTTCAACACTGAGGCCCTAAAGTCTTGGTCCAGACCCCAAATCTACAAATTTTCACATGGGACTCAATGCAATACAATTTCAACCCAGAAATCAACCAAAAAAGGTAGTAAGAGGCCCTGTGTAGGTCATCAAAGTTTCTGGATTGGCACTAGGCCTTCATTTGAGGACTAAATACTACTAACCCACCTGTTTCTTTGCTCCCCTCGGCATCTTCCGCTTTCTCTGCCGGTGTCTCCTGTGCTTTGTCGCTGCCTTCAGCTGGTGCTTCCTTTGGCGTCTCAGCCGGTGTTTCTGCTGACTTCTCCTCCGATTTCTCAGCCGATGCCTCCGTCTTTGCCTCAGCCGGTGACTCTTCAGCTGGTTTCTCCTCTGTCTTCTCAGCTGGTTCACTCGTGTCTTCGCTCTTTGCTGCGGCTTCTTCTGACTTTGGTTCCTCCTTGGTTCCTTCTTCCTTCTCATCTGATTTTGCTGCAACAGAAGCAACACAAAATCATTCAATTGTTACACAGAAACGTAAATAACAATAAAAATGATAATGTAAATAATAATAATAATAATGACAATGACAATGCCAATGACAACGACAATAATAATAATTATAGGATAATGATAATGACAAAGATGATGAGGATAATGATGACAATGACAGTGATGATAACGATAACGATAACAATAAAGATAAACATACCAATACAAATACAAATAATGATCTCTTATTTACTTAGGGTAGCCTCTTCAGTACCATGTAATGTTCTCACAGAGGGTTCTGCCATCACATGATTATCCTGCCTTTATTACAGCAACTGTAGTGCTCAGTGCATTCAAGAATAAGAGAAAAATACTACCAGGTTCACTCACTCCACCTGGGTCGAGAGTGGCATATGCAGATTAATGTTTTGCCAAAGAACAATAGCACTGCGACAGGGATTCGAACCCTGTACCTTGTGGTTCACAGTTTGGAGACATATCCAATAGACCCCCTCTACAGTAAAACTCTTGAGGGTCCACCTCTTGGTGCAAAAGATGTCACATTTTACAGTTTGAAACTATCCTTTTGCAACTGTAGACCTAAAAACAATACCCCTCACTACTTGGCATAAAGTGAAATAATGATGTATATCCTGGGCCCATTTCGGTACAATAAAGATATGCTTTTGACAATTTGCTTTGAAGTTTCATAAGTAAAGCCATCCTGTCAAATGGCACTATTTGCACTATAATTCAAGCAATATAAAATAACAAACCTAGATTTTTAACTATACTAATCTTGAATAGCCCACTCTACAGCACTTTCTACGAGTTATCAAAATAGGAAAAAATATGGGAATCTTTTCTTTTAATGTAAAACAGCCCTATCCATTACCAGATAATTATCTTAATCCAAGCTGGAACCACACTTATCCATACCTTCTGTTTTGGTCTCCTCTGCTTTATCCTCTCCCTCTGTGGTGGGACCATTGGCCGAAGGGGCTTCCCCATCACCGTTAGCAACAGGCTCCGCCCCTCCTGGACCTCTGTACTTGGGTGTCTTCCTGACGATGCCTGCCTCAATCAAGCTGTAGGCCATGTCGATCAAAGATGTCTTCAGATCTCTAGGCTCTACCTTCAACACATCTTTCATCTGGAGGTAAACAACAAGGAGTGACATTTGTTGAAGTGACAAAAATTTACTGTGGTCAACTTCGATTAACAAAACATTAAAAATTATAGAAAATTATAATAAAAACTCGTTGCAATGGTAATACAAAAAATACTCAAACAATAACAAGGAAAAAACCAACCAAGAATACTATATTTCATTTACAATCATCATCACCATCATCATCATCATCATCTTCATCACCAAACTAGCCTAAGAATATCAATATAACACAACTTAGCTATGCATTTTGAATTGGAAATATCTCCAGGTTGGTGGCCATTAAACAGTTTCCAGCATTCAAAGAATGAACTGTCTGTGATGTTCAGGGCCCCATTTCATAAAACTGGTTATCAATAACAAGTTTCAATAACTGTTATAAGTTACTGAAATCCTTGCATCTGATTGGCTGCAAGCAAATTTGTCACAGAAATGTGGCAGATGTTACTGATAATAAGTTTTATGAAACGGGGCCCTGATCCAAAGTATCATTGAATATTTTTATTTGTTATGGATGAATGCTCTTCTCTGTCAACAATTAGCTATTGATACATGAACTGACTATTGTTAACTATTGCATTATGTATACAGACAAACAAACAAACAAATAGAGAGTCTCAACTGATAGCATGGTACTTACCCGTGTGTTATCAAACTTGGAGACTTTATTCCAAATGGGAAGGATCATCTTGGTTTCTTTCATGAATGGACTTGCCATTCGAATGAAGACCTTTGGTACAAGCTTGGTTGGAACATTGTATCCTATGAGGGGGGGGGGGGGGGGGGAAGATGCAGATACAAACAGAGGGGGGGGGGGGGGTGAGAGGGTGACAGAGTGAGAGAGATGGAGAGGGATAGACACAAACAGACAGACAGAAAAATATATGGGGGGGTCCAGGGAGAGAAAAGGCAGAAAGGGGGAAAGACAGACATGGACAGTGGGATGGAAAGGACATCAGAGGAGACAGAAAAAAAAGAGAGGACAGAGAGAGAGGGAGAAAGAGGAAGACAAGGACCAAGGAAGAGAGGGAGAAAGAAACAGAAGGACAACAAATAATCAGAAGCAAGGAAAAAGAATGAGAGAGAGAAAAAAAGAGAGAGAGAGAGAGAGAGAAAGAAAGAAAATGACAGTGAGGAGAGACAGAAGCAGAGACAGACAGAGAAAGAGAGAGAGAGAGAGAGAGACAAAGAAAGGGAGCCAAAGACAGACAAGCAAACAGAAATACAGAGAAAAGGGGAACGGCAGACAGAAATCAAGAAAGAGGCAGAGAATGAGAGAAAGAGAAAGAGAGTAAAGGATGCAACATAAATCATGGAAAGGGAAAGAGTGACAGAAAGAATGAAAACACTATCATTCAAAGGTAATTCCATAGCTGTAATCAACAAGCCTTATCCAAGATTTTTGTAGGTCAATCACAATTCTCCTTACACCTGTACCTTTATCACTACCAGCATATGTAAAATAATTGTGGTTTAACTGCAATCTGGCATTTATTTACAACTCAATCTCAGTAACAATAAGAGGGGACTGTTCTACACTTGTGACACATTAAACATAACCTTGTACCTCAAGATTTAGCTGGGGACTTAAGGCAGGAGTAAGGTTTAGATTTAAGTTTAGGATTAGGGTTATGATAAGGATATGCTGTAGGGGCAGGGTTATGTTCTGTGGTCTGTGTAGGGGGTCAGTGTTACTTGCATGGTGAAGTATTCCAATTTAGGCTTTTTCACATAAGAAGCAAAAACAAAATCACAGTAAACCCCCATGTTCTTTTTTTTTCAGTACAAATGAATGAAATATGAGGCAGAGGAAAAAAAAACACTGAGGCAAGAGGCATATTGTTTGCCTCCTGGTAGCGAAAGGTGTCGACCAATCAAATTCTTATAAAGTTAGCGCAACAATACAACATCATGAGTTTGTCTGCGCAATTTTTTGTCAAAACTCTCTTGTGTTTGGGAATGAATTATATCTGACATAAACACAGGGGGTTCCTGGGGTTTGCCTTGCAAATTTGAATGATCCTTTAATCTTCTCTAACCTTGCGACTTGAACTCTTCTCTTAGGATAGCACCCATCTCGTTCCACCAGAGGTTACCTCCACACAGGATATGTCTCTTTCCTGTTATCACATAATACAAAATACATAAACAGAAAATTTATTTTCATCAGACAAAAGCAGCAACATAACAGAGTGATTACACTTGGCCCTACAATATCCCAAAGCCTTCAGCACTCTAATTTTTGGACATGTCAATCAGATGATTCTTGGAGAAGGGTACTTCCGGTATGCACAGCTGTGATATGACCACCATTGACATGTTTTGCTGGACGTGTTCATCCTAGAAAAAAAGTCACTTTTTCCCCTTATTCTACTGAAAAAATATCTGTTTTCATAGATTTTCTTTTCAAACAGAAGTCTTCTGATGAAGAATTATCAAAAGTTGCTGAAGATTTTAGATTGTTATGCAAACAATCTTGTCACAAAGACAAGCGCACTATGATGACACATATAGACCAGAAGTGGTTCTAGGACTACTCCCCCGGAGGACAACTCCCCCGGGGACAACTCCCACCTGACAACTCCCCCGGAGGACAGCTCCCCTGGAGGGCAACTCCCCCGGAGGACAACTCCCCCGCAGGACAACTCCCCCGCAGGACGGGTCCCCCGGAGGACATCTCCCCCGCAGGACAACTCCCCCGGAGGACAACTCCCCCGAAGACAACTCCCCCGCAGGACAACTCCCCCGGAGGACAACTCCCCCGCAGGACAACTCCCCCGAGGACAACTCCCCCGGAGGACAACTCCCCCCGAGGACGACTCCCCCGGAGCACAAATCTCCGGGGGATGACTTCCATCACACAACTCCCCCGGAGGACACCCCCCCCCCCCCTTTATGGACAAAATTACGCATGAAATTTTGTTTTTATGACAACGCCTTGCTCGTGAGGAACTGTAAAATAAATCTTTCCTTTTTATAAATCAAACTTAAGTAATTAATCCAGAATTTTTTGTTTTTATTACAACTCTCCCGGAGGAGAACAGCTCCTCGGGGATGACAAATGGGGATGGGCGAGGGGTTGAGGGTTGCTATTCGTTTAATAAGGTATTAGGTCATTTGTCGCTCTAATTGCTAACTTTTAAAAAAAATACCCACCCTTTTGCTCCCATTTTTGCGCCAAAGTACACATTCAAGAAAATAAAAACTCTAGTAATGGGTACGCTTTTCCGAGCAAGGGTGTTGGGTTTGACAGCTTCAGCGGCACACTCCCATCGGAACCAAATCTGATCATGAGAAGAGAGATAAGAAAGGAATAAAATGAAGAAAGGAAAGTGAGGAACCTAAGTAGGAAGCTACAAAAGTAGAGAATGGTGTATCTAGTCGTAGTCTTCAGGAAAAGGGGGAGATGGCCCACAATCAAGCTTAAGAATAGAAGTCACTTCGCTCGATCAGCAGCCGTGATTGGGTCCCGTTCCTTTTTTTTTAATCTAAATGCACAATTTTCAGGCAAGATATCATATAAAAATCTTACTTTTTAGGGGAGCGGTCGACCCCTCGCCCCCCCCCCCCCTCGAGATCCGTTATCCGCCCCTTTGTTAAACTCACTGACTATAAATGAAAAGAAAACCTTAACGGAATTTTATAATGAATGCATGTTAATTTCATTTTTGTTAAAGGACTTGTGCTTCTACGTATTTAGCGTCCAGCGAGCATGTGCGAGTATCATTCTTTGCGCTGAAACCACATGAAAACATTAATAATAAAGTACCCTCATTCAAGAGTAGAAGATAAACAAAAAGGAAAAGTCATCGTTAGATTCTTATGATTTGACAATTTTGGACACATATTGAGCTTTGATATCTAAATTCGCTGATGAAATTAATCATTTTTCTTACTTAGAATATCTGCATTCAGCTGACCTGAAACCTAGAAGTTTTATGTATTTGTTCTTCTTATTTTTTTCTTTGTTATATAGAGCCTAACAGTGCCTAAATTTGTCAAATCATAAGAATCTAAAGATGACTTTTCCTTTTTGTTTATCTTCTACTCTTGAATGAGGTATTTTATAATTAAATGTTTTCATGTGGTTTCAGCGCAAAGAACAATACTCGCACATGCTCCCTGGACGCTAAATACGTAGAAGCCAAGTCCTTTAACAAAAATGAAATTAACATGCATTCATTATAAAATTCCGTTAAGGTTTTCTTTTCATTTATAGTCAGTGAGTTTAACAAAGGGGCAGATACCGGATCTCGGGGGGGGAGGGGTCGACCGCTCCCCTAAAAAGTAAGATTTTTATATGATATCTTGCCTGAAAATTGTGCATTTATATTTAAAAAAAAAAAGGAACGGGACCCAATCACGGCTGCTGATCGAGCGAAGTGACTTCTATTCTTAAGCTTGATTGTGGGCCATCTCCCCCTTTTCCTGAAGACTACGACTAGATACACCATTCTCTACTTTTGTAGCTTCCTACTTAGTTTCCTCACTTTCCTTTCTTCATTTTATTCCTTTCTTTTCTCTCTTCTCATGATCAGATTTGGTTCCGATGGGAGTGTGCCGCTGAAGCTGTCAAACACAACACCCTTGGGCGGAAAAGCGTACCCATTACTAGAGTTTTTATTTTCTTGAATGTGTACTTTGGCGCAAAAATGGGAGCAAAAGAGTGGATATTTTTCAAAAAAGTTAGCAATTAGAGCGACAAATTACATAATAACTTATTAAACGAATAGCAACCCTCTACCCCTCGCCCATCCCCATTTGTCATCCCCGAGGAGCTGTTCTCCTCCGGGAGAGTTGTAATAAAAACAAAAAATACTGGATTAATTACTTCAGTTTGATTTATAAAAGGAAAGATTTATTTTACAGTTCCTCACGAGCAAGGCGTTGTCATAAAAACAAAATTTCATGCGTAATTTTGTCCATAAAGGGGGGGGGGGGGTGTCCTCCGGGGGAGTTGTGTGATGGAAGTCATCCCCCGGGGAGTTGTGCTCCGGGGAGTTGTCCTCGGGGGGAGTCGTCCTCGGGGGGAGTTGTCCTGCGGGGGAGTTGTCCTCGGGGGAGTTGTCCTCCGGGGGAGTTGTCCTGCGGGGGATTTGTCCTGCGGGGGAGTTGTCCTGCGGGGGAGTTGTCCTCCGGGGGAGATGTCCTCCGGGGGACCCGTCCTGCGGGGGAGCTGTCCTGCGGGGGAGTTGTCCTCCGGGGGAGTTGTCAGGTGGGAGTCGTCCCCGGGGGAGTTGTCCTCCGGGGGAGTTGTCCTGATACGACCAGAAGTACATTGTAAGTGACCCAACACCTACATGTGTCTGCAAATCTGTCTTGATAATGATATTCGTTTATATCAGCTATATGTGGTTGGGAGAATTACAATAAATGAGTTGTGCTCTTAAAACTGCATAAGATGTTTGATGCTTTTTCTGCACCTGTCAACCATTTTGGCACCATTCACAAAATAGAAATTGTAGATAGTTTCAAACTGTAGGGTTTATCTTCCTTCAATTGTGATAATGAATACATGTACCCTACAAAATCAAGAGAAAATGTAACACATAAGAACATATATTTTTTAAAAGATATAAATGCAAAAGAGAAGAAAACAAACTATACCAAAACAAAAAATTACAACACTCTGGCAATCTTCCAGTTTGTGTGCTTATCATTTTTCTCACAACAACAAAACACAATCAAAAGAGAGAGAGAGAGAGAGAGAGAGAGAGAGAGAGAGAGAGAGAGAGAGTGAGAGAGTGAGATACATCAACTTTCCCATGTTTCCATGGCAACAGCACACCCCAACTCACCCGCCGCCTCTGGGCACTTCATGGCTGCGATGTGACCAGCCGCAACATCACGGACGTCCACCAGGGGAAGGTTCACCTTGGGCAGGAGGAATGGGTTCCGGAGCAGGAGTCGTTTCATGATCTCTGTGCTTGTGGATTCATGCCTGCTGAGGATGGGGCCGACAACTCCAACGGGATGGACGACCACCAGCTCAAACTTCTCATCCTCTATGAGAGTCATAGAGTCATAGAGAATTTATTACATCTTTGAACTTTATACAAAGAAATTTGATTTCCATTGGCAATTTCACATAGTATTAATACAATTATTTAGGCCACAGAAAAAATATTTCAGAATGAAGAATGAAGAAGAAGAAGGAGAAGGAGAAGAAAGAGAAGGAGGAGAAGGAGGAGAAGGAGAAGAAGAAGATGATGAAGAAGATGATGATGAAGAAGAAGAAGAAGAAGAAGAAGAAGAAGAAGAAGAAGAAGAAGAAGAAGAAGAAGAAGTGGAAGACGCGAAATCCTGGTGAGTGTACAGTTGTAATCAAATTAATACACACTGCACATAACGTAACTCTACCGTTGAACAAATGAATTAAATTTGTGAACAGAGTCAGGAATAAATGAATTTCTGAATTGTGAAAGTTGGGTAGGGGTGGGGCACAGTCTAATATCAGAGTGATTGAACCCAAAGTATGAATGGAGTGAGTGGGTAGCGTAGAGAGGTGGTCAGAGAAATATCAGGGAAATGATTGTTAACTCATTCATAATAGAGGGTCTACAATGTGTGGTTTGGTCCAATAACTTCTGATGCAGAGCCATAAAAATCATAACAGATCAGGCGTCTTGGGAAAACACCATGGTGCGAAAGAATGCGTCCGGAACGCAAAATGTAAATATGCAAAAATTAAAATGTTTATTGTGACATATTGGAAAGAAATTTTAGCCAATATCATTCCACAGCAAGACTGTATATTCATTTACAAGGTCTACATTCTATTCATGTTATCAATCTGGGTTTGAAAATCCGAACTTTCAACAATTTTCCATTTTGCGTTCCAGCGACGTCTTTTCGCACTACAGTGTTTTCCTAAGACGCCTTAGAAAGATCAGAAAATTCTACATATAATATGCCTATTTTTGTTGCATTAGTATTTGTTATTTGATGCTGAAAATTTTCATAGGAAAATAATCACTATTGGAAAGTGAAAATTATTGTTTTTTCATGCAAATTGGCAACTTGTTAACTTTTAATCATACTGACCTTTGAGATTTTCTACAAAGTCCCATGCAGCCTTCTCAGCCAGGGTCTTGCTCTTTGGGTATGGCATCAATCCATCCACATCCTCTGGCCAGTTTTCCTCTGAATATTCCTTGCTTGACAAATTACCTAAAATAACAAAACAAAAATAAAAACAAACAAACAAACAAAAATGACAAGTCCATTTTCATTAATGTATCTTTGAAATATAAATGATAAAGATTTTCCTCTCGTATTCATTACAGGAAAAGGCAAGAATGAACTGAAAAAAAGAAACTTTTTCAAATCGTCTTCAGAGATAATTCCTTTGCTCATAGATTACTTGAGAGGAAAAGAGAGTATGGTTCTAATTAGGTATGATAACACACTATCTTTAAACTAAAGACACAATAGGGTTTTTACATCTTGCAATAATGAGATTAAACTTAAACAGTAGACAGAGAGTAAAAATTGGGATAATATGTTATGGAAACTAAAAGGAACCAAATTGGACAAAACCCCAGATAACGACCTTTGCTTGGCTGCAGCCAATTACAAAAACACTATCCTGACTAAGCTGTTGCTACTACCACAGGGAAAATTCTTCTACATCAGCTTTAACAGGGTTAAACATGCTAAAACATACTTTCCACATGAAAAACTGCCATGGTCTAAACCATCCCTACAGATACTACAAATGTGAATTTTCATTCGATTTGGATAAAATCCAAACCCGAAGATACACAGTACGTACCACAGATGGCCAATCCAGCGCTTGTCATTACCACTCGTTTGACTTTCCCGTTGGCAACAACTGCCTTGAGCACATTTGTGACACCCTCTACTGCCGGTTTGATGATATCATTCTCATCATTTGGGATAGCCAGCGGGAAGGGACTGGCTGTATGTAAGACATAAGTACATCCATCCACAGCACTGTGAAGAAATAAAAAACATCACAAAATAATCAGTGTAAACGATATGCTTCACTGGGTTACGTCACTTCATACATGGAGACCGTATATCCTTTTTTTTGGAACTTTTTTTTAATTGTCTAATTGGTGATCGAAATTTACAGGTTTATGAATTTGGCGAACCCTAAAATAAAGTTCTCTTAAAATCAAGTACTTGTACATGTAGCATCATGAAAGCTGATCCTTAAAGTGCACTTCAATGAAAAAAAAAAAAAGACCTTCATATCCTGAGGGTCCCTCAAAAGTCCCTGAATTTAAAGGTACATGTATACATACATATGGTACCTACAGCTTTGACATGACAAGAATAGTAATAACAATTACTGAAATCTTCATTATTTGTGCTTATAATGTAAGAAAATGAACCGACCTGAGATTTTTCATGAAAAACATTGGTTATGAGACATTACATTGATTTTTCAATGAAGAAATAAAAATTCTATTCATACTTGGAGAAAAAAATAGAGGAGAAGAAAATATGAAGAAAAGGAGAAGAGAAGGAGGAAGAGGAGGAGGAGAAGAAGAGGAAGGAAAAGAGGTACAGGAGAGGAAGAGAAAGAGAAAGGAAGAGGAAGAAGAGGAAGGGGAGGAAAGGGAGAATATGAAGGAAAGGAGGAGGGAGAAGAAGAAGAAGAAAAAGAAAAAGAAGTAGAAGAAGGAGAAGGAGGAGGAGGAGAAGAAGAAGAAGAAGAAGAAGAAGAAGAAGAAGAAGAAGAAGACTAATGTATCTATGGCTTTGCCATGTTGCTATGAAAAGACATGCCTTAGAACCTAAAAAATAATAAATCATGGAAAGTTTTACTGTACAGAAACAACCAAATTTATTGGGGAGAAAGTATGTTTATTTTCAATATAGCTGATGAGAATTCCTTCCCCCTTCAGTATATTTTCATCACTGATTTTCCATCAGAATAAGAATATTATTTGTAGGCCGTACATATCAGACCCATCATTCAACAGTTAAACAATAGCTTTAATGTGCACTGTATCAATAACAAACAAGGCCACAAACTTCAAACTATAATACACGCATATATATAGTATATATATATCCTTGACATGATGGTCCTTCATAATGACAGGGCTGTTGAGGTACTCTCCACCCTTCTAAGATTACAAAGTACTCTAGAATATCACCTCTTATACATAAAAAAAGATCTTAGTATTTACAAAACACTAGTTAGGAGTGTTGTGTATTTGATTTCATCTCAAAGTTATGAGTACTCAGGTATGATCTTCCAGAGGACAGGACATGGAAGTCTATTCCTTATCTCTCTTTCTCTCTCGGGCTCTGGGACACACACGCACATTACATCTCTTTCCTTCTCTCTCTCTCTCTCTCTCTCTCTCTCTCTCTCTCCCCCCCCCCCCCTCTCTCTCTCTCTTCCTGCATATACATGTACATTATGCTAAACAATGGATGTGGAAAATCCTGTTTCTACTGCTCCATAGTTTGTTTTAGGGAAAAAGGAACATAATGTAATCATTTTTTTTGTCCAGGAAACTGATTGAATGAATAGAAAGCTGCTCAAGAAAGAAGATGAATGACTTGCTCGTTTGTAGGTGAGTGACCACAACTTAAAACAAATAGAAACAAAACAAACAAAATAACCCAAATCTTTTATCATCCTTTGCCTGCAGATCTCATACTTTTCATGATCTGTTTCCTTCATTTTTTTTTTCTGCCTGTCTTTGGACCTCCCTTTTAATCCCTTCAGTGGAGTGAACAAGAAGAATTTTGATTTTTACCTGGTACATGTATATCAAGAATAAGATGACGAACAGCATTTGTACATACATAGCGCCATTTATCTGTACGAAACATTCAAAGGCACCGAAATAGTCATTTGTCTTGTCCCAATGCAGAACAGCACCTTCAAATGTTAATATCCCTAAGAATATTGACAGTGAGTCAAATCCATTATAACCGTTTAACACCACCCCCCCCCCCCCAAAAAAAAAGCTATTTTAGGCAAATTCTTTGCAATTATAACAGTGGCAAAGAGTTAAGTCATTCATGGCAGAGGGTCCACATGGTGTGGTTTGGCCTAAAAAATTTTGACTTTTGATGCAGAGCCCTTAAAATCAGACCAAATACATGAGCAGAAAGAGCAGAAAATATACTCTGCCTTTTCATAATCTGATGGGGGAGTATTTGTCGTTTGATGCTAATGAATTTCAAAGATAGATACATGTAAGTATTAAAATCCTTTAGACATGCTTTTCCATTAATGTAACCTCTATCTCTTTTCTCACATTTGTGTTTATGTTTTTTATCTCCTTTTTACTGCACCATGAGCAGCTCTTCATGATGGATACCGACGCATTACAAGTGTTCATTATTATTATTATCATTATTATCATCATGTGATGGAAAGTTTAAAAATCACCAATTTTCCATGCAAATTGGCAACTTTTTGACTCCATGAAATAAACCTAAACAATGCTCTCATCCTGTGTTACCTCTTCCATGATTCCTCCTTCTCCAGCTCCGCCTCCACCAGCTCCAGCTCATGAGCAGCATCGGGACAAAGCTCCTTGAGATGCTGGATCCTAGCCTCGTTGGCCAGGCTCCTCACCGTGCCTCGCACTGCATAGCCAGCCTGCTGTAACTGCTGCACTATGTGGGATGCGATGTAACCCGATGCACCCGTCACCAAAACTCCTGGGGATGAGGATGAGAGATGGAAAGGTGTGAAATAAGGATAGATAAGTGTACCCATGATCATTGGACTGTATGCTTTCTTACCATGAGGTAAAACAAACCAATAATGAATGATGTGTACCTGCAATAACCAACCAAAGAGAACGAGCATACCAAATTTACATGTATGCTTATGGAGATATAAACCCCTTGATCTCAGGCCTCTGTAATCTCTTCATCCATACTCTTGTTTAGAATGCAAACTTTTGAAAAGAAAGGCACAAACACATCTTGATGTGAAACACACTATTATCCCTTTCATACTGTGAGTTAAGGTGCTCCAGAGACTGTCCCAATCAAAGCCCTTATAAAATTCAAGCATAAAAGGGTAAAAAAAAAAAAATCAAATTAGACCTCAGTAGATTTAGTGAGTTCTCAGACAATGAAAAGTGCATGATGCTTTTAGGTTAAATACAGGCCCCTAAAGCTCCGCCATTTCATCCAGATCCATTAGAAGGCCGACCTAAGCACCCGTCAATATTCATGATCAAAAATTAATAATTCATTTTGTAAGCTGCTTCCAACTAGTAACATTTGTTTGTACACGTTATGGAACATTACACGCATCAGCTTACCGTTATGAATAATGCAACAGTGCTATCGATATCATGGCGATAACGGGTGCTTATCGGCCCCTTCAAATGATCCGAGAGAGGCGGAGCCTAATGCCATTCGCGTAATGATATCCACACATGCTGCTTTCCATCTAGTAAATTTATTATACAATATGTCTATGGTTAAATACCAATGTAGTATAAAACTTTTTAGGATTATGAATACACTATTGTATACTTTTTGAGAGGCAGATATCCAGATCTAAAAAAAGAGAGGGAGCCCCCCTCCCCTCCCCCGTAACTTTGCTACGATTTCGATAAACACTTACCGGTAATTACAAATTGCCTCATCAAATGTGTACATGTGGGTGCATAAAGTTCATAAACATACACTGTATACTTAAATGCTTGGGCCAAGGATATATGATGCTGATAGTGGTTTTGAACAAGACTGAAACATTTCATATGAAAGTAAATTTGGCTTGAATATCAACAGTTTCAGTGACAAGTCTAATTACCAACAAACCCATAAAATATATCTATGTCAATTTAATACAAAACAAGGCCCATGATAGAGGACTAATATCAAATTGTTAATCGATTAAAGTGATTACACAATGGTAAAAAATATTTTGATATATGATCAAGAATAGAATTCTAAGAAGAATAACATTAAAAATATGATGATTTTCAATCGAAATCAATGCATTATGGCTAATTTTGTCATAAAAAGTCAAGAGCTGACCCCAAAAAATTGAGGATGAGGTATGACGTAAAAGTGGGTACCCAGCTTCGCGCATTGCACTTGTGCTGCGCGCTAGACTGTACAATATGTATTATACCTTGCGCGCATTTTGCTATAAGTGCGCGACAAGGTACCCACTTTGACGTCATTTTGACGTAAAAGTGGGTACCCAGTAGAAACTGGGTCACAGCTGAGGGGTCAAAAATATCCTGAAATCTTACCACATTTGGGGGTTTCCTTGGCAACACGACTTTTAAAAAAAATTTAGGCAGATAATTTTCTGCTAACAAAATCATGCTCTTTCAAATGAGCTAACATTGTTTCAGCATTGGGTACCCCCTTTAAGGCTTGTTCAGATAAGACAAGACAAACCCCCGCGACAAACCCCAGCGGTTTTTTTGTGTAGTAAGTGAATGGGATATACAGTGTACATGTATGAGGAGGCAAAAAAACCTGCAGAGGCAAGAGGCATATTTTTTGTCTTCTGGTGGCAAAAAGCTGTGGTCCAATCAAATTCTTAAAAAGTTTAATAGCACAAAAATATGTCATGAGTTTGTCTGTGCAACATTTGACAAAAAGATCTTTTTTATTTGTCCACTGACGCGTTAATGCGCGTTCATTAACACAAGTGGCACGGTTTGTGCCCCATATCTGAACACACACATACAAAAAAAAAAAAAAAAAACCGCAGGGGTTTCTCCGGGGGTTTGTCACATCATATCTAAACAAGCCTAATAGTATGTACATGTAGCTCTGAGATCCTGAATGACAAACTTAACCCATTAACTACTGAATTCTTTCATTCCCATAGGCTTAATACATGGACAAACTGGTTTCAGACAGTAGCTAATGAGTTGAAGTGTACCAATCACCAAATGACATTATGCTCTGCATGAAAAGGGATTCCACATGTGTACATGTACACTGTACATGTATATCATATTCAAAATATGAGCTTCAAATATTATTTAACTATGAAAAGAAATTCTGCAAGTTCAAATATAATATTGAAAAACATACAGAGTGTCCAGTAAGCAGATTAGCGGGTATACGCAGAGGTATGAATTACACATGTAGGGCGTTTACAGAATTGAAGTTCTGCCTTTCGATTTTGCGCATCGTGGTTTCATGTTATACTTTCTTTACTTTAAACTCCTCCACCCTTAACTGCAACAAAAGCTGGGTAAAATGTTTTGGGGATTGTTTCATACCTAATAGCTGCACATAAACTATTAATTTTGTTTTTTTACCTGTAGGTTATTCGTACACTTTAAGTTAAATGCAAGAGAAGTAGGGCAAACAAAACAACAATGTCTAAAATTACCAATGGCTGGGTGAAAGCCAAATGGGTGTTCATTTTTTGGCTTAGTAGAATACTTCTGTTCCTACATTAACAATGGGAAGGATCACTCAAGGCCTTCTTATTTCTTGTTAGATACATGTAAATATAGTGTATTCAAGCTACATGTACATTAATAATGATGTTTTTTTTTTTTTTTTTTTTTTTTAAATTCACTGAAGAATTTATGTTGTTTACAGAATGAACATCCAATTTGGCAACATTACAAGAAATGACATGCCAGGAAGCAGACCTCCTGCAAAGTAAAAGTGGGAAGTTCCATACATTGTATTGCACTAAGAATTGATATTGGATAGAGCATATCTTTTTATAAACACCAGAGTCCAGACTGAGTTACAACTGTATCTTGGGCTTAACATTTAAAGGAAGTTTGCGGCCAAACTGGCAAAAGTTTTAGTGGGAAGTCCCATGCTGTTTAAAATACAGTTATCCAGACAGGCATAATCTCCTGCAAAAATAGAGATAAAAAGTTAAAAAAAAATACTTTAAAGCTTAACTCACAGCACACAAGTCAATGTTGTACAGCACTCCCTTTTACAGATTCTAGCCCAAATCACCCTGGCCTTTATACAATGGGGCAAGGGTCAATTTTATCTGATTAGCGAAAGTTTGAGTGGGAAGTTCCATGTTTTTTTTTTAATTGTCATTTCAACTGGTATCATTACAGGAAGGAACCTTCCAAAAACTTAAGAGGAAGTTTCATCTTTCACCACGAAGTCTGAGGAAAGTTTGTGACAAGGCTGTCAAAAAAATACATGCGAAAAACTTAATTCTTACGAATATTAAGTTCATGAGGTCAAAAATCTATCTTTTTGTGTTTGTAGAAGTGTATACCTATAGATCTTAAAAGCAAAATAAACATTCTGTGTACTTTATCAGCACATGAAAACTTTTGATAGATGGGTAGCTAAAACTAGCTACAATGGATTTTAACTTCTATGGCACATCCTCTGGCAACAATTGCTTTCCAGACAACTTCTAACAAGTGCTATTAAAGTTCCTCCCACACTATACCTAACCAAATGTCTTTAAAACCCAATAACAGCCCTAACCTAAGGTTAGATTTGGTGTATACATGTAGATGGCACTTTACGCAATGCTTGCATAGAGCCCACTGGACAGTGCCATGATGGCCTGGTTTTTTGTGATTTTTTTTGTCTGTTTGTTTTGTTGTTTTTTTCTCCATCCTTTTGCATTCTTAGGTAGTTACAGTACATATAATCCCAGTATGCATGTAGCTATATCATCGCTACGTAAAAGTCAAATTATTTGATGCAGAGGGGGCCCTTCACCTTACAAGCTCTACTTTTACCAGGGTCTCCTCGTCTTTCTTTTAATTCATTTCATTATACCATTGTCATGATTTTGTTTGCATTGTAAATGTATAATAATGACTGAACGTTAAGTTCCATGTGATATGTGAAAGAAAGATGAATATTCTATCTATCTATTGGTATGATCGAAGAGTTTGTTCAGTAGACTCGCTCAAACTCACTTTCGACTGTGATGCCCAATGCATAACACACACAGACATGAGGATACCAACTTTGGCATATACTATGTCCGCGTAAATGCAACTAGACTGGCTTTTACATGATGCTCGATCTCAAACACAGAGGTAAACATGTATAACTTGCAGTTAACTGTCATGGCGCTGCCCAGTGGGATTTTTAAATGCATTGCCTGAAGGCCCATCCGGGCCATTTTAACATCTTCAATGAACTTAAAGACCAGAGCTAATGCTGCAACAGCACACATAAAATAACAACTAGGGTATGAAAAGAACATGGAGTCATAACTCCTTGGAAAAAAAGAAAGAAAGTCTTCCATTTGGCATAAGACCAATTCCAAAACGATTGAGGCTTGCACTGATGACCCTTGACCTCGTGAGTCACATGCAACATACACACTCTCTTTGTTTAATTTCTCACTGCTCGAGCTGCTACGGTGTACTGATTCATTCTCCATCTATGTTGCATATAAATTGGTTGGTCTCCTCATTGTGACCGCGCAATGTAAGATTAATGTAATGAAAAGGGGCTTATATTATCTCTAACCACATTGTATGCCTATACAGAATCTGAAGTGAAGTACTTTCCTTTCTGTCCTGAGAGTTACATTGTATATGTACCAATCCAGCCTCAGCTCCCTCTCCCTCCCCCCCCCCCCCCAATGATTTTCTACCGTCCTCTAACTGAAAGCCTTCGATTACACGGTAGATTGCATATACAACATCTGTACTGTGGAGTGTGGAGTAGTTTCCTTTTCTGTGCTGGGAGCTACATGTATGTGTACCAATCCAGCCCTCCTCTCCCTCCCCCCCCCCCCAAATGATTTTCTACCGTCCCCTAACTGAAAGCCTTCGATTACACGGTAGATTGCATATACAACATCTGTACTGTGGAGTGTGGAGTACTTTCCTTTTCTGTGCTGGGATCTACATGTATGTGTACCAATCCAGCCCTCCTCTCCCTCCCCCCCCCCCCCAAATGATTTTCTCCCATCCTCTAAAGCTTTCGTTTACATGGTAGATTGCATATATCTATACAAAATCTGTATGTGGAGTACTTTTCCTTTTCTGTACTGGAAACTACAGTACATGTACATGTATGTACCAATCCAGCCCTCCACTCCCTCCCCCCCCCCAAATGATTTTCTACCGTCCTCTAACTGAAAGCCTTCGATTACACGGTAGATTGCATATACAACATCTGTACTGTGGAGTGTGGAGTACTTTCCTTTTCTGTGCTGGGATCTACATGTATGTGTACCAATCCAGCCCTCCTCTCCCTCCCCCCCCCCCAAATGATTTTCTCCCATCCTCTAAAGCTTTCGTTTACATGGTAGATTGCATATATCTATACAAAATCTGTATGTGGAGTACTTTTCCTTTTCTGTACTGGAAACTACAGTACATGTACATGTATGTACCAATCCAGCCCTCCACTCCCTCCCCCCCCCCCCCCAAATGATTTTCTACCGTCCTCTAACTGAAAGCCTTCGATTACACGGTAGATTGCATATACAACATCTGTACTGTGGAGTGTGGAGTACTTTCCTTTTCTGTACTGGAAACTACATGCATGTACCAATGCAGCCCTCCACTCCCTCCCCCCCCCCCCCCCCCCCAAATGATTTTCTCCCATCCTCTAAAGCTTTCGTTTACATGGTAGATTGCATATACAAAATCTATACAACATCTGTACTGTGGAGTGTGGAGTACATGTACTTTCCTTTTCTGTGCTGGGAACTAATGTACCAATCCAGCCCTCCACTCCCTCCCCCCCAAATGATTTTCTCCCATCCTCTAAAGCTTTCATATGTACCAATCCAGCCCTCCACTCCCCCCCCCCCCCCCCCCCCCCCCCCCCCCAAATGATTTTCTCCCATCCTCTAAAGCTTTCATTTACATGGTAGATTGCATATACAAAATCTATACAAAAATCTGTACTGTGGAGTACTTTTCCTTTTCTGTACTGGAAACTACATGTATGTACCAATCCAGTCCTCCTCTCCCTCCCCCCCCCCCCCTAATGATTTTCTACCGGCCTCTAACTGAAAGCCTTCGATTACACGGTAGATTGCATATACAACATCTGTACTGTGGAGTGTGGAGTACATGTACTTTCCTTTTCTGTGCTGGGAACTAATGTACCAATCCAGCCCTCCACTCCCTCCCCCCAAATGATTTTCTCCCATCCTCTAAAGCTTTCATATGTACCAATCCAGCCCTCCACTCCCCCCCCCCCCCCCCCCCAATGATTTTCTACCATCCTCTAAAAGCTTTCGTTTACACGGTAGATTGCATAAAATCTATACAAAATCTGTACTGTGGAGTACTTTTCCTTTTCTGTGCTGGGAGCTACATGTATGTACCAATCCAGTCCTCCACTCCCTTCCCCCTCCCCCCCCCCCCCAAGTGATTTTCTCCCATCCTCTAAAGCTTTCATTTACATGGTAGATTGCATATACAAAATCTATACAAAATCTGTACTGTGGAGTACTTTTCCTTTTCTGTACTGGAAACTACATGTATGTACCAATCCAGCCCTCCACTCCCTCCCCCCACCCCCCAATGATTTTCTACCGTCCTCTAAAGCTTTCATTTACATGGTAGATTGCATATACAAAATCTATAAAAAAATCTGTACTGTGGAGTACTTTCCCTTTCTGTGCTGGAAACTACATGTACCAATCCAGCCCCCACCCCCAATGATTTTCTACTTTCATCTTAAGCCTTTGTTTACGTGGTACATGTAGATTGCAGAAGTAGCTGTACTTGACTATTCCAGGGGGGCATTTCACCAACATTTCCCCTGGCTGCTATTCATTCAAGCATTTTGCTTATAAAGGTAGCTGGCCCCTGCATTTTTGTTATTTCTACTTGTCCATTTCTATTCATAATCATGTCTTTATTCTGTTGTCATTGTTATCTAACTGTCACATTTGTAATTTGAACAATTATGTTGTATATTTATTAATATAGTTTGTATATTTGTTATTTGATTTGACAATAAATGCAGTAACTCCTGCCCAACAACAACAAAAAAAAAAAACCTTTGTCATCTGACAAGCTGTCAGATCTGACATCTTTCCTTGATTTTGATTGGCTAAGAAGCATCGTTACTATGGCAACTGTCAGATAAAACAGACTTTGTCGGATAAAACATCCGACAAGTCCTTTCATGAAGTATACACTGTTAACCTGTTGAACACTAGGACTGAGATTAGGACTGAGACAAGTTGGGCTGGCTTTTACTAAACACTCGGGTCGCGGCGCGCTGGAAAACACTTGGGTCGCGGCTCGCTAGGTACGGGGTGCCAATTGTTAACTAAGTTATTTGGTTCAAAAATACACAATCTAATGTCAAAAATTCACTCAAAACTCTATTTCTTTATAGAATTCACAAACAGTGAAGCATTTCGTTACAAAATGAAGTGCAACAGACGATTTCGCAACAAAAAGCCTCTACCAATATGAATATATTCACTTCGCCCGGGCCATTGACTTTGTTTCGTTACAAACACTTTGTGCATAGCAGAGGGCGGGAGGATCAGTTTGCTAGAATATGCTTGTGGGCATAGCTTTGAGGGATTTGGTTTTACTGTACACTGCCACTGTAGTTTCGGACCGAATAACCTAGTTAACACTTGGCCCACCATATCCAGCGAGCCGTGACCCGAGTGATTTCCAGCGCGACGCGACCCGAGTGTTTAGTAAAAGCCGTTGGGCTAGGGTCTACGGAAAATGTGTATTATATGCCATACTGAAATCAAATCATGCTCAACAGGTTAATAAGTTGTTCCCAAAGCAGATATTTTAACATTCATGGTCTCTGATGCATATCTAGCTGCTCCTCAAGCTGCCATGATTTTCTGTTTCATTCTCCATCTATTCAGCAGATTTAGTGGTTGATCGCCATCATGCATCGTGACCAATCACAATTAAATCTGAGGAAAAGGGCTCATGAAGTCATTTTTTCTGGCTGCAGCATACAAATTCATTATTCATTACTCATTCTTATCCATTGAGCAATTTTCCCCCTGTGGTGGGGTGAAAATCCTGCCCAGAATATAAATTTCCTAAAGCACTTAGACTACATGTATACTCTGAGATTAAGCAGAACGGTTATTTGCTTTGTCCTTGAGTAAAAAACAAATTATACCATGTTGTACCCAAAGCAGATATTTATGCCAAATTTCATCAGAAAATTAAAAGAATGAGGACCTTACAATTAGAGCTTCATGGAGGATATTGTGCATACAAACCTATTGTCAAAGCAAGCACGATTGTCCTCTGTAATACCACAAATTGTGTTTTGTAGATTTTAGTAACAGTAACAGTGTATGCTATCTGCCAAAATGTGAGATTTAAATAGGGGAAGGGGCAGCAGCTTCAAAACATACATGTATGTACACAAATTACACATCTTTAACCCATCCATGAAAGAGGTCCATATTTTGTGGTTTGGCCTAATATCTTTTGATGCAAAGCCCTAAAAATCATACCAAATACATGAGCAGAAAGAGCAAAAGATTCTACACAAACTGTGCCCATTTTTGTTGCGTCAATATTCGTTGTTTCATGCTGACAATTTTTTAGAGGAAAATAAGCATTAAAATTCCTTAAATTGGCAATGTGGTAGAAGGTTTAAAATCACCATTATCCCCAGCAAATTGGCAATTTTTTGACTTCTCATCATAATTTCTGTCAATTTATATTCATTTCAGATACATGTTTTATAAGAAAAATGTAGCAATAAAATAAGAATGTTGGTGTTGCCAATTTGAAGAATAAAAGCTGATCAAATTAGGCTTAAAATAATTCCAGTGACGAATGGGTCAAGTCATTTATTTAAATGCATTCATCCTAAGCCCACCTTCAACAAGCTTATGTAATCAGTAAGTAAATCAGTCTATTGACTCCTACTTTTAGCAGTCAGACCGCATCTCGTATGCTAATTAGCCTTGCCGTGCGGATTTACTCAGGTTCTCGTTGTAGTGCTCGAGCGTTCGTTAGATTGCGAGATTTCGTGAGATTTTTAGAGAGCCTCGATCTTGCGGAAACTCAGTGGATTTGTGCGCATTCAAAATGGCAGAATGGTGGGGTTTGCACGGTAAGTTGTTGCTTGAAATCTGCTCTTTATTTTGATACATAACTCGTCATTTTTCGTTTGAAATTAGCCGTATTTTTTAACCCATGAACTTATGGTGATATTTATTTATATTTTCAGCGTGTTTTGGTGATTATTAGTTCCTTTTTGGAACTTGACTCGATTAGAAAACGAAATTGTTAGTTTTGCGACTTGTTCGAAAGACAGAACAATGAGCTTCAAGATGATATCAAAATGAGACGGAGGCACATACTTTTTAATATCATTTGGGTTGTTTAAATGTTAGGTTATTTTCGACCAAAACCCGGAAGTGTCAGCTGTGAAATTTGGGATCCGTAGCCGTGACTGGCGCGAAACCCACGCTTCCGGCTATGTCACCGAAATTACCGTAGTCCCATTAACTGCAAAATTTGTTGTGTGGATATGGTTGATGACGTAGGCCTAAACGTATTTTGTTTGGAAGTGCTTCCAAAAATCCTAACGTTATGTCTCTTTGTTTTTCAATATCAAATACATTCATGAATCTTTTCCTAGCATGTTCAGACATGGTACTTTGGTAGACTAGTAATTTTAGTATGTGTTTGATTTATTCTGAAATCTGAGTCTGTTCTGACTATTCGCTGCTCATGATCATGCTGCTGCAGTTGCAAAAATACATGACCTAGACAGCTGGCAGCCGTCTGTTTCGAGGAGTATTTTAACATTTTTTCTTAATTTCTCCTCGTACACAGACGGCTCACTATCGTGCAGCCACCATTAGGGGACTTGCAATGCAAATTCCCCTCGTCGGGGCTCTTTAATTTTTGTTCTTAAACTAGTTTTATGAATAAAAATTTTGAAAATAAATCGACCCAAATACAAATCAATATTCCCTCTTGCCTGGCATTAATTGCGAAAAAACAGATAAAAATCAAGTTAAAAGGAACAAAAACAGTGACTTACCTCAGCTGTCGTGCAAATTCACTTCCCCGTTTTATCCGATCTTAAGTACATAAAGATATGGCCATTGAGTCCCCTGTTACATTACAGATCGCGCTAGAACTTCGGTCTCTGTATTTGGTGAGTGAAGCCAACAGAGTTCAGCTGAACAACCAATAGCGCAAGCGATATTTTGAAATGATCAGCGAATTATTTATACATGTACGTGAGAGGAACTTCATAAGGGTTTATTTTTTTTGTGTGAGAAATATGTTGTAAAATAACCAGAATTAATACTCATGAATGGATTCAATGGAATGCATTGGGGCTTCCGATGTTTTTCCAATGATTATCATTGATGTAGAATCAAGTCTAGATGACTGTTATTTTTTCTTATATTTTCAGATTCTCCCAACTTGAGAAAGTAGTTGTCATCGGAGACTCCATCATACGACACTGCTCCTCACCTCATCTCAATATTCACTGTTTTCCTGGAGCGACTGTGCAATCTTTGCGGAGAAAAGTAATTGAGAATTTTGACGGCGTTATAGATTTTTCGACTTCTTTCGTCATCATCCACGTTGGAACTAATAATTTAGAGAGAAGTTTTTGGAGCAAGGACATTGATGCTTATTTTCGTCTTTTATGTAGTGTGAGGGAGAGGTTCCGGACTGCAACAATTGTGTTTTCTAGTATTCTTCCCCGATGGGATTATGAAGTTTTACATCAGCACAGCTTGATTTATAACAACAATTTGGAACAATTTTGTTTAAAGAATAACTGCAAGTTCATTGAAACAGACAAGCAATTTCTTTTTGATTTCTCTCTGTACTGTAATGACTTTTTACATTTAAATTTGCAAGGAGCTGAACATCTGTCTTCTATTTTTATACATCATCTACATCAGTTAATTGAACAGAGTGTCATCAAGACTAACAAATCTCCCTGGATTCCTCCAGAACTTAAGAGATTATGGACTCCGCCACCTCAAAAAAGAAAAAAGAAGACCCGTGCAAGAAGGGAAGATTGCGTACTTTTAAGACTTCAAGAGTACATGAACGTGTAAGACGGGAGAAGTGGAATCCTAATGCTGTGGTGGTGTTTCCAGATGGATTCAGGACACCAAAGAAATCGTGGAAACCCCCTCCAAAACCGAAGCTCCCTCCCAAAAGGCATGTGCCTGAATATGCCAACAATTTGATCATTCCGTACAAAGTTTTGTCAGAGAAGAAACAACGCCCTGGGCCTGAGTCAACATGTTCAGTCAGGTTGCCTTCTGTACGAAGTGCTTACGTTACCCGTAAGGGGAGGAAGAGGACTCGCAAGAAGAAGAAAAAGAAAAAGGTAAAAGTTAATCATTTGAAACATGATTTTATGTTTGCTCCATTTTTTTAATCCCAAAACACAAAAAGTTATGAATCACATTGTCTCTTGTAAAATGATATATGCTGATAAATCAACAAAGATCAGAATGCATTAATTCAAGGCAAGCATAATTTACATGTACCTCAAGATAGCAAAGCTTTTGTATTGTGAGGGGAAACTTTGACAAAATTTGACAAGCAAAAAAAAGATTTTCACCCAAAATGTATGTTAGTTTGTCCAAAATGCATGTATTATTTTGATTGTGAAGTCATGTATTTTTCTCCATCATAAAAGACCAAAAACAGTACAGGGGGGACATTTGATATTGTGCCCCCCCCCCCCCCATTATTTAGGGGGGGACACATCCCCCCTGGGATTTCTGCCCATGCATATGACAAATATAAATAAGTAAACCTTAAAAACCTTAAACAAAATACAACAACTGTCAAGATCAAAATTTTCACTTCTGTAGTTTAAATATTGTTTAGCTGGATGTATAAATGTATATGGGGAAAACATCTAAGATTAAGAATATGCAACTTTAGACGTTCCTGGCAAACCTACATGTACATTTAGTCTGGTTTACTACTGTAAATACATATTTCATGCAGGTACATTATTCTGCAGTAGTTTAAAGCAGTAAATATGAAATGTAATTTTTGTTCATTTCTTTTTTTTTTTATTTTAGTACCATCCTGTGGCCGTCACTGAGCTTCAAGTTCCTCATTGGACCCTCTATCCTGGTACCCCAAATCATCAGAAGGAGACTACATGTAACAATGAAGATCGTGCTCCACAGTCAACTGAGCTGCCTGGCCCTGCAGAGCTTGTTCTTACCCACAACCGGTCTTGCCAATCTTCACCATTCACAACCTTGCCGAATAAACAACCTTCCTCTCCAGAGCCTGCTCATCCATCTCCCACCCTAGCTTGCCAGTCCACACCCATGACCTTGCCAGTTCACACCAGTACCTTGCCAGCCAATAATGATCAACCTCGTCCCCCAGAGCTTCATCAATCACCATCTCAAGTACATGTATCTTGCCAGTCTCCAGCTACTCATCTGCTGAAGAAGGAACCTTGCCGGGATTATCATCATCAACAGTCCACACCCATGACCTTGCCAGTTCACACCAGTACCTTGCCAGCCAATAATGATCAACCTCGTCCCCCAGAGCTTCATCAATCACCATCTCAAGTATCTTGCCAGTCTCCAGCTACTCACCTGCTGAAGGAGGAACCTTGCCGTGATTATCATCATCAATCAATAAAGTTGTCAAATAATAATACAAAAGAATGTAATGTTTCACTGGGGTAGGGGACACAGAACCCAAAAGTCAAAGTTTGCATGTAAAGAAAACTGGACCTTGTCAATTATGCAATCGTTCCTCAAACCGGTATTTTTTTCTGTCTACATGTTCCAACATACAGTTAGTTGATATTATCAAAAGAATTCATCCCAATGTTGATCCTCAAGAACCCATATGCAATGCCTGTCGGATGAAATATAATCGTAAATTAAAATCATGTGAATATACCCCAGAAAAAACAAGAAAGAAAGAAAGACCACCCTGTTATTTAGGAAATTTTTTAATCTGCCATTTGAGTTCAGAAATCGAAACAGAGTGTAACTTGGATCTCTTTAATAATACATTTTCATTGCATTGTGAATCGATACCCACTACTATTCATGTTTGTAGAAGGCACAGAAGTGAACTCACTAATGCACAAGTTTCAATAAATTCAGTGTTCTGTTCAGTATGTGAATCTAATATTACTTTTGAAAAGAAATACATGACAAGCAGTTTGTCAGAGAGAAGTGTTGATAAGTTGCGTGATGTTTGTAATCAGTTTACTGTTACTCAGAACAATGCTATTTGTCAGTCCTGTTATAGATTCTGTTTTCGGGAAAGCAAGAAATTGACCTTAAGAGACCTTGAGAGAAAATTAGAAGAAGATGTTGAAAAGGAATTGAAAGAAGTAAATAGATCATCCGATATTCATACAAAATTAAATCAAGTATTAAATGTAACATTTCATCAATTATGTAAAGAATTATCTTCCCAAAAATGTTTTCTGTTGTCTTCTGCATATGATTTTTTTTGTGAAACTGTCAGATCAAAATATAAGGATGAAATCAATTGTGGTGCCATTCTCAGATCAAAAACATTTCTCATGACCAAAATTCTTGATTTTTTTGGTAATATTGTTTCAACTCACAGGTCATGTCCAAAGAAAGGAGTATTTTTTTATGTTTCTGGAATGAGTGCAAGTGATATGTTAGATGCATGGCATAGTTCTTGCTTCAAGGTCCGTACATTAAAAAATGAAGCAGATGAATCATTGCCATGTACTAGCACAACTCCAGAGCCTACACCTGTGCTTGAAACACACCTGAATATCCAAAGCATTTTAAATGATTGTAACCAAAATTTACGTGCTCAAGGAAAGCACATTACACAAAATTTCATGCAAAGTCCGTTCTCTGTATTAAATAGTGACTTAAGTTTATTGATCAATTATTTTGACCCCCTTGTGTGGAATATTGTTTCGATCATGACTGCTAACAGAGAAGAGTATCAGTACTTCAGAAATTCATCAATTCTCTTTGATAAAGATCTCATACAATATCCTACTGACTGCACTGATGCTGGAAAGAAACGGAAATATAGGCGAATCACAGTAATGTGCCTTCTACAGTACATTATTAGTGAAGAGAATAGTTATCCATTTCATATATTGACAGGTACTTGTATAAAAAGATTATCTCGCTCCTCAAAACTGATTTCTTTATGCAATAGATTGGGTTTTACTTGTTCAGAAGATACACTAGAACGATTCTGGAATGATTTGCACAGACGTGGGAATATATCTGGTGTTCCTGCACACCTTAAACCAGATGCCTTTACTGTCATTTCTATTGACAATGTTGATGTTTTGTCCCCATACGCAGCAGTTACCACAAACTCTTCAAGAAGTTGGCATGGCACGTCTGTCATGGCACAGCAGCCAAAGCCCAATTCTCGATATAAACACCCTATAGAACAACTAAAAGATAATTCATGTGATGAAAACAGTGAAACAATTGCTGGGTCAAGTAAATCTAAAGAAGTCATTGAGAAAAAACTTGTTAGGAAACCTTTAACACGCAGAAGTCTTGAGATGGAAAGTATGTTTGAAAGTTGTCGCGAGTCACATTTTGAATCCCCTCAGTATAAAACATTTATAGGTTCTCAGGTATCAATCGATTCATTTTGTATAACAACCAAAGAAGAGGAAATTACTTCAGACTTCTTTGTCAAAATGTTTGTTTACGTTGCAGAGAGATTTCATTACCTTTCCTCTAATTTGCAGCCATGTTTACCAAATTTCAAGTGTAAATTAGCATTTGAGTCAAATCCATCTGTTGAAAAATCACAATTTTCTTACCTCTACATCTTGGATGAAAAGGCAGATTCCCCTTCAACATTGAAACATTGCCTAGGCATCTTATATGAAATGTTTGGTGTCAACAAAACATGTAATCATTTGGTTGTTGCTGGGGATGGAGCTACTATGAAATTGTTGTTAGATATTAAACGAGAATATGGTCAAGAAATGGATTGGTTAATACCTATGCTTGGAGATTGGCATGTATTAAAGAATTATCAGGAGGTCCTCATGAAAATTTTCTGGGATGCAGGATTGAAAGATGTAGCTAAATTAGGCCACAAAAACATGACACTTCAGAGTTTGGCTTCATGTTCCAATTTTAAGAGAACTCACAGATTTTTAATGCAGGTCTATGAGGCATTACTTATGTGTCAGCTTGCATGCTTTTTAGACTATTGCAAAGGTAAAGAAGATTTAACAAATTATGAATTCATGCAACGGGTACAAGATGTTCTCTCTCATATTTCTTTTGAGAATGGTCAATACAAAGGCATGTCTGAATTTCATGAAGCTGAGATGCAGTTTTTTTCAGGTATCACACCCTTTCTTACTGAATTTGATAAATTTTGCAATGAAATGTCCAGTAAATTCAAAACATTCAAATTTTGGAACCAATTTATTAGAGAGGACTGCTTTGCATACATTAGCCTTTGGATAGCAATCCGGTCTGGGAATTGGGAGCTACGTGTTACTGCATTAAAAAAGATGGTCCCTTTGTTTCAGGCATTTGATCGCCAGAACTATTCATCATTGATTCCAAAACACCTCTCTATGATTTCTGGGTTGCCACATTATGTGATTGAACATTTTGAAAATGGAGCTTTTGTCTCGAGTATAAGTGGTAATAATTTCTCAAGTGTTGGCTTTGATGAATCGCACGAAATGTTGATAAATAAAGATTCCAAAACGGCTCTCTCACATTCGCTTCCTAAGGATATGAACAAACTAGCTGGAACTATTCAATATCAATCAGAGCTGATTAACAACTTAGAGGAACAATTGGGCATTTGTCGAGAACATAAATTTCAGCGTGATGCAGACATGTCAGTTGTAAAATCAGAGTTTGAAAACATTAAAGCATATTTTTCAAAAGTCAGGGACACAAATGTTTTCAGCTGTGATCAACCTGAAGAATTGTTCCATATTTTTACCAATGTTCATGCAACATCGATCCAGGAAAATTCTCTTCTAAGTTATCGCCAGCTGGGTGAAGAGTCACATATAGCATATTGTAAAACGTTTCTCCTTGGGGATACATCAGTCAAAAAACCAGTTACACGTAAACACAGACTAAAAACTTTTGCAAAGGAGAAAGTGCGGGCCAAAAAAATTACAGATATGGAAAAGGAAAAGAAATTGATAACGTTATGTTACAAGAGAACAATCGCACATTCCATTGCAACAAAAAAACCAATACAAGATATGTGTCAGTTCATTTCTGTTCCTCGTGCAATCTGTGGGAAAGATAATCTACCTCACAAAGGTGCAAAACATGTGATTTATGGTTTGTTTGATAAGCGCTACAAAGAGACATTTGAGATAATTATGCCCTCCTTCAACCTTCCTGTGATTGATACATGTGTCATTATTGAAGGCATGAATATTATCTATACAGCGCCACTCAAGCATTTCAAAGTGTTTAGTGATTATGCCTCATTTCTTGTAAGAAGATGGGTAACCACATATTTTGACAAAAACTTCAAGGAAGTTAGGATATTGTTTGACCAAGCTGGTACCCAGGGAACATCTCCTAAAGGTATTGAAAGGTTGCGTAGGGATGGGATCGATAATGAATACCATGAATTTGAAAGTATAGATGACAACACTCCTTTACCCCCAAATTGGATGAACTTTTTACGAATTCGGAAGAACAAACATTCATTATGTAGATACCTGTCTTCAAAATTTCTAGAATTGGTCAGATGTGTGTTAAAGAGTGCAGTTCAAATTTTTGTAACGTCTGGCGGTTTTCATGTTGGATTAGATTCTTCTCCAGATTGGACAGGTGCAATGGTTTCCACAAGTGGTTTAGATAGGCATCATATCATTCATAACCATGAGGAAAGTGATACCCAAATATGGTTGCATGTATTTGATACAAAATGTTCAAATGTTTTAGTATACTCTATTGATAGAGATATTGGTATGGTAGGTTTACCTCTTGATTTCTCAGGAAAAAATGTTGTAATCCAATATGATGCCAAGGTAGGGCAAGAAAAATTTCTAAACTTAAATGCTCTACAATCTGCTTGTGAAAATGACTCTGATCTTTCCTTGCTTAAAAGTAAGGCAGTCGACATTAAAACATGTCTTCAAGTTCTCTACATTTGCTCAGGATGTGACTTTGTGTCTTTTTTTGCACATCTTGGGAAGACAACATTTCTTAAGACATTTTTCCAACATGCTTCTTTTATAACAGGTTCCAGTTCACCAACTTCACCGGGCCTATTGAGTCAAACAGACCTCGATGTGGATTGGAAGGATGGCTTGTTAGCTTTTTATAGGTTGATCATATGTGTATATTTTAATGCAAATCGGGCCTGTTTACATGATTTTAACACACCTGCAGATTTGTTTAATAGTGTGCATAAAGCTAATTGCATGGAACGTCACTTAGAAGCCTTGGATATTGTTAGGAAAGCATCATGGAGGGGTGTTTACGAAGATGAGCTGGTTCCTTCCAGTTCAGCCTTGGAATTACACTGGTTACGCACCTGTTGGGTCAGAAAAGTTTGGAGTCAAGTGCAGACTCCTAGATTTCATTACCCTGATATACAGTTATATGGATTTGTAGTATCAGATAATGAAGGAGAGATTCATGTTGATGTGAAGTGGGACACATCAGAGAATATGGAGAAAATAAAATCTAATGTTCTTTATCTTACCCGAGGTTGTTCATGCTCCAAAAGCAAATGTGCAAACAAGGTGTGTAAATGTAAAAAGGCTGGTAATCTGTGTGGTCCTGGTTGTACATGTAAAAATTGTCAAAATATCAATGATGTTCAACCGGCGACAGACATTTATGATAGTGATGATACTGATATTGAAGCTGAGGATTTTACGTATTCTATTGACACAGACTCGGGCTCAGATGGTGAAGAAACTGTGGTTACCCAGTTTCTGGATAAAAGTGATATTGATGATGATGAGATCTTTGACTCTGCAATTAGTTCACATGTAGAAGATGTACATAATGATGTGTGACCTTGATTTTTTTGTTGTATATACATGTATCATTACTATTCAGGACCTTGAGTAGTAAACTAATACATGAACAGTAGTCGTGAAGTATGGATGTAGAAGCAAGATGCACATACCTGTATTGCAGGTTGCCTGCCTACATGTAGTATGGCCAACAGGCAAAATAAGTTAGCAGCTGATCTTTTTGTGCTTAAAGACAAATCAGTGTGTGATGATTTATGGCAATCTGCTTTTTCACACTGATTTTTTTTTCAATACAACATAAGTACAGTACATGTACTACATAATGAAAAAAAACATTAAACTGTAACATTGCAGATGGTCGGTAAAACTGTTGGGATGTTGACTGGCATGCATTACTACAAGTATATTGATATCACAGCTTTTCAGTATATTTTTTGTTGAAGAAAAATAGTAAAGGAATATGATATACATTTGTATGCTTGTTTTTACATTTATGTCATCTATACTTTTTTAGATTGTTTAGAAACTACAAGGTCCCTTTTTTCTACCAGAATATGCAAACTTACATGTAGATCATTTACATGTACCATGTATGGATAGAAACGCAAGTTATATGTATGGTCATGTAAGCTTTTTATTGTAATATGCCTTCCGTAAGATGAACGATTCAGTGTGTGATCATTAAAAACGTAACTCTTCCAGAATGTTGTATTTCCATACAACATTAGCTCAGGTATTATACATGTATGATGTGGTGAAGCACTTATATATATATATATATATATATAACATGTAACATTGATGAACAGTATTTAAGATTTTAAGATGTTGACTGACATGTATTCATTATATTAATGCAGCTGTTTTTTTGTCTTTCATGGCATCCATACTTTTGTATTCATTTCATAAGGGAATTAACCCTTAACTATTCCCGAGGTTTTGCTGATGGTGATTTTGAGATTTTTTTAGTTAACAATGTAACTGTGCCTTGGCTAATTTCTTTTGTGTGTTTGACATGATTTCATATTTGACCGAGAATGACATACATGTACAGGAGAAAGCTACTAGTATGGCCAAGTATGATAGCTGTTGATCTTTGATTACTTTTTTCTTATTATGTATCATGCCATTATTTAGTGTGTGGTTATTTATATCGTATTTCATTCTAATATGAAAAGGTAGCATTACTTGCTGTATAGTTCATATTTTCGTGTTTTCATATTAGAAGATTGATGGTCAGTATATTTCAGATGTTGGATGGTCATCGTTTCTTTCAAAACTATTGTTGCTTTCAGGAAATCCAAACTTCAGTATTCGTATGATTTATCTGATACAGCATAGAACATTGATTTGCATGTGATATAACTGGCTTGTCTATTGCATTACATCATAGATGTCAAATATGACTGACGTACAAGATTTGCAGTGGGAACAAATACTGTTTACTCAGTTTTGCTTTACATGAAGGTTGTAAACAAGTCATTCTGCAACCAGTTACATGTCTTGGTGATGCAACTTTCTTGCCTCATTCAGTCAGTGTTTTTATTTGGATATGTAAATTTGTTTAGATTAATACACGTACGTACAATTGCGCATCAATAATTCCTTTCCAGTTTGTGTTTCCCATCCAGTTAAAAAAGAAAGAATTTCTCTTTTATTTCATACTGTACTTTCCCCTGTAGTTTTAGGTCAGCTAAAGTTTGACTTGTTTAAAAGCAAACTGGTTCACATATATAGTTCAATCTTTTGATGTCAAGCCAATGATTGGACTGCCATTTGAGAAATTCTGTTTATTTAACAATGTATGTGTATGTACACATAATTTACCTAAGAGATTTTTAAGTATTATGCTGTATTGCAATATCAGTATTAACTATTGTGTGTGAACATTTGTTACTTGAGCTAACATGGAGATTAAATTCTGTAAATACTGTTAAAAATTTGAAAACTGCCTATAACTTCACCATCTTGTTTTCTGACAAGCTACATGCAGGACATGAGAGATTGTGTGTTCAATGTTTAGAGAGCAATTGTGTTTGACAGTCAATAAAATATGAAACAGGAGACCTATTAAGCAAAGGTTAAAGTTAATTTTCGAGTCACGGTTTAAAGAAATTACATTCTGGTGATTGAATTTCATTCAAGAAATGAATCCTATTGCAAAAGATGGTCTCCTAGTTCATGGGAATGAAACGGCCCATTTACCGGTACCCAAGGGCAATAAAAGTCCATATATTCCCATTTGACTTTTCAAACACTGAAAAAAAGGAGATGTGTATGAGCAAGAGTAGTCATGAAGAAGGTTGTGAAACAGAGTTAGGTTGTGTGTATTGATCCAGAATTGGAGAAAAAATAGGCCATCTCCCCTCCCATTTATTTAAGTGATACTGCCCCTGGATAATAATGTAACACTTATTTGTCATTAAATAAATCAAATAACAAAAACTAGGATTTAAAAAAATATTATATATGAGTGACTCGGTTTACAAAAATTTAAGGATTGCATTCCCCCTCACCATTTATAAATATCTTTCCGAAGCTGATATGCTCTTCCGATTTGAATTGCTTGTTACCTTTTTTTTGGGAGGGGGGGGGGGCTTCCTACAAGGCTGCACCTCTTGATCCACGAGACTCAAGCTACGACTGATTTTTTATGAACATAAAAAAATTCTGCCTTGCCTATCTGTTTCAAAACATGTCCTCAACACTAGCGTACCTACAGGGGGGGGGGGGGGAAGTCTGCCCCCCTGACGAGCCACAACCCATGCAAAGGATGCATCCTTGCCCCCCCCCGACAAAAAGTTGAATACCCTTTTTTTGCTTGTCCAATTTTTTTCCACTGTGAAATGTCCTTTATATCCTATTGATGACCTTTCTTTTTTTTGCTTGTCAATTTTTTTTTGCCAGACAATCACAATCTTCTGGTTATTTTTACGTTTTTGTACATGGTTTTTGAAAAAAGTAGGGGAAATGAAGCCCCCCCCCCCCGAGGCCCCTGCTCTAGATTAGCCATGCATGTATCAGTTGTCCACTTATGTCTACACAAGCGCACAGAAATACAATTTACAAACTCTTCATTCAATACATGGGACTGAGCTTCAATTGCTAATGGATCAAGCTCCCGGTACGGAACATGCGCATCGAAAAGATATTTTAAAGCGAAAACCCCACATCGTCTTACCTAACAGATAAATATATTCATGTTGAAATGTTAAATAAATGTATTGATATTGCATCAACTGGAAATAATGAAGGAAAATCCGAAATATATTTCCCAAATCATTGAAGAGCAGACGATTCCTTCGGACGTTCGAACAACCATCGCATGCTCACGTCGCGTGACATTTTATTGACCAATCAGCGAGCTCTATTTTTGCCCACCAAATTCGATGATTTTGTCCGATCTCGTCGCTGTGCAAGCTCGTATTTTACCATGGAACTCGACTTGATTATGCTTTTGAAAAGGTGGAAAATACGGCAAAAGAAATGATAATACTATGTTCTTCACATTCATATAATTTTTATTTCGGAGCAATAGCGTAATATATGATTTTAAGGCCGGAGAAAAAGGGCGAAGATTACTTCATTGTTTCCTTACATTCAAATGAGATTTACACAATGATTTTGCGAGAAATATCGTCATTTTGATATTTGATGGGAAACCTTATAGTTTCCGTTTCAAAATGAGACCTTATTCACCTTATTTGGTTTCATGGAAGTCCTCAAATCGAGGAATGAAAAGACGTATGCCCAACCCTCATTAGTATGCATACTGCCGACGTGCGTGCATACGAGCTGAGTACAGAGAGTGGAAATTACGCGACTTGCGGTCTGACTGTTAGGCTAGATGTTTCCACCAATAATGTTGTTCATCAAAGCCTCCCTCAGATTGTAGGCTGTATCTTGCCAATAGTCAAGAATCAGAGAGACTCCATTAAATGTACCTAGATTGGATTGGCATGCAAGCATCCCTGGGGCAAAATGAATCATGGTTATGCCTTCACATGGAAAGAAAGCATACCCTGTTCACATGGGTAGAAAAATCATCCTCAATGTGTAGGTTGTACACATATGTACCATGTGATATCAAGTCAGTGTGGGGCGAATGAATGAACATGTGAACATGCACTTGACAAATATTGACGGAATATTCTCATTCCATATGGTAACACAATGTCCATCCGTTAGGGGTTAATGAAATACCATACCCTAAATATTAATTTCATCAAGAGTCTTGGGCGTTTTATCTTTATGTCGTTGTGCGACAGAACGCATTCGGAACGCAAAATACAAAAAACGCAAAAATTAAAATGTCTATTTTGACATATTGGAATAGAATTTTAGCAAAGATCATGCTACAAGAAGATTGCACATGTATATCAATTTACAAGGTCTACATGCTACCCATGAAATTATCAATCATTGTTTGAAAAATTTGATTTTCAATAATTTTCCATTTTGCGTTCCAGACACGTTCTTTTGCACAACGACAAAAAGATAAAACGCCTTATATTTGTGACATAATTACATGTATAAAATCCAGAAATTTGTAAGTTTCTGTTTTTCATTTCTCCTTTAATCTATGAAATCCTGTTCATTCCTCATTATGAGTAATAAAAGAAATGAAAGGTTCTACTACTGCTAAGAAGAAAAAAAAGTAGAAAAGTATCTTTCAAACTTGTGCCCTTATTCATTATAAGCTTCACTGAACCAGACCTACAGATTTACTTCACATCTGAGGGACAATCTACATGTAGGCCTAAGTGTCTTTTATAAACCACACCCCCAAGAAGGCAATTTTCTGTTTGCTTTTGTTATTTTTCACATAAACCAATTACCCAGACATGCAGAATTAGCTGTAGTTAGTGACGCTACTCTAATTATGGATATGTCTAGAATGCTAATATAAACAGGGCCAACACTCTGCACATCCAATGTATTGAGAAGTACTTGTCAGGCTGTCAGAAAACATCTGTTCTTTGTAAAGTCAGTCTGTCTTTTAACTATGTTTGTTTCACGATCAACAAAACACTTTTGCTAATTTATGAGTAATCAGCACAAGGCTTAATTTGAATTCTTTGTTAACAGACAGCCATACAGTGTCTCTTTTTTCTGACACTTTTGCAGTATTTTTCTTCCAGAATGCTTGTAATTGCACATCATGCTTGTATGTGAGCAGAAAGAGCCAAATTCACTTAAGAGTTTTAGTCCATTTTCAGTGTAGAACATTGTGTGTTTCTCAAACGAGTAATTTCATTGCAACTAGTCATTATACTCTTAAAATTTGGCTACACAGGGAAAATGATAAAACTAGTGCAATTTCAGTCTCTAAACTGACCATTTTAATGTCAAAATTTTGAGAATGGAGAGCTAATTAACTTAGACCATAAAAATTCTCTGTAACAACTGCATCAATTATATTAACAGTATCTACACATTAATATTGCACTATACATAATCTCTTCTTTTTTTTTTTCAAAATGAATTACAGAAGTGATTACAATACAGGCTACAAATGCAGTTTGATAGAACTAACCTAGAGCTATAAATCTTACTTGCACTATCAAAGCATACCGTAGATTAATTTTTTGGTTTTTTTTATAACATTTTAACCTTTCCTTGTATGTATAAGCATATTTTGAAAACTTTGAGAAAATATCAACTGCATTTCAGGCAAACTGATAACAGCAGTATACATGTACATAAAGAAGTGTAAAATAGAAAAATACAAAAAGATTTTCCCTATAATATTACAAACATGTTTGTGTGTGTGTGTGTGTGTGTGTGTGACAAGCACATCCAAAATATGACCCGAAAGTGTGGTAGAGCAATTAGAAACAAACTTCATCTTGTCAAAGAAATTTTGCGGCTTACATCCTTGGTTGTTGCCAATAAAACTTTCTTCTTCCTCTTTACAATCATACTATGAGTTTTATTTCTGAGTGATAAAAACAGACAGCATATCACTGAGGGTGTCATGATTTCCAAACCATATTTGAAATTGTGTCTGAAATACAAATTATTTGATATCTATTTGATATATATTTCTTAAGAGTCAGTAAACCATTTTATCAAGTTAAACACAATGTAAATTTGAAGTTATATCTAAGAACACACACTATAAAATTGAAATGCTCCCCAGGTAGTGGAGAATGTGCACACAATGTATGTCCGCAAGCCTGGACTCAATGACCAGAGTAATGATATGCACACAGGGTACTATACATGTAAATCCAAGTATCATTATCACTATTTATTGAATATTTTTTTCAAGTTATCTAAATATCTGTTGTTGTTGTTATTTGTTTTTTGTTTTTTTACATCCCTTTTAATGTTTCAACTTCAAGCAATACATGTAATATACACTGAATGTTCTCAGAAAACTTGATCAAAGCCTATCTGGGCCCACTCCTTGCTCTTCAAGTAGAAATTTGTATTAAACTGTATCCACAGTACAGCTCACTTCTTGAAACTAACTACTTGAAGTTCTATATACATTGTATATCCCTTTCAATAAATCCCAAGTCCAGACCAGGTCCACACCAAGACATAAATTCTTTAATTACTGAACGGCATGGTCCAAAATGGTCTGCACTATTTTTCGAGCTGCTTTCATCAGCACCAGGAGCATATCGGATGCGGACCAAAGAATTACCAAACGTAGGCCCACCAAAGTCCGTCCTAAAATTCCTTGCATGGTCAAAGGTCACTTTTTCCAGCACCCATATTTTGGCATACAGTGTACATCAAATATCACAAGCAAAATCATGAGCTCCAGGGTGTTCAGACGTTAAAAATTTATACTAGAACGGTATAGCTATACGATGAATTTATACGTCTGAACATTGTATAATGAAACGACGTATAACGAAACAACCGTCAGAGCATCATTTCGAACTAGAACTCAATAACGAATCAGCATTCCAAGTATGTCTGAACGTATGGCGACCATAGAAAGATATAACTGGGCGGGGCTTAATGTGACCGCACGCGAAAGGTGACCTGTGATACGTGGAAGAGGAAGGCCAGCCGGGGCAGCGCTGACGTCATTGCCATAAGAACATGCGCAGTGCAACTGCACATCTATACGACATTTTCCAGATCTACCGAGATTATGTGTCTGAACAGTCTGTCAGCTATACGATAATTGTTTAAATGTCATTTCTTTATCAAGTTCTAGTATAAATTTTTTTGCGTCCGAACATGATCAGTGACAGTTACTCCCTTTTGGACTGACTTACTGAAAGGGTCCTCATAACAGAAGCACAGTCTGCTGTGAATTACTGAACACACATTTTACTGCTCGGTGCATTTTAGTGCGGACCAAAAGTGGAAGAATTATTGAACAGGGTATCATAAAGCATATGTTTAAGAACATTCTTCTTTTGATAAAGGCCTATTTGGAGGACAGGCTTGAAAAGTGATATTAATAATATTCTGTTCTTGCATAGCGCATATCACGTATTATCATCTAACATCTCTATGATGTAGAGTTGCACATACAGAAAATCAATTCACTCAATTTAATAGACTTTCAAAACTATGGAAAGTCATAAAATTCACCCCTGCGCTTCATCAATTTTTCAAAACTTCCTGATATGCCCATATATTTTTTTTCTCCCTTAATCAATTTCTAAGTGAAAATCTTTATCAGCTAGTGAGCTGCATGTAGGATTAAGAAAACTCACTTTTTACCCATCTCCTGAATGCACATTATTCAGTAAGCTATGAGAGAAACTAGATGAATCTTCGACCACGCGTGGTCGAACTTTATGCCTCCGCCATTACCAGATCAGAAATAAATGGCACTTCATGTTGCTTTATTTTCATTTATACAATGACATCTTTGACCTTGACCTTTGACCTTGTGACCCCAAATCTAATGAGAGCATTGCCCTTGCCATATGCATACATGAGCCAAGTTTGTTGAACCGTCAAATGGTTACTGAGTTATCATAAGAACTAACCATTTCTATGTACATAATGACCTCTATGACCTTTGACCTTGTGATCCCCAAATCTAATCAGATCATTGTCCCTTCCATGTGCATACATGAGCCAAGTTTGAAGCCAATCTGTCAAATGGTTCTTAAGTTATCGCGAGAACGAGCCATTTTTATGTGTATTATTACCTCTATGACCTTGACCTTTGACCTTGAGACTCCAAAATCTAATCAGATCATTGTCCCTCCTATATGCATACCTGTGCCAAGTTTGAGGTTGATCAGTCAAATGGTTGTTGAGTTATGGTGAAAACGAACCATTTCTATGTACATAATGACCTCTATGACCTTTGACCTTTGACCTTGTGACCCCAAAATCTAATCAGATCATCGTCCCTTCCATGTGCATACATGAGCCAAGTTTGAAGCCAATCTGTCAAATGGTTCTTAAGTTATCGCGAGAACGAGCCATTTTTATGTGTATTATTACCTCTATGACCTTGACCTTTGACCTTGAGACTCCAAAATTTAATCAGATCATTGTCCCTCCCATATGCATACATGAGCCAAGTTTGAAGTTGATCCATCAAACGGTTCTTAAGTTATCGTGAGAACGAAAACGGGACGGACGGACGGACGGACGACCCGAAAACATAATGCCTCCGGCAACCACCTACGGTGGGCGGAGGCATAAAAATACCCAAATACATGTAAAATTGGTAATTGAAGAATCTTTCCAATTTTACTAGTTTATTTTATTTATTTCATTTGCTATTTAATTTACACTGGGTAGCATTGTCAGTTACAGAACTGCTTTCCACAACAGTCCTGTCCGCATAATATACAATTGCATAAAATTAATCCATACTATTTCAAATAATCAACAGCACAGAATTAATTCATTTACATACAGTATATACAAAATAACCTAACAGAATAAGAAGTTTAAAGAAATACAATTTAAACAAGAAAACATTAGAAAACAAGTCAACATATGAAAAAAATTGAAATAATTTAAAAGCAATCATAAACATATACAATGTATCACTGTTAACCAAATATTAAAGTGACTACATATCGAAATATTTTCTGAAGTCATTTTGGATTGCCTGAACGATTTGTTGATGACATAATTTCTTTTCGTTTTGATTATTCAGTGATAATTTAAAAGCATGTAACGACTGACTATTCCTTTGATTCTCACTATTGGTTGTTCCACCCAGTATATCCTATGAATTTAAATGTATGACTAGCTGTGTTATTAATTAACTTTAAGGTATTACTGAGTGAGCTTTTCATCCGGAATCTTGTTTCAATAGTATGAATTGGCCTGGTGAAGATATATTTTAAATAATCGGGTGCGAGATTTTTCAGACATTTATATACTTGGATCATTCTATGTTGATTCCAGCGAATGGGCAGTTCTTGCCACTTAAAGTGATTACACAATGGTAAAATTTTTTTTGATATATGATCGAAAAAAGAATTCTAAGAATAATTACATTAAAAATATGATGATTTTCAATCGAAATCAATGCATTTTGGCTAATTTTCTCATAGAAAGTCAAGAGCTGACCAAAAAATTTGAGTATAAGGTATGACGTAAAAGTGGGTACCCAGCTTCGCGCATTGCAGTTGTGCTGCGCGCTAGACTGTACAATATGTATTATACCTTGCGCGCATTTTGCTAGAAGTGCGCGACAAGGTACCCACTTTGACGTCATTTTGACGTCAAAGTGGGTACCCAGTTGAAACTGGGTCACAGCTGAGGGGTCAAAAATATCCTGAAATCTTACCACATTTGGGGGTTTCCTTGGCAACAGGACTTTTTAAAAAACTTTAGACAGATGATTTTCTGCTAATAAAATCATGCTCTTTTAAATGAACTAACATTGTTTCAGCATTGGGTACCCCCCTTAAGTTCTCTGTGTGAGTTCGTGGATGTGCTCCAAGAATCATTCTAGCCATTCTATTGTGTAATTTTAATAATCTACCAAGAATTTTCGATAAGGCATTTGACCATGCAACATCGCAGTAATCTGTTGGCACCTCCCAAAAGAAGCAGGCAATTTATGCCTAATAGTCTCTGGTTCAACTAATAATTTAACTTCTCAAAAATGAATAATCATGGCCCTGTTTCATCAAATTTGTTATCAGTAACAACTGCCACATTTCTATGACAAATTTGATGTCAGCCAATCAGAAGCAAGGATTTCAGTAGCTTATAACAGTTACTGCAACTTGTTATTGATAACAAGTTTTTTATGAAACGGGGCCCAGTAGTGTGAACACAGCTTACTTTATCTCTCTCCATTTTATCAAGGTACCTGATGGATTCAAGTACCAAAGAAGAGAAATTATTGATCAGCATATTATTACTTTCATATCTCAGATAGGATGTACATGTACATGTATGCGGTCTCCCTGGGAATGAAGACATATACATGTACATATACCCAGTTTACAATTTCATATTCAGGAACTTCCTGTTTCCGCATTGTCAACTTTCTTTAATTCAATATATTCATCATCCTCTCCCTCACCCCCCCCCCCCCTCAAAAAAATGTTTTTGGAATGTACACATTTTTTTTTTTTTTGTACACAAGATATTTAGGAAAATGTATCCTTATTATAAAAAACATCAAATGTTCACTGTAGGGCCAACTGGTCAACTTGGGTGGGGGTGGGGGGGGGGGGCAGTCCAAGGAAGGTAATCAAAAGGACATGACTCGGGGTTCATACACTTACATGTACATGTATACATTTTCAAAATTCCATGACTTTCCATGACTTTCCAGGGCAGAAAAATGCATTTTTCGATGAACTCATCGATCACATGTGACGCAAAAGTTACAAAAAAAGCGCATTGATGATTAAAAGAGTTTCAAAGCTGATCTGAGTGCCATGAATGCAGGGCTGGCCGGAGTGTGGATTTATTAACACGAAAAATATCTTGAATAAATGATTTTTCCATGACTTTCCAGAAGAAACTGACTTTCCCTGACCTTTTGCTTCTGGAAAAAAGAATTTTCAATTCCTTGACTTTCCAGAAATTCCCTGACCCGTACATGTATCAACCCTGTGACTTTAATAGAATTCACCTTTATCGTTTTATAGCGTAGGACATAAAAGCTGCCTCTGGCCTAGGTTTTGCTACCAACAGTAGGCCTACTTGTATAACTTTATGATTTTCCTTCTCAAAACTTCAGTCCTGGACCACACACTTCCCTAACCCTAATCCTAACCCTAACCTTAAACCTAAACATGACCTTAAACAGGGAGCGACAGTTACAGGCGCCCATGGAACACATGGGCAAAAAAAACTTAGGTCTGGATCCCCCGACATGAACAATTTTAATGCAGGGCTCAGGCCAGAATTCCAATGTCATGTGCCCAAAAAAAATGAGCATGGAGCCTTACCTTAAACCCAAGAGCAACCCTGTCCCAAACCCTTTAATAGCCAATAGAACATGTCACTGAAGTAAATGTCAATGTTTAATTGGTTGATAAACCATCACTGAGGTTTTTAGCTAATTATCACATAACTATTCATGGAAAGACTCTAATCAATTTAACAGCAATGTGAAGTAATAAAGAATGACAGCATGATATACTTAATTTGATGTATCCCTTGTAAATTGCCTTCACGGTAATTTAAACCAAGGCCATCAATTTCCTATACACAGCTTTATATGCGTGTACAAGTAATATTAACTTTGTCACACTTTCATAAAGTCATTATGGCCAAGGAAAGATCTACTCTTAACATTTACATGTACAGTACGTCCAATCCAAATGTATTTATGGATAACCTTGCTTTTTCACATGCAAAAGAAATCTTTAAAATCATTCTGGCAGTCAAAATTAGATTTATGTTTGGAATTGCTTGGAGCACTTTTCTGATTCTGTAAACAAACATTGAAATTACATGTACAGTGTACTCCCCTTTTTTCCCCCTGGCAGCAAAGTGCTTCTCAACTTTCCAAGAATCATGATTTTTTGAAAAAACACTGCTTCTAGGCATTTTTTTTTTTCACTGATGGAAATTTTCCAAAGTGATTGATTTCTCAGCTTCTTAACCCATTGGCTAGGGGAATCTTGTACTAAGTCTATAAAAAAAATTAGAATTCAGGAGTCAACGGGTTAAAACAGTAATATATCAAACCTTGTATTTATGATGTCTTTCTATTTTCAATCCAGTTTGTGATTTTGCAGCAAGCACAGCATCACACATGCTATAAAAATTTTCCATGTAATCAAACAAACCCACACAAAGTACAACTGCCCTCTAAATGATTAAAGTTTACCGGTACCCATCATGAAATATCATTAATTGATATTTTCAAGTGCTCCATATATGGTTTATAATGCTTTCTGCAGTGCTCTTTCTTTGTTTCCAGCATATTTTGCATTCAATTATTAAGAATTACCCTATATCAAAGAATGAGAAAGAACTTATACCACAATCTCATTCAATATATCAGCCCTTTTCAGTCTTTGGACTTAATAAAGTTTATTCAAATGAAAATGACCGGAACAAGAGCTGAAAAAAAATTTGTGCATAATCTACTGAAATGCACTCACATCTCTATGATGTTAACCTGCTGAATACTACGCATGAGGAAACTTGGGCCAAAGTCTATGGAAACTGCATCTTATACTGAAATAAAACATTTTCTACAGATCCATACTTTTTTTCTCTCTCTTTAATGCTCTTTCTCTCTCTCTCTCTCTCTCTCCCTCCCTCTCTCTCTCTCTCTCTCTCTCTCTCTCTCTCTCTCTCTCTCTCTCTCTCTCTCTCTCTCTCTCTCTCTCTCTCTCTCTCTCTCTCTCACTCTGGCTGTTCTGTTGGAAAAAAAATATCCATAATGCATTTTACAAAATACAGGTACCTAAACATAATATGATATATTTGGGTCACAGAAGATACAAAGCTGTGAAGTACATTATATGAAACTACAGAACAAGATAAATGACAAATTTATGACAATGCTAGGAGCACTGGGGTAGAGAGACTTTCTCTGGGATGGGAAATTCTTCACCAGATAAGTCATAAAATTGTCAGTATGCCCCCAAGGTAGGCTACGGACATTCTTTCGAGTGACTGACACCTGAAACTTGTGTGACCTAAAACTCGGCCCAATCACAGGGGTCATACGGGGTCAACATCAGGTGCAAAGATACAGGCATCACTACAATGGCATTTCGTTTCTTGTCACAACTTGGCCTAATATCAAATAGGATTAAAATCCAGGGATTAAGAAATACTGAGCAACTGAATTTGGTGACATGCAGCCTTGCTGGGAATGCTAAATATTCTCTAGAGTTAAAGATACAATGTCCATACGTGTATTGTATCATCTGAAAGCCAGCCATCTTTCCAAGAAATAACTTATTCTCACAAGAAGTAAAATCAAGGAAATAGAAGAGAAAGTACCTCTTTTCCTTTAAAGGAACATGACTAGGTTAAAAGTTTTATAAACTTTCCATAAACAGGCATCTAACAAACTGCATGTATTCTCATTTTCTAAATGGAAAGAAAAAAGGAATGAAAAAAGTGTGTCAGTGCAGAAATACATGTAGCTGTGCATCCATAATGTACAGTGTATTATGAGAAGGGCAGGAGCACAAAATACTGGTCTTTTTACTTGGAATGGGAAACTAGAAAGTCTTCTCCTATGGGTGAATAGTGAAAATGTTAAGCTTGAAGTAAGGAGATCATCTTTTTTCTTCTTTTTTAAAAATAATTCCTAATGATTTAATACTAATTTTCAAGTTCTATGTTACAAATTAACAGCTATACATGTAAGAAATGTTGTGAATCTTTCACAATCATCAAAGATGAACTATCATCTGAATTCAGTTTCAAGTACACTGATCAACACTTTGAAATGATTTAGGTCAAGATTTTAACTAGATACATTCTACCTTTAACTTTATCCCCCTTTTCACAATTTAAAGGATGGAATACATGTAACTTTACCTGTCAAGCCACGGTCAAACACAAATTCCAGAATTGTGGTTTGGCACTTTGGCTTTTGATTCATAGTTCTACAGTATAGAATATGTGTATGTAGCTGTTGTTAATATTTCTTACTATGGTACTCCATCTCTCCCTCTCTCGCTCTCTTCATTATTCTTCCTGCCTTCTTCTTTCCCTTTTCTTAGGAATGACATGAACAAATTTCTTTCCATTAAGATGTTGTGATCCTATATATGTACATGTATATACATGTACAAGTACTTTCAAAATCTGTTTATGTTTGTCTAGATTATTACTGGACAACTAGCATTTAACATAAATTCTACAAACTAATACAGGAATACACGATTTGCAATCAAATTACAAAACTTGCATGCGTGGATTGCTTACATACAGTGAGCACTGTTTGCCATCGAAACAAAACTTTATTAGTAAAAGTACAAGTACTTGAAAGCTTACTTTAGATAATCAAGATCTAGTATAGAGTGCACGGTATGTCCATTTCACATCTGTATACTAGTACTACACAAACAGATGTCATCATTCTGTACATGTCCATGATGTAAATATGGTGGCCCTGAAGTACGCTCGACAACAGGTCATGTGCGACGTGAATTTCGCATCCCAGGTCCTGAATTTCACATCGCGGGTCGTGAACTTCGCTTTCTAGGTCACGAATTTCGCGCCACGGGTCCTGAATTTCGCATCGCGGGTCGTGAATTTCGCATCTGAGGTCCTGAATTTCGCATCGCGGGTCATGATTCACGACCCCTGGCGCGAAATTCATGACCTGGGATGCGAAGTTCACGACCCGCGATGCAAAATTCAGGACCTGGGATGCGAAATTCACGTCGCACATGACCTGCTGTCGAGCATACTTCAGGGCCACCATATGTAAATGAAGGCCTCCAGTGCATGCATCTTCTCGAAACCAGTCATGAGTCACAGCATACTCCCCTACTGTAAAGTACATGTACATCCTTTCAGAGGACTACTCCTTTATGAATAGTTAAATGTACATGTACCTACATAAGACTTACCAGTGCTGTACATGTATTTTCCAGCGTGAAGGCCTTGTTGCCTTAACAGGTATCTCCAACTTACAATGTAGACAACTTATGGTGGGGGTAGGGGAGGGGGGGGGGGGCAGTGGAAGCAGAAAACTACCGGTATCAAACAAGTTGGTGCAATTATGAGATAAGTTAGAGAAAGAATGATTACTGTGTAACAGAAATACCAACATCAGGTTTTCTATCCCATCAGTGATTTCAACTTTCCAATTTTCCATTTCTAATATTGGTCTGATTTTTATGATTCACTTCAAACACCCATGAATTTTGTTTTTCTGATTTTTTTTTTTTTTTTTTCCTGCTATTTTACTGTGTCATCCTCATTCATCAACTTACATATAATTGTTGTCACTATTCATTTAAACTAACTATTCACCAGCTATTAACCTCTGAGTATTATCTACAGGCAGGGTGACCAGGGGAGCGTTTCATGAAAGGACTTGTCAGATGTTTTATCCGACAGTTGCCATAGTAACGATGCTTCTCAGCCAATCAAAATCAAGGAAAGATGTCAGATCTGACATCTTGTCAGAAAACAAATGTTGATGAAACGCTCCTCTGACGTCCCGGATTTTAAGGGACAGTCCCGTATTTGATCCATTTGTCCCGCGTCCCGTACGACCCTCCCCGGGACGCCGTTTTGTCCCGTATTTCAAACTTACTGTTGAAAGAATGGAATATTTAGCCAAAAATAGATAAATAAGATGTAATTTATACATCAAATGATCACACAGAAGTAGAAAATTTCCATATTTTTTTCGCTCGCTCGTTAAGTTTTAATTATTCACGGCATAATACACAAAGTACTATACTTCATTAAACAAAGACTCATGAGCTGGGGTATTAACTTCAATCAAGACACATATGAACGGCTTTACATCTTCAGCGCCAATTATGAGAACATTTTAACAATTTTGAAAGCGATCCTTGATTTTTTTTTTTTCCAATTGGAAAAGGTTGGGACGAAATATCTGAAAACCACCGAATACAATACTGTGAGTCATCAACTTCTCTTCTTTCAAGAGGCCACCCTTTGAATGGCAAAACAAAAAGTGAAGTAATCAGCTAGAATTTGTGCACCCTTTCCCTCTCCTGTCGATGTAGGCCTACTTCCATGAAAATTTTGATCTGCATGTGCACCTTGGAACTATAAGTGCCCAGGAGCACATGTAGACCTACGTATTTTCTGTCAACTAATCTTAAAGAAGTATGTTGAAAGTATTATTTTATAACCTTACCAAAACTCAGTATATTGGCATAAATTGCAATACGAGTCCGGTGTTGTTTTCATATCTACAAATTTACATAACTATCAACGAACGAGACCTCCTCATTCGTTTGAAAAGAATACAGGACTATGTATAGATCTACATAAAACACCTCATCCGTGGGAAGAGGTGCAGAAATAAGCATCTACAAAAATCCCCTCCCTCGATCTAATTTAGTCACCCTTCTCATAATGGGATTCCGTTGCATGGTATTGGTTAGCGTCAACTTTTAGACGCCAATAAAGATGATTCTCACAATTTTTGCTCGCTCGCTGCGCTCGCTCGCAATTCGCTATTGTGACTTGCCCTCTGAAGTCGAGGTCCAACAAAGTCCATTATTTCAGCATCGAAAATCTGGTGACCCTGTCTACAGGGTTTGTAAAATCAGGGCCCGTTTCATAAAACTTTTATCAATAACAAGTTGCAATAACTGTTATAAATTACTGAAATCCTTGCATCTGATTGGTGAAGAGCAAATTTGTCTTGGACATTAAGTAGCAGTTGTTCCTGACATGTTTTATGAAACAGGGCCCAAAGAAATTTGATGGAGAGGTTTTGGAGAATTACCAAAACTGTACATGACTTTAATGTTCATCCATAACAACCCTCATCTAGATACAATAATGTTTCATCAGGACAAGCATGGAATATGAATACAATTGTGCCCCAATCTAAATTACATCTTATCTATTCAACTCAAAAAATACTTGTGATGAAAGTGAAACTTGAGTTATGTAAATTGTGAATGGGTGTGATAGGCTCATGTAATATACTAGACAAGCAATTGCAGAAGGCATGTACAAACCAAGATTGCATCAGCATTTTATTTCATCTGTTAAACACTGTCTTCTATTAAGTGGTTCCACAGAGAAAGAGTTGTTTATATACACAACAAAAAAAGTAACTCCCCCCTAATTCAAAATACAGTCAAACCTGCTTTAGTGACCACCTGTATAGAAAGACCACCTGTCTATAAAGACCACAATTTTTGTTTCCCTTGAATCGTTTTCCCCATTGAAATGTGTATTAAAGGAACCTGTCCATAAAGACCACCTGCTCATAAAGACCGCTTTTCTTGTCTCCCTTAGGTGGTCTTTATATACAGGTTTCACTGTAGCATAACTTTTTAACAAAGACGTTTTTAGGAAAATAATTTGGCAGGAGTGTTCCTATACTTATTGACTAACTTCTGTTTGAAAATGAGATTGAGCTGTCAAGTCATGCATGAGTGAGCAGACATTAAAGGCAAAAATGTCACTTTTCAAAAGTCACAAGAGTCATTTTGGGGGGTTTGTGAAACCAGATTTTTCTGGCGTGTTTTTAAGTGTTGTTGATGTTTTTCGAGGTTGTGCCATGGTGGAGTGACAAAATTGCGAACGATGAAGCAAAAAATGCTGAAAATTTACTATTTAATGCCGGAAAAAACAAATACCTGGTATTTTAGCATTATGTGCTGACTCATGTTGGTCGATGCCAGTTTTTTCCACAAACTGAATGGATTTTGCAGATTTAGGGGGGGCTGAACATCATTTTTCTCAAAAAACTGTGTTCACCCAACTGTGATAAACTTGAAAAGTGTCAGGGATAGGCATGACTGGATCAAACAATGGAAGAATTCAAACACTGTATATAAATATAAAGCAAACATGTAAATCTTGCGTCTATCATAAGGAAAACAAAATTGTCTCATCTTCTTTTCACTTTCACCATTCCTACACGAGCGTGTAAACAGAACAGATCTGTCTACATGTTTTAAGCTGAATACAGCTTTTGTAAATCTGAAATACACAGAAAAAAATTACTTCTGAACAATACACAGACATTATGGTAGACAAGCCCAAAATATACCGGTAGTAGCAAATGTATAGAGCACGTAAACGATGCTGCATTTCTTTTCATTACTGATTGGAGACGCAGCATGTTTAATACACTTATAACTACAGCTTTACATGTACATGTATATGTCGGTGTTATGATGCAATTAAGTGATATTAATAATGGTACATTTTTTTAAATCAAATTTTCATAATATAACAATCACCTCATTCAGGGCTTTAAATCTTCTTTCCACCAGAATCCTTGAGAATGTACATGTACATATTAACTCTTACGGTGCCAGGGGTTTTGCTTGTTCCCAAATTCTACCAAATTCTACCAAATCATGAACAATGCTTACCTTTCAAATGCCCGTAAATCTTCAACAGTAATTTCTATAAAGTTGTACACAAAAGTTGTAGAAAATTTATTACCCTTTCAAAAGATACCAAATATTTCCATTTATTCAATGTCTTGCACGAAAATTATTTGGAAACAGAAATGAGCTTCCCTCTTGACCTTTCCGTTTTCATTTCTCATTTGTTTGCCATTATTTTATGCTAAAATAAGAATGGATCCTTTCCAAAATCTGCAGTTTTCTAAAAAATATCCTATGGTAGCATATAGTGACTGATAGATATTTTGAATACTATATTTATCCTCTAAACTTTGACATATTTTCATGACCATATCCATTATTCTAAGTGGAGTAATGGTCGATTAAAAATGTAAAGTCTCTTGGGCACATATACGTGCCATCGGCACTTTAAGAGTTAATAACCTAAAGTTGTGTATAAAAGGAATATCATTTACATAAATTACATTGTACATGTATGTTACACATTCAGTAAATCATTACCATTAAATGAATTTAAACCATAACTAGTTAGTTATTAGATTTCTGAAGCGAAAAAGCTTGGACTTGTTCTTATACTCTCGAGTCAATATCATGGAGAATTGTCTTTCAACAGTACTGTTTGGGACACTGCACTATCCTAAATCATAATCAATCTTTTGTACATCCATGGACCTACTACAGAGATAACAGAACCATCACATGATCACTTACTAAACACTTAAAATGATTGAAGATGTAATTAATCCTACCAGCAGAAAACTGGAATGCCTTTTATTAGGGTTTGTGTCAACTCTGTTGAGCTTAAAATAATTTAATTCTAGATGAGAAAGGTCGGTGATCTGGTCTTTATGTGTACACGTATGTTTTTTGTCACAAAAACATGGTACAAAATCCAAGGGACTTACAACTAATGTACGTTTACAAAACTAATTTTTTGAAAGTGACCTACTTCTACCTGTACCTTCATGTTTTATGCCTGAGAATGATCGGCAGACTAATTGAATTTCAACAGGACCTGGTTTAAATTAGTCAACTGTGCTTCTTTATTAGAAGTGGTGGTGCATGTACACTACCGCCTAAAGGTTTTGGCATCCGTTTCACTCCGTTTACCGGACCGAACGACGAACAGTGAACGGTGAACGGTTCCTCCCCGATCACCGAATATCGGTGCCGCGCCGAAAGCTCACCGCTGGCTCACCGAACGCTCACCGCGTTATTCTCGGTTCACAACCGATGCGTGTGCTGAATCTACGAGCGCGCATCTCTCTTCAACTCTCGAAGGTCGCGTGCACTATTAAAACAGAATTGCATTGTGACGGCATAATAGCTAAGTTTACAAGCTGTGCGGATCGCGCGCCATTGTTTATGACCTGATTAAATGGCTTGAACGATCGTATGCTGTGCACGCGGCATAAGATTATGAGTTTCACGATGCAAGCGCACATGTACGATTTTTCTTTTGTTTCGTACACATTTTGTCAGACGTGCGATTTATCGAGACTGTTAAAATTTATTTAAAAAAAAAAATAATAATAAATTCATGTAATGTTCATACTCAGACTCAAACATGCATCACCTTGATATCACTGTTTCAGAACATAAACACTCATTCAAAACAAAAAACAAAACAAAACGAAACAAAACAAAACAACATGCATCACCTGTACGTCTACTGTATTTTTGTTATTTACTTAATTTGAGATATATCTCCTTTTCTTTCTACGCATACAGGTACGAGACACAGAACTAGAAAAGATATTTCAGTTCGTTTGTACGAGACCCAAGAGCTTCAAAACGAACCGAGTTACTCAATGGCCATTTTGTTACTATTGTGCATGCTTTACTTTCCTTGTTCTTTTTTGTTTCTTACCATGTTAATTAATTATATATGTTTCAGAAATTTTCAAACTATAGTAATTATACAGGGCGGATCCAAGATTTATGGGGATGGGGTGACACAGTCACTAACCTTAAAATTTTTGGCAAGCTTACAAAAACGGTCGACAGTGTCAGATGTATTGATCGGCTATTTCCCATAACGGAAGAGCACCTAGCATGCTTAAGATGGCCCTAAGCAAAGCTCCACAAACTGTTTTTTATAACAAGTGTGAGCTATCGTCGTCCGGGGGAGGGGGGGGGGGGGGGGGGGGTCGGCTGAGCGCACCCCTACCAACCCGCAGATCCGTCACTGTCAATTGCACGATGTCTACGAAAAATTGTTTTGACATGTTCACGCTCAGGACTAGATAGCCGCATAGCATACTCTACACATTCTAATTCTAACATACTGACGGTCCATTTCTGAAGTGCCAACTTTATCATTCGTAAAGTAAAGATTGGACAGAGACTTTTTCATTATCAACTTATTGCAAATAAGTTTCATATTCTAATCATTTGCAAATATGTTTTTTTCAAGACATGTATGTACTTACCGCACGTCATCTTTTTTTTTCACCAAACGTAAGAGAGAGTCGGTCATCCCTAGCTTTCGTATCCAGGTAGATTCGGCCATCTCTAGCGTTCTCATCCAGTTCTCTCATGCATGGCTCCACTTCGTTTTTCAAAATCAGTTTGCTTACATCCATGTGTGCATGCTTGCTTATCAAATCAGCTTCACATATTTTGTTTCAACTACGAGAATTCAACATGTGTTTACTTTAATATATTACGCAGTGTCAGAAATTGTGCATGTTGGGTGTGTACTTCGGCAACAAAATGGGTTAAAATATATCATTCTGAACAAAACAATTTATAGAAAAAAATCCGTGAAGGCAGGGTATTTTGTTAGGGCGGCAAGATGACCGATAGGTTGGTTCATTTACGTTAAAAAAAACAGAACCTGTTCATAGCTAACTCAATTTTTCCATATCGTTCTTTCTACTTTAGTCTTTTTCTACCCCCTTCCTTTTTGGTAATTTTAAAAAAAAATCATAGGAGGCGGTTCCACCTGCCCCCATGTAGCACCACCCTGTCTTTAGATATACGATGTTGAGAGAAAGAAAGAGAGAGAAAGAGAAATTGTCGACTCGAATGTTTTCAATACATATTAAGAATTAGGCTGACGTGCTGAAGCTGTGATTTTGAACACAAGGCACAGAACAAGACAGTCATCAGTGGAAAAAAAGGTAAGGGGTAGAAAAAAGGCTTACAAAAGAAGAAAAAACAGGCCCATATTATTAGTATTTTATTGACAAAGACTCAAACATATGCAAAGTAAACTTGTGAGAATAACAGAGGTAGGAAGGGGTTAGGTATAAAGTTAACCGATCATTATGACTCGAAGCCGGTAATTCTTCAAATATTTCTCTTTCCATGTCATGAATAAAATCTAACTTTAAGAGTGTGGCTCGTCATCTGCGAGTACATGTATATGAGCTTATCTAAATCCGGGGGGGGGGGGGGGGGTACTCAGATTTGGAACGGACGGGGTGTCCTACTGGAAGAAAGGAATACGCATTGTTAGGAATTTTGCATGCCCGGTTTTTCAGTTGGGGGGGGGGGAGGAACATGTTAACACATTGCCCACTGGTGGTCCCTGTGCAAAACCTACATGTAATGTAATTCCGGCACAAAACCATACCCCATGTTTGGGGATTTCTTAGATTCTTAGAAAAGCGACTTAACTATACATGGATAGGATAGCGGCATTCACCCCCGCATAGGCCCCCACAGACCTGAGTATTAAAGGAGTAGACATCCCCATTCCTCCCCTTCCCCCCCCCCAAAAAAAAACAAACCATAATGCATGTAAAATTAAAAAATAAAAAACAAAAATGTAAAAGAAATATCGTTCAGGGCGTATCTTTGAATCATAGTATGAAGGAAAGCAGTCTAGAACTACCACCTTATCTTCGGTTTAATGAAGATTGGACAGCAAATTCGTCTTTATGGAATTAGTGTCGAGCATTTTACAGTGTTATTGTGAGCATTATTATTTTTCAACATATACTTACCGCACGTCATCGGTTTGTATTTTTATCAAACGTAGCTAGAGTCGGTCATAACTTTCACATCCAGGTCTTTCATCCATGGTGTCGCTTTGTTGTTCTTGCTTATAATTTAAATCAGCTTTATATTGTTGTGTTTCAGCTGTAATTCAATATAAGTTAACATGTGTTTACTTTGTAATACAGTTTTTTTTTTACCAGGGGCGCCGCCGGTGTATTTTGATACGGGAATGGGGGAGGGGAAGATGACCAAAGTGAGTTACGTTTTGAATTAAAACAGAAATAGAGATACGTGTATGATATAGTTGAATGATACCTCTCTTTTCCCCACATCGTTCTTTGTTTTTTATCCTCTTTTTTCTTTTCATTTTGGTCACTCGAAAAAAAAAATAGGGCCGTTGCCCCCTGCCCCCTTTAGCGTCGCCCATGTTTTCGACGAAATAAGATCAAATTGAAATAAAGAAAAAAAATTAGACCGAATGTTTTCAAATCATGCTAAGAATTATGTGTAGGTGAAAGCTGAAGCTGTAAATGCGGGATCAAGGCAAAATGTCTGAAAAATTACATAACAGACGAAGTACATGTTTGTGCCACTGCCAATCAATAGTTTTCTGTGGAAAATACATCGAAAATTTTCCTTAATTCCATTGAATGCCCCAAAATTTATAGTACATTTGAAGAATCACCGATCATTGGAATTTTAATTTGTAATCCCCTTCTAGCTTCTCATGCATACCGATCAAGAATCCAATGCGCATATTATCCATAGATAGAAGAGAGTGGGGAAAAGAGAAAACAAAAGACTTGATCGTGACCTCAACACCTGCATGCACTGGCCTTAAGTGACCCCATGTTTGTTTACTTCTATACTGGGCGCGGCCGTCTGGCTCTCTCTCTCTCTCTCTCTCTCTCTCCCTCTCCCTCTCTCCTTCTGGAGTTCAACTCGTGGCAATTGCGTAATTTACAAGTGCTGCAAATCTTTCAACACTGGTCTTCTAAAGAGGAATTTAAAGGGGCGGATTAGCATAATATCGATATGAGTTTTTTTTTCTTTTCATGAGTGGATATAGCAGAAAATCTATGGCCTTACCGCCAAATATTTAAAGGAGTGGACTACCTTTATAAATACTAAACTTGTTCTGCTGAAGAGAGAGAAGAACGGAAGCAAGAGTATAAAGCGGAATAAAGGATACGATATATTAATTGTTTTTTCGTGGGTGATTTTCTTGAAATTGATCGATGTGCTCATAATAATAGGAGCAGAGGAGAAAGAGACGAGTATTAGAACAAACAATTTCGTGCCCTTTGTTTTAATCCGTGCGCGCGCTAGTTCAAAGATTGGCATGGCGGAGGCTCAAGACAAAAATGAAGAATGAAAATGAAATGAAGAAATGATCATAATTATAACTAAATAAAATAAAAGTGCAGGGAATGTGAACAGAAAAAAAAAGAAATGAAACAATCTGAAATGAAAGGATGTGGAACAATGAAAAATTGAAAATGATTACGAAGATTGAACAGGTCTTGCGAAGTGGGGAGTGATCGTGTCGAATCAAGACACAAAATTAGGATTATTAAACTATGGAAGGGACACATAATTATTATAAAGCTATGGAAGAGAGTCCCTCGATCTATATTGAGGAAAAGAATGAGGGTAGCGCATGTATAATTGAATCGTAGAAGCCTAACTCCTCAGCACAGAAATGAAGAGAAAGAACATTTTCGTAGACGTCCGTAGGTCATGTGGCAAACCATATATTTATGTCAAATCTTCCATTTCTGTCTTTTTTTCTCTCTCTCACAACATAGTGTCTTATATATTCCCCCTTCGACTAATTTATTAATAATCGACGGTATTCCCACTTGTCCTAACGTAACCTCAATTTCAACCAATACAGTCACGTAAATCACTGCACCGAAAACACTCACTGCACTGCATGCACTGCATTCGTAGTTGCACATGATTTTCGTCTGCACCGAGTCCAGACAAGACCCGACACGCTCGCAAACAAAACTCACAAAACCAAGGATTTTTACTCTGGGATTTTAATTCAGCATCATGAAATTAAAAGGGATTTTGAAGTAATAAACAGTTTACATGAAGGTACGTCCTCTTTTTTTGTCAGAGTTTGTCTTGTTTTGCTTTACAACAACATATTTAATTTAGTCGAGAAATGCGATACGTGTTGGATCTATGTAGTAGACCACATAGATCTACTTATCGCATTTAGACACTCGAACAGTGAGACAGACGAAGATTTTTTTTCTCAGTTTTATAATGAATTAGAGAAGAAAAAAAGAGTTAAGTTACACCATAAACTTCACAAGCGTCATTTTCATCAACCATCATTACCATTCCATCATCATTTCATCATCAACAGCAGCTATTTCAACCATCATCCCCGTCATCAAGCTCGGCGTTCCGCATGATGTGTGTACACGTAATAGGCATACACATGTGTTGCATAGCTAGTATCGTAAGTCGGTCATTGTTGCGTCACAATGCATGCAGCGTTCATCGCGCGCGCGCTCTACTTGGCCAAACCGATGAACCGAAGGCTTTGCCGTTCACCTTGAAATCCGCGCGTGCGCGCCCGGTGCCTCACCGAACGCGAACCGATAGCAAACCGAATGCCTCCCGCGGTCTGTCGGTGAGCAGCAAAACCTCGGGGAGGAACCGCGGAAAGCTTCCGAAGCCTCTGGATACATTACCGTTCACCGAACCGATGTGCCAAAACCTTTAGGCGGTAGTGTATATGTAGCCCTCATCCTTTCCATATATGGAAATGTAGGCTAGTTTTGGAACAGTTCTTCATCTGGCTATTGCAGGTGTAACTTTCACACTTTCAACAGAACATACATGTAGGAGAACTTCTGTAAAAGGAGACTTTTCTATGCTGTAACAATTCACTCTCTTTCTCCATTTTTATTCTATTACAACAGAGCTGTAGTAAGTGTATAATATTTTGTTGAGATGGTGTTAACAACATAATAGCTCTCTTCACTAACACGCACTCACTGAAATCTTTCTAAAGCTTCTGTCTGAGTAATTCAATCAATACTTGGGTCTTTTGTAACCCAATCTGGATAAAGCCCCACTGTGAATCTGTCAAGCACATCATTGTACATTTGTAAGTAAGTTTAAGGATTATCCGGAGCCTTAAAAGCAACAGATTAGCACCCAGTGTTGACTTCCATGTCATGCCTAGGACCCCTAACAATAGCTCAAAAGGGCAACTTGTAAAGGGGGATAACAGTAGTTTAAACAATAGAAAGGAAGTTGTGTCTTCATGACACACTGACCAAGAATGAGATAACATTGTTCATGTCTGCATTGAATCTTTAGGGAAAGGAAACTGGAATACTGTCATTGATTTAAAATCAATGACAACTCTTTACCCTTCTGTGTGCTTCCTACAAACAGTCTTTATAAATTATACAAAGGAACAAAACTTCAAAGGATCTCTATCAGAATTTACCCTAAAAAGAGAATCTACTCTTTCTCTGAAAGTTTTATAGAATGAAAAAAGAGGATCATCAGTAACAACTTTTTCTACTTTATAATTGTATGTGTGGTGTGTACTCAGGAAAGTGAATATTCACTGTGATTTAATGGGAGGATTTTTTTTTTTGTTGTAACAGTACACCTGTATGTCACATGTGGAGATACACAAAGTACTTTGTTCCTTTTAAAAAAGGAGAAGTTTTTTAAAAATGAGTAGACCTAAGTTAAAAAGTGCACACTAATAATTGTCCCCATTGTGTTGTGATTTGAAATAGCTTTGAATTAATTTTTACATGTAGATCTACTTGATATACATAATAGTAACATGGTTTATCTTGCCAATTAATGATGTGATTATTGCCAAAAATATACTTCTAACTTTGTTACATGTTACATGTATGGTTGCAGTAAATAAATAATAAAACCATTTTCTGTATAACTCTAGACCTAAATAAGTTAATTATATCAAGAAAGCAATGTAACGTTCTTTTACTTGGAGACCCACATACCCATCCAGGTTTCCACAAATATATCACTGTCAATAAATATTCCCTAGCTATAGATCTAGGCATCCTCCATTTTCTTCTCAACTGTCTTCTTTGTACCGACACCAATTCATGGCCGCAGCGATCGTGCAGCCAAACAATCAGTTTTGAATCAGCGATATTATGCGTCTGGGCGCGCGACTGTGCTGCCTGCCCTGCCCATTTGCATGAGCATCACTTCGCCGAAGAAAGTTTCTCTGACTGCAAATACACTTTCAGATTTCCACACGAAATACACTGAAAATTGCATTATTTTGACTCCACTGGCATCATCTATAATAATTCTACATCTCTGATTAATCAAAATTGGGTTTACTTACTCTCAGTTTCCACGTTTTCTGCCATCTCTGAGTCGTCTGCTACGGTTGCTTCCAAAGTTCACCACAAACTGTGCTGCTCGTGCGACGCATAAAATCGATAAATCATGCAATTAATTACCCGTACCCATATATGCACACAAAATTTCAAGCGCGGCGCGGTCGTTATGGCAAAGACTCCCTCTTTTGCTAGAGTCATTACATTCAACCTTTCGACTTTTTCGACATGACTCGGCCCTATATTATTGCCTCTTTCCACTCTCTTGCTACTCCCCATCGCGGCTCCTCATCCGTCTTCTCTTTTCCCTCTTCGGCCCCTAAACGTCCTCCTCCCTCTATTCTTTGCTTCTTCTTCTTCCTCCTCCTCCTCCTCCTCCTCCTCCTCTTCCTTTTGCCATTCCTCAGCCACCATGACCACCACTACCACCATGACCATCATCACCAACATCATCATCATCTTCATCATCGTCATCACCACCATCATCGTTATCAATATCATCATCATCATCATCATCATCATCATCATCAAGGCCACCATCACCACCACCACCACCATCATCATCATGATTATCAACAACAACAACAACAACAACAACAACAACAACAACATTATTATCATTATATCATCACCATCACCATTATCTTTGATTATTCTTGCTCCGTATGGGGAATTGTTCTTTACAATACAGAAACACTGGGAAAGAGCTGCACGAAATTGTTACAGGGAATTTTTCTCCTACTCCTCCAAGT
>CM057169.1:19038209-19086155 GCA_029962745.1 Echinometra lucunter
GACGGGGGTGAAGCCTTTTGTCTGAATGTCAAACTTATCCACTCTTCAATTCGATTACTTTTTTCTTCAGAAATGTTGAACTTTCTGTGGTGTAAATAACAGAAATTTATTTTCACCCGACGACCGAATCTCAAATGTAAACGGCATTCCTTCTTTGTCTTTTATCTTGAACGACACCTTACTTGATTCATTTCACCGAAGAAAAAGTGGTAGAGTATTGTGTGTGAAAAGCGTACTTTTTTCTTACAAAAATGCCGAAAAATAAAGGTGGTGGTGGAGGAGGAGGTAAAGGAGGGGCAAAGGCGAAAGGAAAAGGTGAGAAATATGAGTAATCAAGTAATTATGCAGTGGAAATTATTATTATTTATGATTACCTGTGCCCCACATGTTCATTTTCTTGTTTGTTTTTAATGTAGCAACCCGTTTACAAATTTTATCAACAAGCAACACCACTGCACAACACTCACTGATCTGCTAATTGACTGAAAATCGGCAAAAGCGAAGAGCGGTGCAGCGTTGATCTCTCGCACACACCGGCGAATGCAGAGTACATGTGAGAGTGCAACAGTGCGATGCTGTAGAGGTCAAAACGGCATTTTGAATAGCGAAACTAATTGGAATTGCTGATGCGAACTCGAAATACATTGACTTGGATCTTCTATAATAGAGAAGAGAAGTTTTGATTTTACTTACCAGCAATGTTCCTGGGGCTCTCAATTTTCCCCTTTCTGTTTCATATCTGATGAATGAACTGAAAATGGTGAATTTTAAGAAAAAAAACTGACGCTTATCGGACTCGTAGGTCGACAGCATGCCGTCGAGTAACACACACAAAAGCATGCTATTCAGTTTCGTTACAGACTTGTCGCTTTTGCAGGACGAGGTCAATTCATTGACATGGGTGTAGGTGAACTCACGATGTCGGAGGTTGCGCTGTTGAAATGAAAATTAATCATGCTGCAAAATCACCAAGAAAGATGGGTCTCATATCAATCAAAAGTCAATATTTTGAGTTTGAAAAATAAAGTTTAGGTTCTAATATCACACTTAGATCTACTGGTTCACTCGCGAACTTTGAAGGTAGTTTGCAGGGCTAACCGGGCATGAGAAAGTGTGATTTGGAGGCATAATATTTCTTTGTTTACATGGGTCTCCACAGGGGCAAATGGCAGAGGACTTGAGCTCTTCGTGAAACATCAGAATAAAAACACGAAGAGCTTTCTTAATGATACGTGTAAGCTCTAGTTCTGGTAATGTTGAAAAAAAGATTGAAACAGATTCAGCTCATACTTACACCAATTGTTGAGCAGTCATTAAATCACCCTTGCTGAAGGAATTTGAAAAAAATTGTGTAATTTCTGAGAAATAAGCAAAATAAAAGTTGATTTTTGTAACGGACTAGTGGTCAGTATTGACTACTGGCGCGCATTAGTGAAACAGTGAAAGTTTGCATATATCAATACTAACAATACAAGACTGACTGGGTGAGAGAATTAATCACAGGAGCTTCATCAGCATCATGAGTCAATTTTCATATTGTTTCGCTATCAGAAAGTGAAAATTAAAAGATTATTTTGCTCTGTATTCATGTAAATCTAATGTTTTCTATTTTGTTTTAAATTTTCATGTCTTTTCTACATTCATAAATGTCTTTTCATTCTCGTATATATTCATTGCAGGTGGGGCCTCAGGAGATGATGATAGCAGTGGAGGGAAACAAAAGAAAGGGGGAACTTCTGTCAAGGTCAGAAATTTTACATATTTTTAGATTTTACTCCATAAAAATTAAAATATGTAAATAAATGTAGGGATACCTGTTGGTGATCTAATAGGCTATGGATCTAATCTTTATTAAGGAAGGTTATGCAAAGTTTGATATATGTTCACTATCAGATAAACAGCGATTTAGAAATTAGTAATTAGACATTCCTCTATTTGGTCAGCAAGTGTGATGGGAAACATTTGAAACAACAAAAAGCACTTGGCCCATAATTAATTTTGAACATTGTTCATTCATTTATTTTTCTTGTTTTAACTTTGAATGACAAATGTTTTCTCCTCTACCTAGAAACTAGAAAGGATGATGCCAGCTACTAAAAATTCTGACAGTGCTGTAATATTCATTATAATCTGGGATTTGATATTAACAGGTGGTTTAATGGATTTCTTATTTATTCCATTATGTGTTATTCTTTGTCCGAATCCCACAGCATTGGTGGACTTATTTATGTTACATATTCTGTCATTGCTTATTACTTCTTCTACAGGTTAGGCACATCTTGTGTGAGAAGCATTCAAAAGCGATGGAAGCTATGGAGAAGATCAAAGCTGGAGAGAGATTTAATTCAGTAGCAGAGAAATACAGTGAAGACAAAGCTAGACAAGGGGTATGGTTAAATGGTTAAATGGTTAAATGGTTGGTTAATTTACCTGTTTGCTAGGAAAGCATGTGTATGCTTGTTAGTAAGCAACCAGGGGACCGACAAAGGACTTGGTAATGAGGATTAATACCTTACCAAAGGGCATTAGCGCATCCACTTGGTTTCAAACCCGGGTACTCCCGGTTACGAGACCACTGCTCTATTCACTGAGCCACAGCACCTCCTCTATGTGCAGAGCTTTTCTTCATTACATTGGATTTTTACATAGTTGAGGCTCATTCATATATTAAGCAGAAAATCCTGCATATTTTTTTTTTTTTTTTTTGCAAATGACTGGTATTTGAGGAGCAGGGAAAAAAATACCCAAGGGCGATTTTGCCCTTGGCAGACCTTAAATAGCCCCCTAGAATCCTTAAAACCCAATTCTTTAAGGCAACCATTTTTTCAGTGTCCCCCTTGCCTCAGCTCAAAAAATAAGCAATAAATTCGCGAATAGTGATCTAGGAGCAGCAGAATTAATATATAAGGAGGCAGTTGGGATATCGGCAGTTCACATAGCTCCCTTGGGCCTAGAAGTAGCTCCTGTAAAGTTGTCCATGGGAGCTTTTTTTTTCTTCAAGGAATAGGTCTCATACAAAAAAAGAGTATTTTTTACCCTGATGAGGAGGCAAAAAAAAAAAATGCTGAGGCAAGAGGCTTATTTTTGGCTTCCTGGTGACAAAAATTTGTTGACCTATCAAATACATGTACTTGCATATATAGCGCAAATTGTGATGTTACGACTTTGCCCATCTTTTGGCAAAGGCAAAACTCTCTTTTACAGTATTTGGAAAACCTGGGTCACTTAATTACGAGGCCAGTGCTCTACCAACAGAGCTATCACGCCTCAAGAAATATGGTGAAATATAAGGCCCAAGAAATATGGTGGAATATAAAAGCATATAACAGAATCTACACTTTATGATATTGTAAACATAGTATGCAATCATTTCATATTGAAGCCTATTTTCTCAATTATTTTGATTGTACCAAATCTCTGTGGGCAGTGTGGGGTGGGAGATAATTGTTCAGCATGGAGTATTATAAAACGGGTTCAAGGATGCAGCCAATGGCGAGTGCTTATGCATGTCACGTGTTCATGCTTTAATTCTACACAACCTTCCAGCCTTGCATTTTTTGTGCAGCACTGTGCATTTTGGATGCATCACTTTACCTCTAGCGCGTAAAAACTGAGAGGCGCGCCATGAAATACGCGTTCTTTCTATAAGTCTATCACAAGGATTTGCGCCCACTCAGGGGCGCATCACACTGGCTACGCTTGTGACGTTATAAGAGAAAGCAGATGCATGCCTCCTCGTCTATGCGATCTGAGGAAATTTGGAGCGGTTTTAACAAATTTTCCACTACAAAGTTTTACTGCCGACCCGTTTTATAAAACAAATAATGCACAGATTTAAATTTGTGATCTTAGTGGCGATGCAGGCATCTCGGGTATTTACAATATTATGCAAAAGCACTCGGCGCAAGCGCCTCGTGCTAGTCGCACATTGTAAATACCCTCAAGTGCGCTGCATCGCCACTAACTCACTCACATCTGTGCATTATTTGTATAATATAATTCCTTTCTTGGACATTTGATCTTAGGGTGACCTTGGCTGGATGACAAGAGGTTCCATGGTAGGACCTTTCCAAGACGCAGCGTTTGCTCTCCAACCTAGCACCACGGACAAGCCCATCTACACGGACCCTCCCGTCAAGACGAAGTTTGGGTACCATATTATCATGATAGAGGGAAAGAAATAACACAAGGCTTCCTGCTTTAGGGCACTACAGTATGTCTTCTCTGTATATAGGTAGGGATTGTCATAAGAAGCAGAAAAAGAATTTTATGGGAGGGGGGGGGGGTGCTTGGTACATAGAGGTTGGTAGAGGCAAGGACCAGCCCATTCACCCAGACCCTCCAATATTTGGTTTATCTTGGTGATAGAGCGGAAGAAATAACACTAGGACAGGTCTTATGCCACTGTGGCACTTCACTTTGTTTTCTCTGTATATAGGAAGGGATGGTTGTGATTATAAAACAAAGAGAACATTGGGGAGGGGGGGGGGGGGGCTCTTTTCTTATACAATAGTTTTTAGCAATATATTTAGACTATCCTGATTGTCCAGTCATTGAAATTTAAGAGGAAATAGTGTACCCCTGAATTGGTGAAATATGAAAATAATCATTTGAATTTGAATTAATCTTTGGAAGGATTGCTACATACACAATAAGTGTATTATGAAATGCATTGAAAAGTCCTTACTTGGACTTTATAGACAGTTCAGAACTTCAGAAATTCAACCTAAAAAATGACTTTTAAATCTTTATCTAAATTATGAAACTCTTCAAAAAATATCAGAATGACTGGAAATGTATATGTGATATTCAAGTGCCATTAGGTTCTCCACTAGAAAATTTAACGAATTTAAAATTTAAAATTTGGCTTGCAGAAGTTTTGTATCAGTGCCATTGTAAATTTCAACTTTATTCAAACATCCATCAAATGAATGTGGATGGATTTGGTTGTATTATTCACTTGTAAAATTTATCATAAATTACTTAATGGAGCCAACATCTATGTTTTAGATTTAAAAAAATATATATAAAGAATTAAAAACAAAAAATGATATGCTTAAAAGTTAGGAAAATTGCATCTTATGTTGTCATGCTGGGTATGTGGTGATTGTATTAAAGCAGAAATAAATAGTAGCGAAAGAAACAGAGAGAGAGAAAAAAAAGAGGAGAAAGAAGAGAGGAAGAAAAAGAAGCAGAAGAAGAAGAAAAGAAGGAGGAGAAGGAGAAGAAGAAGAAGAAGAAGAAGAAGAAGAAGAAGTGGAAGAAGGAAAAGAAGAAGACGGAGGAGGAGGAGGAGGAGGAGAGAGGAAGAAGAAAGAGAGAGTGAGAGAGACGGAGGGAGAACGCCATAGATGTTTCAACTCGAAACAAGTACAACTGAGAATAACGAACGCTCAACAGCACTGAAGTTTCAAAGTCACTTTTAGTTCGTCCTTTAATGATACAACATATATAATTACATCAACATTTGTAAAATGATTCATTTGTGTCTTCAATCATAATCAATATGTAATAGTATTTACAGTATGCATCTTACAATTCATAAATGACCGTTCCACCTATCTGGGGGAGGGGGTCTGTAATGTACAATAGGCGAGATATACGACAAGCTTTTTATTCTCTGAAATTAAAAAAATAAAAACATAAGTCTTCATAATTTCACTCTATTTACACGCAAGATCCCATTTACCAGCTAGTTCTTATCTTATGGATTGCATTCAGATGACAGGATAAGTTGCATGCCTTTTTTTTTTCTTTTTTGGTACCACAGAAGTTGTCCATTTCTCAAGCTATGTATCACATTCTCTTAAATCATGCCCCTAATTCCTACTATATTAGAATCACAGCACACCAAATACACCTGTATTTATAGCTGTGGAGCTAAAAGATAACCTGCAATGTCCATTTTTATTTCAAATTTAATGATACAAGCCAAAATAAAGCATTTCCCCCGAAGGCATTACATTGTAAGTGCAATGCAAGAAAAAAAAAACAACAAAAAAACAAAAAAAAAAACCACAACCAACAAACCCCCCAACAAAACTGCAAGTAACAAACTTGAAATGCATGTTGTTAATACCAATGCCATTTGGATTGAACCCAAGTATGTTGTATCTTCAATTGTCAAATGCAATACCCATTCCATCCAATACACATGATTACAACATATTTGATATAACTTGCGCTTTCAGAAGTGATCATGCAGAGATGAAAGTAACAAGCAATAATAAGAATATTGCTATAAACAAACACACACATAATGTCTCTTCATCCTTTGAAATTTTCTTACTTTTCTCACTAGTATAGAGCTCAAAGATTTCAGAAAACATCTTTTGATCACACACCTCTTTACTCAGTGTGAGCTTATTAAGAAAATAAGTTATGCTAGGATAGACCATTATGCTTTAAGAAGAAGAAGAAGAAGAAGAAAAAAGGAGACCTTTGCAGTAGAAACTATTTTCCCCCCATATTTTGATAAATTGTCATTTATTTAGTTCACTTCCTTATTTCTTACTATTCAATAGCTTACAGGGTTCTGTAATAATTGGTGGAAAAAAAAATATAGCTGTCATAGTGATAATGACAAAGGTATGTCAGCCAAAAAATTGATTACATGATACTTATAAAAGCAAGTAATTTGGGGCCAATACAGCTAGTCTTGAACAAACCTCTGTCATTACCAAATCTTTTTTCATAATGGCTCAGGCTAAGGTCTGCAAATTTCTAGCCTGAAGACTAACATCTACATAAATCCTATGCTGTAGCTTATAACCATAGAACAGGTGTGATTCAAACTTCACTTAATTTAACGTCAATTTAAAATGTGCAATGACCTCAAGTCTGAATTGGCAGACTACACACACACATAGTCTAAATAATACATCAAATATACATGACACTTTCTTAATATGCTTACAAAATAGGATAGTAACGCAGTGGTATGTGTATGCAATGGAGCATTCAACTTACTATAAAAACTTTTTACATCAGAAATTTACACTGACATTCATCTGATATCCACACATGTATTTATTGGCAAACTGGGAATTGACAAAAATAGTTTCAGCATGGAAGACAACTGCATCAGAAAATATTAAAAACAAAAACAAAACAAAACAGCAAAAACAAAATAAAACAACAATTAAAAAAATTGAACCTAAAATCTAGCATAACACTCAAAAGGAAAATTGCCTGTAAAATTGCCAATAAAAAAAAAATTGAGCCTAAACTCTAGCGTAACACTCAAAAGTAAAATTGCCTGTACTCTCAGTACTAGATTACTGCATAAGCCAATATTTTAGTGTACAAATATTGTAGTGATTTGGGACAATTTAGACTTATCAACAAGTCATTATTTTCACACTTTGAATGATGTTCCTATACTTAAACACAGGCATTTATTGAGTGGAAATTTTAAGACGGGACATAATCGCAAATTCGTTGAAAATTCAACCTGCATCATAATTTCAGGTTATACAGTATGTGAAAACAAGATTGACCTGTTGGTATTGAGTTGATAGCTCAACCTGAGCTTATAAATTTCTGAATAGAGAGTAAAATTACACTTGAAATGTCAACCTGTATTCATCATTCAAATAAACTATCGTGCATTAGACACGTCACAGTTTACAGTGCCACAGACGGCTGATTTTGTCTGGTAAACTCTAAATGTGTAGTTTCTGAGTGGATTAACTTCATGTAATCAAAATGGTTCTCTGAAACACTAAACTTGCAACCATTTTTTAAAACCAAATCAGCCATAAATGCTATTACTTCTCCAGTAAATTGAAGCTTGCTTGAGATTTAACTGGCCTGTAGCTCTTTTTGTGTCTCCAAGACTTCATATTCTATTACCACACACTTAAATCATAATATAAACAATGAAAGGGAAAAAATTCTATGTCACAACTTCAGAAGTAACATCATATCAAATTACATTATGTAACATGTTCGTAGATATTAATCATAAATGACATACATGTATATGAAGTTATTTTAAAATGAAATATTATTAATGAATGAATACAGTTGGCATAAATGAAAGCTTGGGATGATAACAAAATTATTTCGGTTATAAGCATTATAAAAAATGAAAGCAGAAAGCATACTAGCAGCAAATTATATTGTACAACACAGATCACAATGAGCCATATTTATTCTTTCTCAACGTAAACAACTTATAAAGTTTCATTCTCAGATATATGATTTTTTTTTCTCCATATTTTTTCCAACAAGGTTGAAATTAATCCCAGACTTTAGTATGCGAGAGGTATACAGCGTGACGGAGTCAAGGCCGGCTGTTCCGAGTCACGAGGCTGCTGGATAAAATTTCTCCCACAGACTTTGTACACGTGACTCGGACCGAGGCCAAGGCCAAGGCCAGCAAAATTTGGCATCGAGGTCGGCCTCGAATCCATCCCTGGACTGTACAGCACCTTCCATTGCAGAAAAAAAGTGAGAAATAAGAAATAGATCAATGTTAAATCACCTACTGAAAGCTAAATGTGTGTTACCTCAAATGCTTAAGAGTTCACACCTTGTAATTAGGCAGAAAGAGCATCCAATATAGAAAACAAATACTGTTTTCACATTCACTACCCAAAAGGTATGAAGGACTTAATAGTCCAGGCCTACTGCTACTAACTCAATCTGCATCTGAAATCATGCTACCTTCTTCATAAATTTACAGTAGCTGGAGTGCACAACTTCTGTTCATGCGCATTTGCTTCCATGGTTGCATACATGGAATGTCTAAAAATCCCATGTTTTCTGATCTTTTCCTGCCAGCTGGTTCGTAAAACATACAGCAAACGCAGGGAGAGTATATTAATCTGCATCAAGTCACATAGCTTTGAATCCAGTCGCACTGATAGCATTCATGTTCTGAGGAATCCACTTCTGGTCGGAATTAAGTACGGACTCAACCTACTTCTCTAAGGGGGTTGACAAGTCCGCGCTTAGAGCGGATCAAGTGATGCTGATGAAGATAGTGGTAGCATTCATAAAATCACTCCTCTTCCTGTAATATGATAGGGTATAACTTGGCTTTGGCCATAGATGCCCCACAGTCATTGCTCTGTTCCAGTAAACTCAACATCTGTGCATATCTTGAATGCTAAGTGCCACAAGCTAAGGATATGAATTAAAACCCTTCTGGCTTTTAGGAAAGATGAATTAAGAAGAAAGAATAAATATGGCTGAAGGATGAATTCAACAGTTTTCCTACTTATTGCTCTTTCACCATAGGTTATTACACTTATTAAATGATATCAACCATTCTGCAAAAATAAAGCTTTAAAGCACACACACAAAGTAATATACTAGTTGATCAGTTAACATTTATTTTGAATGAACTGAATTGGTGTACATGTATTTACAAATTGAAGTGCAATTCAATAATCTAGTTTTCTTGCTACATGTTATTCGAATTAGTTGAATGGCAGTACTTATCTAGATTGACAATGAAATGCGTACTTAGCACTTGACAATTGGTGATGCATACCTGGTGTTAACGTTGGTGTTAGTGGTGTTGGTGTTAGAGACACAAATGCCACTGACTAAATTGAGCTTGGAAATTGTTATAATGAATACATGTACCTTTCAGTTTGCAAGGATTCAACATTATTATTTTTTTTTTTAGTGGCCTCACGATTGAACATATTTCTTATTCTCTCTTTGCAATGAAAATGTGTTTTTAGCGTTCTGGAGTACTTTCTTGTATTGTTCCCTCTTTACAAAGTTAAGATTTTAGTCTATGTAACTCAGACTCTGTTAAACTTATTTTCATTAGTATGGCAATAGGAGTGGAAATATTAATTTAGGCTGGAAGCAAGTCTATATATATAAACTGCAAAGAAAAATAACGAGAGATGAGACACCAGATATCATAAAACCACTGTCAGTCCAAGCTGCCCGCATCTTACTGAAAAGGGTGTTACAAAATTAGTACGCTTTTTAAAGAAAAGTCGGCAAAAGTTTACTTCTGACGGTTCAGTCAAATTAAAATCAAATTTGACGTCTCATATCAGTACCTATCGATGACGTTGCTCTATTTCACTCTACTCATCTGATGCCTTGACGACATGTTGTCTTAGAACAGACAAAACCTAAACTTCAGTCTACACTTCTAGCAAGCAAAAATTTGACCCCCAATGAGATTAGGATAGACTAGATAATAGACAGTTTCTCATGCAGCATTTTATTCTTAATATCAAAACATTGAATATTAATTTCTTGCTGAACAGAGACGATACAATTTTTATCGGAATCGTGATGAAGACAATGTACACCTTTTCCTATACAACATCATGTAATAAATACTTTTTTTTTCTTTATTACAAATATATGCATTTTCTTATGAATATAGAGATTGTATATTAAAAGCTAGTGATTAAGTGATGTAATCAAAATGATATGGATATGAATTACTAAAAGCCAAGAAATATATTTGACTTAATACAAGAACATGTATCTCTCCCTCCATTGTGAATACATGTAGCTAGTTGAGTTTGTTTTTTACAAATCAATTGAAAAAAAGGAAATTCTTAATACTGGTAGATTAGAACAATTGTCACAAGAGTGCACACAACTTTGACTCTTGTGAGGCAGTACAGAAGTTGACTGAGAAAACTATGAAAATAGAAGGAAATGGAAAAAGTATTTCATTATTATATTGAAATTTATTATGTTAGATGGAGTGATGTGCACATTAAACACTTGGATAAATGTGTCTTTTTTGCATTAAATTTTCATGCTCTTGATGAAAATGAGTTTCCAGGAGTCTAGGTAAACGGGGCAATATTGATTTTGATTTTATTATTGGCTGCCTTCTAATTATTGTTAGGGAAATCAACTGTGAACCCATTAAGTATGAGTTGAATATTCACCTTGGTAGGGTTGTAAAACTTCATTTTCTTTCAAGCATCAAATTAGAGTCTGTGCTTGCAGACTTTCAAGTGTCCATCACAATAAGTGTCTATTTGACCGTACAGATGCACTTTGGAGCTTATGGAGTCATAGGGGTGCAGTTCACAAGTAGTGGAGTTGGTGGAGGGGTGTAAGACGGGAAGAGGGAGAGATAGATGTGGGGTCAATTATGCCAGTAGCGTACGATGGCCTGCCGGACCCATGTCATTTCTGGACTTGAGGCGTGGCTCTCTGTGAGACTGTTCACCGCCGACTCGGACCGGCAGCTCCCAGGGCTGATGGGGCTCAGAGGGGGTGGGCGGATACCCCCGATGGTGTCTGGCTCGGGGCTGGAAGCGGAGCGGTTGGAGACCACAGAAGAGCTACGACTCACCCCGCAAAAGCACTTCTTGCCCGATGCAGGCAGCGTGTTGCCTAGGAGACGGAGGAGAGCCTCATACTGGTGGCGCTGTTTACGGCCGTCTTCCCCTAGAGACTCTTTGCTGATGAGAGTGCTGTTGTTGTTCTGCTGTAAGTCTGATGGAAAAAAAATAAAACAAAGGAGTTGATAACAACCTTTGACAGAAATCAGTAAATACAGAATACACACAGACATACAGTACATTTGCATAAACAGCATAATGAAAAACTAAAAATTTATGAACATCTAACAATATGGACAACACTAAACGACTCAACAATGTTAAATGACAAAAAAAAGTGAGGTGCTCCATATGCACACAGAGAAAATCAGAAAATCTACTCATGTTCTTATTGGCAAAGCAAATGCATATATGTATGTGTCTTACATGTTTCATAAAAATGATCAGAAGTATGCAAAAATTTTACACAGCCAAATGTAGGCTGAATAGATGTTTAGAAAGAAAAGAAAAGAAAAAAACTCAGTATGTTCAGGGCAAATAAATGTTTGTCTTCCATTTTCATTATATAGTATGATTGCAAATGAAGCAAATACTGCAAAACCATTGATAATAACTTTGAAAATCATGTACACCTGTATGTCAGGAGCTGTAAGGAAAAAAATTGAGCAAAATTTTGAACAGGAATTCTTGGGTAATGCCTTCTAATGAAAAGAGCAAATCTACTTGCAAAAGACAGAGAGCACCAGACAAGTGAAATAAATAGAGAACTTGATGAACACCACATCTACAGGTCGGCTGAGAAGAGAAAAACATCTAGGTGACAAAAAATAAAATGAAATAAGCTGAAAGTGACAATCATTTATATAAGGAACATAATACCAAGCCAGGACAAAGGTTAAAAGGTCATTCTTGTAGAAAAATAAACCATTACCCACGTGACCGAAAACTTGTGTGTCGATTACAAGAAGGGCGTTAACTTTGTGTTTTCATTAATAAATAGTACAAGTTAAATCCTTTTAATTCTCCAATGACAACATACAAAAGAAAAGCACGATTCCTTTCTCACTCCAACAAATTTTATGATTTTGTTTATGAAATGAAATGCAAATAAAGCGTGTGGAGAATGACATTGAATAAACTTTGACCTGGCCTGGGTCAGCACAATGAGCAGGGTTTACAACTAGGGTGCATCGAAGAAATCCATGGATTTTTTTTTTTTTTTCACAAAAAGCGAGAAAGAGGGGCAAAAAATGGAAAGTTTAGTGTTACTGCTACATGTATTTATATCTCAGAAATTGAAATATTTACCCCCTCACCACTGGAACAACAGGGACTAGAGAAATGTCTCTACACCTAGCAAGGGACCCTTCCTTAATTCATATTTCTCCCCTTTTTCTGTAAAGTATCTTTGTTATATAAAATGTTATGATTATTCCATGCTATAAATGCTATATTTGGATGCATTTGGGAATAAAAGGTTTGTTAAAGGAAGAGGCATGCTTCTTGCAGATTTCTATTGGGGCTTATTAGTAAATTGAGAAGGAAAAGGGGAGTGATCGAGAGAGCATACTGTTCAAAAGAAAGGGAGAGAGAATGAAAGAAAAGAGAAAGAGAAGAGAAGAGACAGGAAAGAAAAAGGAAAGGAGAGGGAGAAAGAAAGAGAGAGGGAGAGAGAGGAAAGGAGGGTGGCACCCGGAGGTCCATTATATAATTCTATATAATATGTTAGTTATTGTACGGAGAGTCCCTCATTTCACAGGAAAGGATAGGGTGCATTAAAGGAAATCAGCCATATTAGCCAGAGAAAAAGTATTTGAAGATTTCCTTCAACTTGCACCAAAGTACTCACAACTTTCATTTAGTGCAAAGGGTAAATTCATTTACACTTCCCTGTCAGAAAATAATCTCACAGTCTGTGGAATAATACACAAGAATATATTTCACATCTCCAAATCAAATCCTACCAAAAAGTATTGAAATGTTTCCATGATGACAAAAGATTAGAGAATGATTCATAAGCCAAGTACCCAAGATCACAATGTTACAGAAATTTGGAGTATTGAAAAAAAACCCCAATGTTGCAACAATTAAATATAGCGAAAGTTCCAGATCATCCAGCACCATGGCCCGAGTTAAAATGTGAATTGATCAACCCACCATGATATGAAGGCAGGGGAGAACAGAGAAAAAAACACTTTGATTAGTTGAAGGGAAGAGGTTAAAACAAAATCAAATATTCATGACATGCAAGAAAATATGGAACTGATGCTTGTGAAACACAGCCTGCTTGTGCATACATTCACATACACAAGAATAGAAATGTGCAATGTACATCACAAAAAATTGATTTAAAAAAAATGAAAGGAAATTAATTTCTTCTTTAAATAACATGCATGAAATGGTTAAATATGATATCAAACACCAAAACATGTCAAAAACATGTCATATCATAACTACCATACATATATCATACTTCATCAAATAATCACCAGAACAATTCACTGTAAAATGCACCACATGTCACTACATTGACAGGGATCATGAAAAATGTCTCCTCCAATCTTTCATTTAATTTTTCTTAAACCTAATAAACCTCATATCATATAATGAGAACAAATAAATGTGCATATGTTCAAATTATGGTGTGTTTGTACCAGGGTAAAGAATATCCGAGGGGTGACGGGCGATTTCGCCCCTCGGTGGAGCTTGAATAGCCCCCCTAAAATCCTTAAAACTCAATTCTTTGGGGCGACCATTTACTTCAGACTCGCCCTCGCCTCAGCCCAAAAAATAAGCAATAATACATTTGTGAATAGTGATCTAGGAGCAGCAGAATTAACTATAAGGAGACAATTGGGATATCGGCAATTCAACACAGCTCCCTTGGGCATAGAAATACATATACATGTAGTTCCTGTAAAGTTGTCCAGGGGAGCTATTTTTTTCAGAGAATAACTCTCGTAGGAAAAAAAGTATTTTTTACCCTGGTTTGTACCATGGGTGCCATGGTATTTTTTCTGCTATCATAAGTAGACTGCCATTTTCATTAACAATTTCCTCCCCTGAACATTTTGGTGCCTGGAATGCACTATCAGGCACAATCATTACGTACTAATACACAAAATCGTACAGAATTCAAGGTCTAAATAGGAGATATATGCCATGACCATGCATATATTAGTATCATTCTCATGCCATAAGAGTATGATCATACAATGTTAATAATTTCCTATATAACAGGCCCAAATTCTGCTTAATGAAACATTAGTGCTCCAAGTAAGAAGGATATATAGCATCTTAGATTTTTCCATGAAGTAGTAGTGGTAATAGGAGTAGCAGCAAATTTTTATTGGATAACTTACATTTTGCCACAAGGTCCTTGAAGAACAATTTTGATGAAATAAAATAAAGAAAACACCTAGTATTCAAATCCCTACCCAAATCATTTTTTCTTTATAAAACCTGAACAACGATTTCATGTAACTTGTCCAATAACTGTAGTCAAAAATTTGGTCCTCCAAACTTAGATGACGTTATTTTATTTCCTTATTTCTTTTGCACGCTATTAAACTCTAAACAAGTTCTGACATGGGACAATTGTTAGATTTCTTGCATGGTCACTGGTCGTTCAAAATTTAACCCCCTAACTACTGAATTATTCCATTCCCAATGGACTGACTTACATGAACCAGCCCAGTTCCAGCAGCCAATGAGTTTAACATCGATGCATCCTGGTTGAACCCCTGACTCACTCATTCTAATCCACCTGTTCAGGTCCTCTATATCGATGAGCCTCGACTCCTGCTCCCTCTTGTAAGAGTCTCGCACCAGCAGGCACTGCACCAGCTCCTCATTCAGCCCTGGAGAGCAAATATGAGAAATACAAATTATGGCTTGTCTTTTCATCTCCTTTTTGTGCTATCAAGTAATCTCTTTCTGCCACACTCAATATGTTACTGGGTAATATTACCAAATGCTTCAAGGTTATTGACATGCTGTTAGGCCGCTTATCAAAAGTCTCCTCCCGCTCTTTGATCGTCTTCTCCCTGACCATTCTTTTACACCGGCTTTCCCGATCCCCTGTTACTTTGTCTACGGAGGAACGGGAGGATCGGAGGAGAAAAGACGCTGAGTGGGAAAGATGCTAAAGGCTGCTTTCCAAATTGGCTCTGACTTTTGATAAGGTGATTATGCAAAACTTATCTATTTAGATCTTTAAAAATGTTGCCATTCAGCTATTAAAGACTGAAAATGGGTTATTCTACAGAGCTTTGGTGTAGCACAAAGCAATGCACCAATTAAGTGATTAAAATCATTTAATTGGTGCATTTTATTTTTGTTTTTCTTCAAAATGACATATGAATAACTAATTCTGAAAAAAAGTTTACGTACCATCAAGGCTAATCGCTCAATTCTCTCAGCCATGCCATTTCCTCTGCTATTTGAACACTGTTTTTGTTCTAATTAAACCTCTGTATGTACATTATTCACATAACTATTACACGGTTTCTTTCAAAATGCAATTGCATAAAAAGTATTCAACCTTTTCTCTAAAGGAACTTACTTTCAATTTGTGAGTGAAGATCATTGAGGATGATTTGGAGTTTGCTAACAGACATTCTGCTCAAGGTTTTATACTGGAACCGTTTACCAACCAGGCTTATGGGTAGATCACCCAAACCGGATAAATGACACTGAAAGAAAAAGAGAGAGATAGATTAGGCTTCAAATGATAATAAGTGTATTTTCATACTGAAAATCACCATCATAGTGCTAGAAACAACTACACATACTTGTAAGAAACATATAATTATAAGAAAAGTGACAGAGTATAAATCGACTCCAATTCCATGAAAAACTATACATACACCTAAGCCCTAGGACCACTACCCCTTGAACAACAACTATTCAGACAGCGAATTCCTAAACAAATTACCACAATTACCCAAATGACCAACTAATTGGGTTATAGAATGAGCAGTAGTCATTTAGATGCTTCATGTTGTGTATGAGACATCACAGGATTCAGGCAAATTCCATCTAGTTGTAGCCACACTCTCTGTTGTGATGCCTCCAATATACAGGCTGCTAATTAAATGAGCATAAATCCAAGGGGAACATATAACGGAATAACTGACGCAGGGGTGCTGACTTCTGTCCACTCCTGTCCAGAAATTGCAAAGAATCCTAAACTCTGCAGCAAGGTTGGTAATTTGCACTTCACTTCATGACCACATTAGCCTGGTCTCAGAAAAACTACACTGGCTTCCAATAAAACAACATACTGATTTTAAGATTTTGACACTGGTGTTCTTGTGCTTGCAAGGATTAGGCCCTGTTCATTTGCAACGTCTGATAACAAACTATTGCCCTGCAAGAAACCTTTGTTCTCAGTCAAAATTTCTCCCATAGTATCGACAAATTTCTATGGTGCTGCAAGATCCTTTTAACTAGAGCTGCAGAGTTATGGAATAACTTACCTTGTAATCTTGAACAGGTCAATACAGCAGTCTCCTGAAGATGCATTTCTTTCATTGGTAAAATAGTAAAATCTTATGTTTTATGTCATAGCAAGTTAGTCTTCTCTTCTGTTATGTCTCTCTGTCATTCTTTATTCCTTTTATTTCTTCTGAGCGCATAGAAACTTAAATTTATTTTTGTGATATGCGCTTTACAATAATGGTTCATTATATTAATTTATGGAAAATCAACCCACTCTTTCTGAGGAAGGGTCAACTATGAATTTGTAGGTGGTAAGTTATACTCTAGGTGGTAATTGTCTTACCAGGTCTGATGTTGGTGAAGTCTTTCTCTGTTGCCTCTCCAGCTCCATCTGTAGTTTAGCCAGAGGTTCAGCCTTAGCCCATGCTATCCTAGCCTCTTCCTGAAGCTGGGCTTTCTTTGATTCAAAGTCCTCAATGTCTTCAAATGTTACTGACGGAGCCTGAAATATAGAGAGAAATATAAAATGCTGCATGACCAGAGAAAATAATTCTCTTATTGGAAGACACATTCACCAGTTTTACCTCCACATCATACTGTCAGTGCTCTACAATACATAAAAACAAAGCACATAAACAAAGCTTAGATTCCAAGCCTGTCAGCCGGTATCTTGCATGTATTAAAACTTTCAGGGGACCAATCTCAGATTTCCCAAAACAGGTAACACATTTCTAAACTCTTACTTTAATATCTTGTTGCCCTTACTTCAATAATTCATTTGCAAACTCTGAGCATCGAGGAAACTGCTCATATCAAATAAAATTATAATCAACATTTAAAACGATTATTACGTTCATACATTCAGCTGGTCAGTAAAGGGCAATCACTGGACGTAGAAAAAAAATGGACAGTGTCAACAGGTGGCCTTTTCAGGCAGGTTCTACAACATTAATTTCTAAGGGGAAAGTTACCACTACAGTAAGGAGACCTTCGAAGAAAGGTGATCAATATGACAAGGTGGATTAAATACCTTAGGAGAAGCTGCACTTCCTGTACTACTTGCACTGCACTCTCTGCTAAACAGGTATCGACTGTCCTCTATTGCCTACTATCGGTCCAGGGATTGCGCTGGTAGATGCCATGGCAACGACCTTTGACCCTTCATCATCGTCGGAGTCTAGATTCTCGTTGACAAAGCATATCTGGAGGTTCATGCCGCCTTGGAGTCTGGCAGAGAGCTTGTCCCGCCCCTTGCCATAAATGTCGCCCTCTGCCTCCTCGTCTGCACCCATGGCCAGCTTGCGGAGAATTTCTTGACGTGAATTCTTCTGTGACTGATTGTAAGAAAAGATGAAGCAATTGTAAGGTATTTTTAGTCATTAACATATCAATGTCAGTCATACATGTACAGTACAATTACTAAGACTTTTCAATTAAAGGTAATATGTGGATATTGCTTCACAGTAAAATTGCACTCCTTTTTTCCATTCATTTCTGTCTCTCACATATCAATCACAAATGTGCAAAAACAAAAGAATATACATCCAACTGATTATTTACAAGCTGTTTACGGTCGTGACATCTACTAATGAAAGACGCATGAGACCAAATGCTTTTACATGTATCTGAAGATATAAGTAAAACTGAATATTCCTTTTAAAAACTCAATGATCTAAGTCCTTGGTGATAATTTAATTTTTGAATTCCTAATAGTAATATACAATCAAATGTCTGCAATAGTAGAGGATTTCTTGAATGCATGAACATTAAACAACCAATAATATATTTACAGTATATTTACAAGCATAAGATCATATACACGTATGTATTAATGCCAAACATACTAATATTAGTTAGTCATTACACAAAATACTTAATATAGAAATTGTTGGGAATATGAGCATAAAACTAAAGTCATTAAGACAGACACTCCCAAACATGAAATGTACATTATGTCCTATAAACTTACCATTGTCAAAATTACTGTGGCAAACACTAAAATGTAACACACTGATAAATTCTTTACAAAGAGCAATCACAACAGAGTTGATATAATAACAGAACTCCTAAATCCGCACTCACTTAAACTTGTAACAGAAACACAGGAATAACATGAGCATGCTCGACCTAAAACTACTTCCTTCCTATACTCTGAACTATAAAAGTTCTCATACAAACTTTGAATGGCAACCTCTGAATAGCAACTTTTCAATAGCTATGGGGCTCTACAAAATCTGACTTTTATTCAGTTAACTGGATCTATTTTACTTGGAGACTAGTCAAGTATGAAAGGGGCATACAAGGGGTAATAATATGCTTGCAGGGCCCTCTGGGAGAACAGTACACATGTACATTATACTGAAGAGGCTAACGTGGGTAAATAAAACATATTATCATTATAATTATAATTGCTATTATTTTCACAATTCTATGAGAGTTTATTCTAAGTCCTGTGATAGCAAAGCCTCTATGACAATCACCCTAATTTGTAATCTTTCCAATATATACTTGGATAGCCTGGATTCCAAAATTAGAATTCTGGGTAGAAGACTTCGAATACAGATTATCTGAGATTAAAGATTTCTGAGATTATCTTTCTTGGCTTTCATTCAAAAAGGCTTATCCTTTCAAATTCCTATCTACATGAAATATTACATGTGTACATCCTTTACTCTTTCATTCCATAAACCAGTCTTCTTCAAATATGATGGTCTGAAATGCATCCAGAATCAATAAAGTCATTCTAGTCTGATTTCCAAACCATACTACACCATTGTTATGAAACATACATCAAAATGTAATAATGCAAAATTGCAGAAATGAATTCCCAGTGTAAAATTCCAGTATATGAAGAGACACTTTCCATTAGGAACTGAGCATGGATTGAACAGGATAACACCTCACCCTGAAGTATGGTAATACATACCTGTTTAGCACTTTGTTGTTGCTCTTCTTCCTTCTCCATTTTTGCAAGGTGTTTCTCCAGCGAGTCCCAATCCAACACAGGCAAGGCTGTATCTAAGCCAGCCAGACTTTTACATACCCCACCTCTAGGTGGCGCCCCACCCTCCCTAATCAACCTCTTTCCTTGGGAAGGGTCAGAGTTTGTACAAGGTGCGGTGGTGGTGGAGGTGCTCGTGACGAGAGTCTGCGTGTTCGTGCCCCGATTGCATGTTGTTGTGGTGGTCGCGCTCGTTGCAGTTGCGCTGTGCGAAGGGCTACTGCACTGACTGTGAGTCAGTGTTGTCGAGCTGCAGTGCTGAGAGGAAGTCATTGTATGTGTCACCTGATTAGGTTCATTGAGGGTCGTTTCCCCTGCTCTGTTTGTCGGATCCCCTCCCATGGTATGGACAGTGCTTGACGGGGGCTGGTTGTCTATATAAGCCGTACCTAACTTGGTCTTGAGTTTGGCCAGTGCCTCGGAGAGTTCAGTCTCTTCCATGAGGCAGGAGGAAGCGTTTGCGTTGAAATCATTGCTGTTTTTATTCTGGTCGAACGACTCAATATGAGGGGAGCCCTCTGTAGTCCTCATATCACTAGGGCTGGGAGTTTCTTTCCCACCTATATTCCTGGATAATGACACCACGGGCCGCTTCCCAATGTGTTCGCTCCCGTCCCCGCCCTCACCCTCGGGTGACGTCACACAACTTGAGCTTGCATAATAATCGCTTTCCTCGTTTTGCGAGTCAAAATCAAGCGAATCCTCCATAATCCTCTCTTCCATGGCTGCCAACTCCTCAGCCAAGCTGAGGCGATTGATACCCTGTCGTCTTCGGCTGGGCGTTTCGGGAGAGGTCTCGTAGCAAGCTTTATCATCTAGCTCGACACTGCTCCCCAAGTCATGCAGCATGGCAATCCCCTTCTTAGACCCGCCTACTGCCGTCATGGCAACGGGTTCTGACTGGCTCTCACTGCCTGTGGACAAAACAAGAATAAATGGAGTGACCTCTATGTCCTGTGGTTGTGAAATTGATCTGTTTTGGTGTTCTCTTTTCTAACAAGGTATACTATTATGATATATTCTCCACATAGAAGAGAATAAAAGAAGATACCACAACTAAAGACAAATAGGATAGGATACAAAAAGAACAAAATGGAATGAAATTGTGTAGAAACATAATAAAAATAGAAATATAGATATTATTTCAGAATATTCGAACAAAAATAAAAAGAAAGAAAATAGGTCCTAAGTCCTAACAGATAAAAATCTTTACTTAATGCAGTATTAAAGATAATCTTATACAAATTTTAAGAACTACTTCATAACTGATATGAAAAACCAGAAGTGTATATACAGTAAAAACAATGTCTTTGTTAGTCTCATGTACATTAATCATGCATGGTACGTAGAGCCATATATTGCAACATCAGTTTTCGTTTAGTAAATTATTTTCTAGTATAAAATTCTACATGGTTTATGAAACAGACATAAAACAAAAGACTTGATTGGAAAAAAACATGAAAATACTGACAAAACAATGTATAAACCAATATACAAAATAATATACAAACACAAACAAATCAACCCCTTTGGTAACATTGTCATAATCATGCACTAAAATTAAAATTCCATGAATTGTTGAGCTTGTCCAAATCACACTTAATGTAACCAATCCCTGCCATATGTCATCACAGCAGTGAAAATCACTCATATTGTCTCCAAATTAATTGGATCTACATCTCACAAAAGTTGATTAATCCCGACGAAAATCAATTTCAATTTCAAGTTAGCCGATCATCACCGTCTTCTTGGCCGGGGACGGCAGAGCTACGGATAAATCTGCCTGATTGTTTTTTCTGTGCTACGTCCCGAGGCAATCTATTGACGAACCGAGGGGTGACTTCCGGGGAAATCGATTCAGAAATGTTATTGAATATATTCTTCTATTATCATCCTGAGCTGATAATGATGATGTAAGCAATATTTGATATTAAACGCAGGGTAGGGTTTGATGTTATGAAATATCGAGACTATCTGGAGTCCAAGGTTGTTTCAGGAGGCAAGTATACAAACAAGGAGAGTCATATTACAACATTCCATGCCACATGAAACCAAACATGTTTGGTCTTTCATGTAGACACATGTAGTCTAGATACAGACAAACATCATGTTTCCAAATCTCATGAGCATCTGTATAATACAATAATGAATAAATTGTGCAATCTCACATTTTGAAAAGAAAAAAATAATGCTTAAGACCCAGTCACAGAGCACTGATTATTACAGCAAATCAAAATTACATGGTACATGTACAATGCCCTGGCATATCTCCTGATCCCCCTACAGCTATAGTTCAACTCGAATCATAAATCTGATATTTTAGGGAAAACAAATTGTTTTATATATCTGAACTGTTCTAATTTTCAAGCATGTATCCTAATTACAGACAATATTAAAACATAAAGCAAATAGCAAATATCTCTCACATACAAAACCATAGTCTTTACACTGATGGGGGGGGGGGGGGGAGTGCACACACATGTGTCAAAAAAAAATGGAAAGCCTCCCCTTTACTTCTGTCCCCCACCTCCAAACTCAATGAAACTTTACTATAGGGCACGCCCATATTTATCCCATAAAAGCAATTTTGCATTGGGGAACCTCCTGTAATCCCTTCCACGATCCACTGCTGCTCGAGGAGAAAATTATCAGGAAGTGTGAGCAATCATTCTGCGTGACAAGCAGATGGAAAATTTCACAAACAACAAAATATACCTGAAGAGGATGAATGTTGTTGCTGATTATCTTTCTCTCCCTCCACGCTTTGGTTTGTCTCCCTCTGCAGGTCTGTTTGTGAAAAATTTATATCGCTCTCGCTGGGTAACTGATGATTACCGTTGATATCGTTTGATAAACCACCATCGTTATCATCATCGTGCCCTACATCATTGTCTGGATTGTCAACATCGTCATCATGATCATCGTCTAAATCATTGTCATCATCTTCGCTTTCAGAAAGTGTTTCGTGATTTCTTGTGATGTGTTCTTTCCGGCGTTTATAGTTTCTCCAAGCCCGTTGAATTCTAGTAGAAATAAGACAGAGAGATAATTTAATAAGGCATATAGTGTTATTTGCATTCTGAAAACATTCACAAAGGAGTTTGAACCTACAAATAGCCTTGATTACTCTTGCTAGGAATAAAGAACAGGTTGTTCAACTTTGCATTTTGAAAGACACAGCATAACAGTCATTCAGCATTATTGTCTATGATGCTGAACATGAGTTTGGCTCGGCATTATGTAATCAAACGTGGAAAATCACATACACCAAACAGCACCAACACATGATGCACATACATTTTACTAAACAGGCAGATCAAAGCAATCTCCTATTCTTTATTTATTACTCAGCTTATCACATATACATTTCTTATGAAATTTGGTTGATAAAATAATCCTATTATACATGGTCCCACGAAAGATCTCATGTGGCACTGATTTTGAAGAATATTGACTAGCATATTTTCATCAAAGTTATTCCTCTATTTCTCTCTCTTTCTCTCTCTCTCTCTCTCTCTCCAGACATCTAGATTTAATCGCTCTCCACTCCAGTTCCCTTTTCCACTGGCCTTATAAACTGTTGACCACCAAATTCTCTCATATATAGGATTAGGAACCCTCCCTCTCCAGCAGTTGACAGGTCAACCAGGATCCTTCGACCACGTCTGTTTCCCACTCCTGAGGAAGTCATCAGATTGAGTTTCCAAGAAGACATGCTGTCACGCACCATTAATGTCAGATTGTTAGTAATTCCCCTCAAGATATATGAAGCGACGGACCTCTGATGGCTCATAAATTAGTGGATGCATTATTATACTGTCCTCTTTCATTTACCAAAGGTTCCGGTGACGACACTACCTACCAAAGACCTTTAGTATGCCCATGGACCCTCCTACAGGTACATGTATGCCAAGGACTGGAAAGGACTGGGCTCATACGATGTCTCTTACTATAGCATATACCCACTTTAAGAGGGTTGGCTCTCTCTCGGTGTGATGGGAATAGTGTTTGGGTAGTTGCATTTGGTTGAACGCATTGGTGTGTTGTTGTTTTCTAAGTGTATTTTGTAAATAGCTGCATATATATCATATATATATATATATATATATATTTTTTTTTTTTTTGTATTCATCTTAGATAGATAAATGTCTTTTGTATAAGAAATGTAGTAATAAAAGAAAAATACTGATGTTGCCAATTTGAAGAAAGCTGTTTGAAAAAGGCTTCAAATAATTCTTGTCTTTAATGAGTTAAAAAAAAAAAAAAGACTGCCAGCATTTGCCCCTCTTCAAATACAAATGTCCCTTAAGCTTTTCACCATAGACACATGTACATGTAAGTGCAGATTATCAACTTCTGTTCCCTCTGCTCTTTATAGAGATATATGGTTATCATTTCTTTAATATCCTTAATAAAGTTCAATCACTCTTCCACATTTCAATTTCTTTAGGCTTGTGGCTCATGTTGCTGAATGCTTTGTAAACATTTCCAACTGGTTCCCCTAAAATCTGCAAACCTAACATCCAGGCCAACATGTTTGGTATGTTTTTCCTATTTTTTTGGTGTATTTTCCATCTGCCATTTATTGTTTGGACACTACGAGCACTACATCTGCTATGTAAAGGAATGGACAGCCAATAAGCCAGGAGTTCTTCCACGCAATGAGGTTACTTCAACTGAAGCTACTGAATTCTCACCGCAAATGTCTCGAGAGACTCTATTCATTATTCTACTTCTATGACATAGCTGAAGGATCTTCAATACTTCAAGATGATGCATGGTACAACTGAACTTCAACTCTTGAACCAGATAGCCGCCATTTGCCCTTCTTCATTATCATAGATCTCATGATCTCCACTACCAAAATATCGAGGGTCTAATGCAACAAAGGGCTATCTGCATTTTCGGCAATTCTGATAAATCTTGAAATAAAGATTTGTTGCACTGACACACTGCAGTTTAAAGCAGAAAGCCATATCTATTTTGGGTGATACCCAGTTGTAGCAAAGTTTGCTGTAGAAACCATTGTTACTGATGGGTTCCTGGCCTCTACTGGATCATTTTAATTTCGAAATCTCATTCAAATAAAAAATGCAGATAGCCCTTTGTTGTACTAAATCCTTGATATATCACCAGACACCAACTTCTACCTGCATATGTTTTGTGATGATGTACACTGCCAAGAGGACTATATTTACTACTCAAAATGACTAAATACCTTATTACCATGTACCATGCTTTCAAAAGTAGACAATTCACACTAAAAAATTTAGAAATGTAATCCCACCCTTATTCACTAACAGAATCAGACAATTAAGGTAGCATTGAAAAATGGTAGCACAAACAGAAGTGTCCAGAATACAAAATGCATATCGTTGTGTATATTGTTTAAATTTCCGGACACGTATCTCTTCGTCCCACTAAGTTTTTTTTCTCAGCATTTAATGACAAAGCATTTTAATAATTGCTTCACTTCTGTAAAAATGCTTTCTTTTGTACATTTACACTTTTGCATAAAGCAAGGTAGTCTAAAATGGTGTTTTCTAATATACTTCAACAACAAAAAACAAACCAAGCCCTGGTTTCGGGGAAAATTCTTATTTGTGTGTTTTTGTCCGTCTTGCATTATTTTTGTTTGGAGAAGGTAAACGCTGCATCCGCTAGGTAAAGGAATGAACAGCCAATAAGGTAAAGGAGTTCTTCTAGGCAGAGTGGTTACTTCAGTTGAAGCTCCTGGAAGCTCACCGCAAACGTCTCAAGGGACACTATTCATTATTCTACTTCTATGACGCACCTGAAGGATATGTGAGGTCCACAGTGGGGGGCTGAGAAAGCGGTACAAGTGAGTTAGATGGAAGGTATGATTCTTCACAATGCATGCTGTTCCATTACCAGAAAAATAGTGAAAAATAGCATTTTACCAGAAAAAAATCATAGTTATAGTAATAACAATAGTAATAATAGTTATTTAGCACACATCACAAATGTCTCTCTATGTAGTGTGACAGAAAAAAAGAAAGCAAAATAGGGAAGAGTGAAAAGAGATACATGTATGCTCATCAAATTTCCTGAAGTTGCCAGTTAAATGTAACACTGGAAATTAGTATTTAAAAATATCTTAAGATGTGCTTTTAAGCTGTCAATAGTATAGTATACATGTACTAACTTATAGTATTGTACAGTACATGTACATACTTACAGGAATGGTATACTTTTTATGTTTTTATGACACACCCTGAAGAATATGTGAGGTACACACTAGGGTATAGGAAAGTGGTAGGAATATGCAATCTGGTATGTTTGATTCTTCAGCATGCATATGAATATAAGGGCTACATCATTACGACAAAATAGTGGAAAAGATCATCCAGCCAACTGCATTTTATCAACAATGAACACTCTAAAGGTGCTTTCACACATGATGCGACAGTGTGGTACCACACTGTGGCGCCACACTGTTTCGTCTTCACACATGGTGGGACTTTGTGTCACCACATACACTAATGAACGCGCATTAACACGTCAACTCTCAATAAGAGAGCATATTGTCAAAACTTGCGCAAGCAATCTCATGGCAACAATTTTGCGCTAACTTTTTAGAACTTTGTTTGGTGCGCATTTTTTGTGTATCTAGGCAGCAAAAAAAAGTGTGTCCTGCCTCGGCGACATTTTTTTGTCGCCCTATACCCCATAGGCTTGTACACAAAAAAGTGTGGCACCACAGTGTGGTACCACACTGTCGCATCATGTGTGAAAGCACCTTAACTCAATAAACTGTCAGATCTAACTGATCGGGTTCTAGCAATACAACATGAAAGTACTTAAACATAAAATGAAAATATATTCTAAAGTATCACCAGCTTGAATACTGCAGTGTCTCTCACAGAAATCAATGGGTCCTCCTGTAACCAGGTTAAACAAGTAATATAATATACATGTATCTCATAAATCCAGCATAAATGTTTTTATTTTTTAGGGAATCAACAAGGACGATATACCGAGAAAGAAACCAAATCATGTGGGGCAAGGGCTTTTGCATTTCACCTCTGCCCATTTTGAAGAGAATGCAAATCTTCAAGACCATCAACAACTCGCGATTCAAAGAAAATAGTTGTTATCCCCGAAACACTGCAACACAGCAGGTAGATTGAGCACGATCATTTACCATTTGCAAGGGCCATATTTTGAGAAAAATGCAAAAATCGTGCATGGCAAGAACTCCTCTTGCATTCACCTGTACCTTTATGGGACTTATGGCAAAAGCCATATATTGGAGGGGGGGGGGGAGGATAAAATATGCATTCACCAAGAACTTCATTCGCTTTCATCTGTGATGCAAAGTTATATCACCAAAAACAAAAAAAAAACAACAACAAAAAAAAGGTGATATTGCTACCCCCCCCCCACCCTCCTGTTACATAAATTTGAATTTGGCAAATTTGGCATGGGCCAGGACATACGAGTCTCCACTCTAAACATGCACCTAAAATGCACCTCATTGAGTGGCGCAGCGGTAGGCGCATCTGATGCAAATCACCTGCAAAGAGGGGCGAGAGGAACGTGAAAGGTAAGCAGCGGTGATTCACCAGGCCTCTCTACCTGGCTAACAAATGGTAAGGTGGAGAGAGAGTGAGTGAGAAAGAGAGAGAGAGAGAAAGAGACAGTGAATGAAAGAAAGAGGAATATAAGGGGAGGAGAGAGACAGGTAGAGAGAAGATGAGAGAAAGACAGACAGCGAGAGAGAGAGAGGAAAAGTGTGGTAGAGAGAATGATGTCTTGTGTTTCTATGGCCTCTTCCATGACAAACATTCATATACCCTATGGGCTTATTTCACTCCACGCTATAACAAACAGTGCTGAATCTTCGTGCTCTTTAATCGGGGGGCCCCTGCTTACGACTACACCCCCCTTGTCACATCTCAAAGGCTACATGTACCTGGAGGTACAATTCAAGAGGAAGAAAAGAGCAAAATCTAAACCCATTCCCTCACTCAATGATCCAAAAAGAAGAAAAACAGTCAAATTCTGCAAATAGGTGAGGATTCTATGTAGGCCTTCATGTACATCGTAATAGTCAGAAATACATGTAAATGTGTATAGGATGAATGCACATTTCAAGAGCAAGTGTTTCAAAACAACCTGTGCCCATTTCTCTTTATTGTAATGCATCATTTGGAACAATGAATTTTGAAAAGGATCAAAAAAGAAAAAAGAAAAAGAAAGATTGAAGACTTTAAATTGGCAACAGCTTAAATTCTTCCAATACACGGCTTTGCCACACAAATCAGCAATTACTACCTGTACATAGTTCCTGTTCACTTACTGTCTTTTTTGAACACAAAACTTCATCACATGTAGGAGAGTATGAATAAAGAAGTGTTGCCACTTTAAGGAAGATAAGATGATCAACTGTGTGTTTAAAAACCTTTATTCTGCATGACAAAGCCCATGGTTTAAAACTGAAACCCCGATTTGATTTTTGCACCTGAGATTGCAGTAAGCCTAAATAAACAAAAGCGCTGAACAACTTAATCACCTTGCCAGAGAAACGATCGACCTTCACAGTTTGATAAGAGAGAGCGAGCGAGCGAGAGAGAGGAAGGGAGAAAGAGAAACACGCTGGGGTTACACATGCCTAGTGCACGCGCGACGGGCTAGTTTATGAAATTAAAAATGTTGCTAGAATCGCAATTTCTTGGTCATTTTGCTTCGTTCGAAGTTTAATTTTGGTTTTCATCTAAATTATGAGTGACTTTTGGACATGACAATATCTTAAAACAGTTGAAAGATACATTTCCAACTTCACATTTCCTTTCAGGCAGTGCGGTGTTAAGAGTTTGCTAACACTATTACGTAAGATGATGAGGAGTGTAGGCGTAATCCAAAACCACCACCTCTCGTGTGAAGATGCTAGTACTGATAAGACTTTTAACATGTCATTTGGATAGCAGGTAGCTATACCCCACCTAAGATGCATAGGATCATGTGCTAAAGTGGTGGAATCTATTTTAAACGAGGAATTTTCGTAATGTGAATATAGCCAGGTGAAGGTGCCTACTCCATGATAGACACCTGTATGCCTCCTACCACCTGCCCCTAATTGTAGCTTGACATGTCTCCAGGGCCCTGTTGCATAAAAACCATTGATGGTAACTTTGGCATCAATGGTGGAATCCCTGAATTTGATTGGCTGTTGGGCAATCTTACCATGGTAGTTCGTGTTGATGGTAGAGTTACCATTAATGTACAAGTTTCATGCAACTGGGCCCTGGTCACCCCCTAGGAGGACTAACTTGGATCGTGAGTACAGGTAACCTCCCTCCCCCCCCCCCCCCCCAAGCTCCAATCTGTTGTACCCTTGTGATCTTCTTCACACTCCCCAAAAGACAATTTTTAAACAGAGTGGCCCGGAAGAGGAATAAAGTAGTTTACCACTGATGTCTTTACACTTGGCACATTTATCATCTCACCAACATAAAATATTGTTTTATAACAAGTTATGACATGGCTCATTATGTCCACTTTTTCTTTCAAAAAAACACTCTTACTTCCAGGTGAAGAATTCTTTCCAAACCCTTCCATTGTCATGCTGCATATAAGACTGCTTTTCAAAGCATATCATGCCTCAGGGCTATCTCCTTGAGGTGGTCCATAGGATTGCTCCTGAGGAACACCACTACTTCTATACTGCTGTCTCCACACTTACCTAAGAGTGTTCCAGTGAAAGGCAATCCAACTAAGACCATTCATGAATGTGAATTGGATCTCCAGTTAGCTTCAAACAGATTCACCTGGCCGATGTGGATCTAGACCAAGTTTTTTGCATTCTTAATATGACTTGATCAAACCTGTATGTTTCCCAAACCCCTGCTCATAATTCAACATGAAGCATATGTAATATGAACAGAGTCTACAGGAAATAGCTTACCGATGCGCACCGGTAATATTGTAGTATTGGGTAATATGAACGGGGCTTATGTCTGATGAAAAAAAAACAAACAACACAAACACCGATTTCGATACAAAGGACTACACACTGCTTTCAAGTGTGAACAACCCTGCGATATCGTTGATTGAAGACTATGTGAACAGCTTCCTGGATAGAGTGACAGCCAGCTGCCCCCTGGGAAATAAAAGAGACTGGACATGATCTTCACACTTTGGATACCCATCAATTTTATCACAGACCCCATCCCTGATACGACTACCGGCCGGTAAACTCTTCTCCATCGCGACATGTCTGTCTCTTTCTTTCTTTCTCACCTTTGGTAATATGTGTGTCCTGTTTGCGACGGTAACATAGTGATACAGAGTATCACGAAAAGAAGCGTCCCACACACAAACAATGTAAATAAACAACATGCATTTTGCATTCCGGATATGTCTTTTTATGTCAATAAATTTTACTAAGCTACAGTACTTTATCTTGTTAACACTCTTTCTCTCTTGTACTCTCCTGCACTCTCTCTCCCCCTCTCACTAGTACTCACTCTGTATCATACCCCTCCCCCTAGTACTCACTCTGTGTCACCCCCTCCCCCCCCCCTCCCCCCTCTCTGTCACTCTTGCAATTTGGATATGTATCAATTTACAACAAGCTCATAAACCCCTTGGAGTATGGTAGATATACATTCCTACACCATACTGTTTTTCTTTGGAGATCTTGCACAAGTACACTGGTGGGGGGGGGGGGGGGGGTGGGGGAGGGTGGAGCATGTAATAATTAGGCCTTAAAAAGGTGAAGGCAAAACAAAATAAAGTTATACTTTAATAGGAAGGGGTGTGGGTCTATGCTCCCTCCTAAATCAATAGGTGACAACCCACTTCACCAAAGGCCCGCGAGGCCGAAAATAGCAAATTGTAATCTATCATGTACACCGCTCTGACCAATTCCTGTGCCAGAAGGAAGTTTAACAAGTATTATAGGGCAGCGGAAAGTTTTTCATTGAAACGAGGATTAAACATGCTAAAGGAGACATAATTATTTTATATACCGATAGCGATACGATACGAGAAAGTCGGCCTCGTGGGCCTTCGGTCAAGTGGGCGGACCCCAATCAATAAATGGTACAATGGTACAGGTGCATGTACATGTATGCACATACTTTTCACACAAGAAGTTGATGACACTAATTCCCTTCATTTCACTGATATGTTCCTCTGCAACAGTTTCACATCTTATGCTGAAAGCATGTAAAGTTTCTACAAATAAAAGGCATTCATCCATATTCTGGGCCCCGTTTCATATAACTTGTCATCACTAACAAGTTGCAATAACTGTTATAAGCTACTGAAATCCTTGCATGTGATTGGCTGAGATTTGTGATAGAAATCTGGCAGTTGTTACTGATAACAAGTTCTTTGAAACGGGGCCCTGATGTTCAAATCTTGTGTTTAAAAGGCCTTACTTAACACATCCCAGAGACAGAAAGATAGAGAGAGATAGAGAGAGATAGATAGAGAGATAGAGAGATGGAGAGAAACAGTAAGAAGGAGAGACAGAGAATAAAAAACAACCATAAACACAGTGTGGAAGCCAACGTAGAATGGGAGAAAGAAAAATATAAAGAGCGAATTAGCGAAAGTGATGCAGGTTCACACTTTCTGCCTTCCTTTCTTTCTCTCCCCTCTATCTCTCTCTCTCTCTTTCTTTCTCCCTCCTCTCTTTCCCTCTCTCATTTCTATGTTTTCTTGTAAGCGATTGTCTCACTCTCTCAAACTAGGTCAAGCTTCTTGAGGAGGGCCTCTTTAAGGGTAGCTAAATTGAGACCGTAATGCAGGGCTGCACAATTACACACCGAAATTCACAACAACCTAGTCTCGGTTCACTCCAGTAGCAAGAATGACAAGTATAACTGACTGGTGAGAGCCGAAAGTGCATTACCTCTTCATGAAATGATGCTATATGTGCCCATTTGGTTTTCAGGAGATGATATCTACAATCATCCAAGTGATCATTACAAAACTAACATGCTGTTACATGCTCGAAAGTAATACTTTCCAAACTAAATCTAAACTATAATGATCAAAATTCGTCCATGGTCATGATTTTATGAACGACCATTTCTGCTTTGTCCAAATATAAATTCCTTGTCAAAGAAGAATGTAGTCTTGAATTCTAGCCAAAGCAAGTAGCATTCTAACAAAATATTTACATTTAATATGAAGTTTCAACCAAAAAGATTGTAGAAGATAATTCATGCCTAATTTTACCAATGAAACAGGGCATGTCAAGTCTAAATTTCACTACTGAAGATTCTTTGAAGTGTAAAAACATGGCAGCCCAGAAGGGATTGCGGGCAAAAGTGTCAACTAACCTATATCCCTGACACTCATGAGAAAATAAATTGGTATTAAAGAGGTTGACTTTATTACATACAGGTTAAACACACCTTGAAAAAACAGCTAGCTAGAAAGCTCAGACAGAAACGTGTTAATAAGAAGTTAATCTATAGATACTAACCAAAAGGAAGAATTGCAGATTGGAAATGAGTGCATTATTCCTGTTATATTTCTTGTCTTTCTACCTATTCTTATCATTTTCTTTACTATTCTTTTGTTGTTTCTTCCAATACTTTTCCTGTTTTCTATGTCTTTCTTTGTTCTTATTTCTTTCTTTCCCAATCTCCTTTAATTCTTCTTTCCTCTCTTCTTCTACCTATCAATCTCTTCTTTTTGCTTCAACATTTAATACATCTTAACATTATCAGTACACAACTAAACAGGTGTGTTATCCAACCCCCCGCCCCCCCCAAAAAGGTTTGTTTGCCCAAAACAAACCTTAAAAAATGTTTTTAAGAAAAAACAGAAAAATGTATGTTTCATTTGTATGAAACTTTTTAAAAATGAATTTCCTGAAATTTCTTTTTACTTGCTTTAAAAGTACAACAATTTATACTAGAAAAAGAGATAACTTACGTTATTATTCTTGATTCATATCTTTGTAGCCGGTTTCTCCTCACACATTTGTTGTCTTCAAATTCTACCTCCAATCTGTGACTGCAAAAAAAAAATAATAACATGAAGTTTATTAACACTGAGAGAACAATTTATTATAAATCAGCAAATGAAAAATTTTGCACACCATGAAAACAAAACACTTCAGTATCAATTACTGACAGAAATGGTATAACACGCTTTTCGTGTTTTTCATTCTTTTCATCTTGAGAAAATGAAATACATTTCTTGCAATATTCATGGATAGCAATATCTAAATGAACAAATTACTAGGCGCCCAAATAAATGTACATGTACCACTCATGCTGTATCCCGATGTGAGCTGCACTTATTGGATAAATGGACTGTTCACTTTATGACAGGGGATATCCTATATTCTGTCAAAATTACAGTTTAGAGAGAGAGGAAGAAAGAGAGAAAAGGAGAAAGTGAAAAAAGAAAGAAGAGAAAAATGAGGGAAGGTAGAAATAGAGAAAGAGAGAGAAAAAGAGAGAGAGGGAAGGAAAGAAGTAAGGAAAAAAGGAGGAAAGAGAAAAGGAAAGATGGAAATGAAGCAAAGCAAGACAGGAAGGGAAAGAAACTGAAATCTATAGAGAAAAAGAGACAGACAGAACATTAAGAATGAAAAACAGTGTATGAGGAGAAAAGAGAGAGAGAGAGAGAGAGTGAGAGAGAGAGAGAGAGAGAGGGGGGGAGAAAGAAAGGAAAAAAGTAAGGGAAAAAGAGGAAAAAGAAAAAGATGGAAATCAGGATAAAGCAAGACAGGAAGGGAAAGAAACTGAAATCTATGGAGAAAAAGAGACAGATCATACATGTACATTAAGAATGGAAAACAGGGTATGGCGAGAGAAAGGACAGGGAGAGAGAGGAGGGGAGAAGAAAGAAAAAGAGAAAGAGAATGGAGATAGAACAGGATGAAAACATGAAAGGGAGAGAGAGAGACAGAGAGAGAAGAGAGGGGAGGATGGAGAGAATGGAGAGATAGGAGGGGAGACAGAGGGAGAGAAGAGAGAGGATGGGATAGAGGGGAGGACAGAGAGAATGGAGAGACAGGAGGGGAGACAGAGGGAGAGAAGAGAGAGGATGGGAGAGAAAGAGGGAAGGGAGAGAGGGGAAGCAAGGAGGGACAGAAGAAGAGAAGGACATATAGAGAGGGAAGAAAGGGGAGGAGAGGGGGAGGAGAAGAGAAAGGAAAGAATGTAAGAGGAGAAAGCAAAGGGAGCAAACATAAAGGGGAGAAAAAGAAATTAAAATTCAGAGATAAGACAGAGAGAGGAGTAGACACTGGATAGTTTGATATAGTTGACTTTGATGGATGCTACAGCTTTACTAGATTACTGGCTGGTTTACATGAGTTACTTCTAATTTAAAACTAGTCTTAGATATCAGACAAACAAAGTTACTCCCACCCCACCAAAATCTACCCCAGTACCCATTTTGAAAGTATATCTTGTTTTCAATGTCATAGTATTACTCCCTGTGTCATATCTTAAAATTGAATATACATATTATTGCTGAAATCTGATAAAAAGATTATTTGATGCAAGAGTTTTGCACTTTTTGATAAGTATAAATCGTACAAAGTCTGAAAATGCATACAGTAAATGAGGCAGTTGCTAAGCGCATAGGGTAAGGATGCCAACTGACAAGTACATTTCACTTGCTTTCATGCTGTGCTGGGCTTAAATGTCTGAGATTCTTGGAATTCATCTCATGTTCATTTCAGGCAGGAAATGAACATCTTGAAAGTCATGAGTTTATTACATGATCAAATGCAAGACCAACAATGGTTTGTACAAAGTATTACAGAGGCACACAGGATATTGGGAAAATGTTGACAATCTCCTGATTCAATGTTGCTGGAAATGAGAGTTTGTTGCATAATATCTACTTCAAAACAGCAACAAATGATGATGGTCCGGAAAGAATTTCTAGAAACAAAATTTATCACTCTTAAACTAGAAGATGAATTAAACTTGCACTCATTTTCTCTAGTGATCCAGTTTTGCTAGATAAAAAGCGGTCTAGTTTTAAGATGCCTCAAAACACTAAACAATTCACAACATCCAAGATCTCTTGCTGGAAAGATGACTATTATTAACAAAATTCTTTAAAAATATCTGGTTTTGCATTACAAAAAAAACCCCCAAAAACACACACACACAAAAAAAAAAAAAAAAACAGAACAGAAGAGTGAAAATGATGTGAAATACTGATATCATGTTACAGCTGGCAAAGAAACAAAAAAATAATTTATGAAAACATAAAAGTGCTAAAAAAGAGTTGTTACTTCAAAACATGCTTTTGATATATGTCTGTGATCAAACTTAATTACCACATCTGATAAACAGTGAGAAAAATTTATTGTAGTAGGAAGAAAAATGACCCAATATAGAAGTGAGTCAGAAAAGACTTTCTAAGAAATCCTAAAACTTTGTAGAGTATATTTTTAACCATGACTAAGGGGAAAAATGATTGGAAGCAGAGAAAGACTTATGATCTGTCCAATCCTGAAGACGGTTCGTAATTTACGTTTTGTCCCATTCTGACGAGACTTTATCAATCGGAAGGTAGTTTATCAACCCAAACATTGTCTTAGGCAGTAAACTTCATGTCATACTCTAATGATTCATAGATTGTATTGTTATGAAATATAAGGAATCTGAGCTCATTTCTTTTTTTAATGGTCCTTTATCTTTGTGAGAGAAACATTAGTATCAGGGAATTAATGTCCTGTAAAATTTTGATAGATGGGCATCTTGATGACATAGGTGGACAGATAGAGAACTATTCATCAGTTACCCGGCAGAAAGGAACGAAGAGGCATGTGGTCAAATACTGAGATATTTAAAGAAATCTATAAATGATTATTTCAAGAACATTCCAGAATAGATCTGGTATAAATTTCTTGAAGTAATTATTTACAAATTTCTTAAATATCTCAATATTTGACCACATGTCTCTTCGTTCCCTTTTGCCAGTCAAGGGCGCCCGTTCCCTTCTGCCGGGTAACCGACGTATTTGTCTGTCTGTACATCTGTTGGCAAATATCCAAATTTATGGAATTTATCTAGATGATTCTCATCAAAATTACACATTAAAAATATATAACATACTTGGCTGTGAGGGACTTCATTACACATACAGCTATGCCTGGCAAGATTGTAAGTAGCCAGTGGCAAATTAAAATGAAAAAAAAAATTGAAATCAGGCGGTTTATAATTGTTGCTATGCCAGGCAAGACCCTACCAATCTATGAAGCACTCATGAGTAGTTATCATGGAAAAAATCTATTCTGAATGGAACACTATAATTCACCCCAAAGTATAACTTTACAGCAACTATCATGGATGAAATCTATTCTGAAACACTATTTTTACCCCAAAGTATAACTTTAGGGTCTGAATAGTAGAAGATTTATTTTGTTACACAGTATAACTAGCATAAAGCTTGCCTTTCCAATTTCCAGCACTCCTGTCTTTCTATGCAGTTAAAATAGCAAGCAGATTGTGCTATGAAATCTGAATAATTGAATCTTTTTTCTCTCCAGTTTCTTCACTCGTTTTTTTTCTTTACATCTAACTGTAAGCTGGAATAAATACATTCCTTAAAAAGGAAGAAGAAAAGTCGTTGATTGGTTTTAAATTGAATCTTTTGCAATCTTTCATCCACTTGGTTGAATAAAGGAGATTTTATCAGCCACTAACTACACAATGCTCAGTGTATAATCTAAAGGAAGTTGATAACAGTAGAGGGAGCGGATAAAGATTTGATATTCAAATTGGCACCTTTCAAAGTACTTTGCTGAGTGTTAAAGTGCATGTATTTGCTGATTTGAAAAACAGCTCCATGTATACATGTACAGTAAATTGGATCAATATACAGGCACACTGATTTCTAACAAAGGCTCATTTCAACACAATATTGTGAATTATTCTAAATTTGATAAGAAAGCAATTTTTTTCCAAAGTTTTATACATAAATTTTCCCTCTCAATTGATATACCCTTCATTAATACACATTTTGAATGAATGAATGAATGAATGAATGAAAGTTTATTTATTCTTGAAAACAGTTGAACAGTCGAAACATTTAGAACATATAATATGACCAAACCTCGGCGCAGTCTCATTCTACCGCCTGATGATGATGGGTGTATCACACTGAAACGTACATGTAACGGAGATGTATCTACAGTAAGTTTCGGTTTTTTAGTTATAATATTGACTTCATTGATGTAAGAATGGATGAATAAGAACTTTCATGAATTTATGATCAAATATGAATTTCAAGAAAAGGAGAGACAGTCCACAAGCAGCAAACGTGTACTAGGATGAATAGTACAGAATAAAGATGGCTGACTTCAGCATGTTCACTTCATATCCAAGGATATAGGAATCTTCTATGTAGCACCCAATGAACAATAGACACCAACCATCCTGAAAGCAAGTAATACCTGTCCTATGCTAAAAATACAAATCAAGGCTCTCTCTTTAATCTTCAACACTCCCTCCTGTGCGCATGCAATACTTTAGAATTTGCGACAATTGAAAATCATGACGTCTGTGGATGCCTCTCCCTTTTTTCCCCTCTCTCACTCACCTCCCCTTAGAAGCATGCCTGTCTGTCGTTTTCGGATGCAGGGCAATTTGAGATGCGCTCCCGCGTCATAACAACTGATTCTTGTTCCGCTGCAGCATTGCGACCTGGCTAGGCCGGACTATATAAAGCCAAGGGCGTAAATCCCCAGGGGGAGGGATGGGGGTGTACATCCCCTGTCCCAATTTTGAGAGGGGGGGGGGGGATGGCCTGCACGGATATACCAACAACTTTTCATTTTCAAATCATTTTGAACTTGATCAGTTGCTGAAAATCTTGTCCAAATCTATGTAGTAGCTTCTAAAGAGGATGGTGGTATACACCCCCCCATCCCCCAATTCAGAGAGGGAGGGCCTGAAAAAAAATGCACCCATCACTTTTCAAGGAAAAAAAAAATACATGTACTTTCAAAATCTAATTCTACAAAACTGATATCGGTGGCATTCATTTTTAGCAAAATTTTCTCATTTAAATAATTTGCTCTTTAAACAGTTATTAAAAAACAAATGTGATTAAAATGACGAGATTTAAAATATAAAGATGGGTCCTAAAATGTGTGTGTATGTGTGTGAGCGGGTGTGTGGACATGTGTATTCTTGCAAGATATCTTGGCGAATAGTTGCAATCACACCCCTCCCCCCCCCCCCCCCCCACCCTCAGAATGGATATACGCCACCACATAAAAAGCTGACTTGATTTGCACCTAGCCAGCTGCCTCGTAGCATACAGGTTTCAAATCTAAATCATTAAGCCTCTGCTGAAAAACAATCTCTCCCTCTACATAAACAGAGAGCTCAAGTGCAGAGCGAAAGAACAACATTTTAGCAAGGATTCTAAATTGATCATGACCTTTTATAGCGGTGCAAACTGATCAAGGCAGGAATTTTTCCAGTTTCAGTAAATATATTTGATAAATTACATACTTCAGTTTTCAGGGAAATAAAAGGGACTGCATTGAGAATTATACTTGAGCAAAATGACAGTGCATGTGACTCCCTTCTTATTCTTTGTCGACTACTTAACATTATATGGGGGATAAATCTGAAAACAACTTACTTTTCAAGCAGTAGCTCTCCTTCTTCGACTTGTTTTAACATGTGTTTTCTCCTCCGTTCTTCATCCTGATAAAATGAAATGAAAAAAACATGAATTAATTTCTTCTGAGGTAAAAATAGACATGTAAGATAATTACATGGTCTATTTGCTCTCTGGCAATTTAATCTGTCATTTATGTCTCCTGAAAATGTCTGCCATCTTTGATACCACCAAGAATAGAATCTTGGGTAACAAGTACATGATGGGATCCAAACTGTACAATGGTTTCTCATATTCTGCAAATGCAATTCATGTTAGAAACAGCATTCTGGAAAAAAAAAAATTTTATCTGCTATGTTTACTAGTAAAATGCAACAAAATTGCAGCATCTATTAACCCATTCGTGACAGAGGTCCACATTTTGTGGTTTGGCCTAATATCTTTTGATGCAAAGCCCTAAAAATCATACCAAATACATGAGCAGAAAGAGCAAAAAATTCTACACAAACTGTGCCCATTTTGGTTACGTCAATATTCGTTGTTTGATGCTGAAAATCTTTTAAAGGAAAATAAGCATGAAAATCCTTAAATTGGCAATGTGATAGAAAGTTTAAAATCACCGTTTTCCCCTGCAAATTGGCAACTTTTTGACTTCTCATCATAATTACTGTCAATTTATATTCATTTCAGATACATGACATTTTATAAGAAAAATGTAGCAATAAAATAAAAATGTTGGTGTTGCCAATTTGAAGAATAAAAGCTGATCAAATTAGGCTTTGAATAATTCCTGTCACGAATGGGTTAACCGGGAGTGCGGATATTTCAGTAGTCGACGGGTTGACAACTTTTCGATGCTGATGGGATGGCATAGATCTGGGACCTCTAGCTGCATTCAATGCCGATACTAGTATCTCTACCTACAATGTAAGCCAGCTGAGCACTAGAAAACGATAAACTCTCTTGAAGGAAGTATCAACTCCTTGCATATTAGAAAATGGTCATTTCGCCGTTGGAGCCTATAAAGTTGCACCCCCCTCGCCCCTCTCAAAAGAAGAGAGAAACATTGCGTATATTTGTATGTTTTTGTTGTATCGTCTTGTGCTGTGTTGTGTTGTGCGGTGCAGTTTTCTCATGTTTTGAGATATGCCAGGTAATTTTTTTTTTCTCTCTCTCTCTCTCTCTCTCCCCGTCTCTCTTACTATTGAGTATTAGTACATGTAGCTTAGTTGCCATGGACAAATGTACTTCTTTTCTTCACAAATGAATGTAAATATTCGATATGTACTTGAATAAGTTGTGGAATATGAATTAAAAAAAAAAAAAAAGCTAAACCTAAATGAAGATACAGTACTGTACAGTGCATTTTTTTTTAGATATGTGTCTTCATCAGCTGCCTTTTTTGGTTCATGTCATGTTACTTTTTGATAAAAACACTTTTTAAAACGACGAAAGTATCATTTCCGTGAAATGGAACAAGTTAATGCCTTCTAATCCTGTGCAGACATTGTTTGAGAAACATCTGTAACATGGAAGGAGTATAGCAAATGAATTATTCAGAAAGGTATAGTTTACCATCAAATGTCAACAAGAAGATGGCAGCTCTTTAGGGGGCTGCTGATGACGCACTAACCCACTTTGGTATAATAAGGGAATATTCAATCTAATACAGAGTAAGCATTTTGTCTGTATAAAAGCTGTATTTTACCAATCTGTCCAATTTCTCATATTTCCATGTTTTGTCTTAGAACACTTTGGTAATATAGAGGAATAGTTACCTCAATAAACGTTCAGATACTATGCAAGTATATTCTTGTAAAAGTGAAAAACAAAAACAAAAACAATGAACAAAAACAAAATAAAAAATAAGATGAAAAAAAAAGAGTATTTGAAAATCTATGTCCTTTCTCATCCAATGGAATTAACATACCTTTGAAGAAATACTCATTAAAAGAATACTATGTTAAGTTTTTGAAGAAATGCATATTGTAAGAATACCAAATAACGTTTTGAGTTTTTGACCCTCCAATTACCTGACTGCTTTGACTCTCTTCCCTTTGCCCCCCCCCCCCCCTTCCTCACTCCCCCACCAAACAGCCTCACAATAAACGGCATGACATCTACACAGCCTAGAAATGCCCCAGACAATAGGGTCATTACCAATCAGCATTACAAGACATTTGAAACCGACATAGAAGCCGCATGTGCTTATCATCTAATGTAAGACTGTAATGTAGAGGCAGAGTATGGCGTAGCCAGGCCAGTGGCATCATAGGGGCAGGATCTAACTGATTAATGAAATGTAAAATATCAGTCATTGCTTTGGGGGTCCTATCTTCTTCTTATGCTTTCTTTTCCATCTCCCCTTCTTTCTCTACTTTTATCTCCATTTTTTCCTCTCTCTCTATTTTTTCAATTTGTTTTCTCTTTATTTTGTTTTTTGTTTTTGTTTTTTAAAAAAAACGTGCACACATTAGTATCAATAATGCCTATAGCATTTTCGTTTATTTTATGTACGATAAAAGAGCAAATGTAGATAAAATGCCTTGCTCAAGGGCATAAGTGCCGTCCTGGGGATCGAACCACCGACTTTTGCGTCTCCAGTCAAGCGCCTTAGACCACTCGACCACGGCACCTCCACTTGGTATTTTTTACATTCCATTCAGGAATGTGCCCCCCCCCCCTTTAGCTACGCCACTGTTGTGATGTTCATGTACATGCACATGCATATATGACATCTTGTCAACATTGTCAGACTTGAGGTGGATGGCACGAGAGGTATGATGATTACCTTTAGGCATAATTCAATTATCTCTGGGGGTTCAGCACTATGACATTAGAGTGATACGGAGGATATATTGATAGAAGAGGCAATGTAGATATGATGTGTGCATGTAAATGATACATGTACATGTATGTCCCATTTTCATTATTTTTAAGTTATCGTCTGTTTGGAGTCAGAGGGACGTTAAGTCTGTATAAAATGATATGAGTTAATGCCCTTCTGGCTCTGAACAGACATTATGTCTTTTCTTCCAATCAGTGATCAAAGCACTGCCAGATTTAGGGGACGGGGTACAACTGGTAAAGGGTTCTTCTTTACCCCCGCCCTCCAAGTAATTTGGCTGTAACTAATCAGCTTTCTCCTTAATGCCATCATTCTGCATTGATTTAGGCAGAGGAAAGGCGAGATAAAAAAAGTCACAAAGAGATTCAAGATTTAATATAGTTCCATCTCATTCACAGGAGGTTTTTCAGGCATGTACGCCGCCATGCATGTATCTTCCGAAGCATGCGCCTGGTGACCGATGGCGTTTCTCTTGCCCCGACACAATGCAATTACGGGGTGAGCTATACTGCCTAATACCCCCGTTCATCTCATCGTCTAGACTTCATTCATCATCACTCCCCTCCTGGCCGCCGGGCTCGGAACCAGAAATACCTCCTTCAAGTCGCGTCCACATGAAAAGATACAGCACATTCTGGAAGTGGGCCTTTGCGAAGATAACCTAGATGAATCAGTACAATTTGTATATTTGTACCATTTTCATTGAGTGATATACCTGCTAACACACCCAATCATCTCATCTTCTAGATTTCATCATCACTTTCATCCTTGTTGCTGGGCTTCAAACCAGAAATGCCTCCTTCTAGCCGCATTCACACTAAAGAGTCTGTATCTTCAAGAAGTTTGTGAGAGGGTACAGAGCACAGATAACTCCTACATTGTCCAAGTTGCCCTGCCACTTGTTTGAGTAAAATTTACTTTGGGCTTAACTTTGTCAAAGATAGCAGGGTTAGGGGCTTACAGTATGGGCTGCAGGTTGATTTTAGGTTCGGTTTAGGGTAAAGATTATGGTTAGGGTTATGTGTAAAGTGGCTCTTCTTGGCTTAACACAAGAATCATCCAAGTTTCACAAAGCAATGGGTTATGGAAGTGCCACTTTCATAGTCAGTGAGGGTATTCACATTAATCCCAACATGCTTCCTTTTCTACCATTCCTGCTATTCAATATCTCTTTCTTAAAATAAGCCTAGGAGTGGACCCTACGGTCAAGAGGCATTTTCACCCATTGTCAAAATGTTTGAATGACGGCCCCAGATTCCATAGAGAAAGGTGCCTTTTCATGATTCTCTACATTCTGCCCTTTTCTGCACAATAGGAGGTTTTGTCACCAAGAGATTGTCATGTACATGTATTACAATGTTCATAACCAGTGATCACCCAGGCTATAAATCCTTCAACGATAAGTACGTCACCATCTCTTGGATGGCTATCACAAGAACTCCAGAGGGCAGCGCGTTCCAGGTATGAATAATCAAATGCTACACCATGGGGGCATCCTTCATCCTATTTGCACTCCTCAAATTGGCCTATTTGCATGATCTAATGGACACTTCATCTTGCCTATATAGTTTGACATGGTCTCCCAGAAGTTGGTGTCATGTGAGCTTGTCACCTTTTAAAACGTCTTTTTTTTCCCTTCTCGCTCAGAGTGATACAGCAAATACTTATACTGGAATTTTTGAAAAATTACATCGCATATTTGACTGAATGATTGTGATGTACATTTATTTGGCTTTGGTAATACATGTAGGTATGTCATTTTTATACTTGGGGTATCAATAAAATCATATTTCTAAATTGACGACAAATGTACGGCAAGATGCATTCCTTAAAATATCTTATAATCTATGAGATTGCAAAAAATGGGTTGATAAAGTAACAAGAATTGGTAAGAGGTTGATAAACAATATATTCCTTCCTGTTAATATAGACAAACATGTAAGACACTTTCTAGCAGACATTTTATAACCATATTAATATTGAAGTAATGCATGGTTTCTTTCTTTGACATTATAGGGTAGGCTCATTACAGGCATTAGAATCATTTACAAGGTATTAGGCTCTCCAAGTTGGTATCATACATCACGCCAGCATTGCGCCATCTTTAAAGGGTAAGTCCACCCTAGAAGTTTTACTGTTTCAATTAAAGGAGATAAATTTGAACAGCATTTTAAAAAAGAAATGAGCAAAATCGGTCAAAGAATAAGAAAATTACACTCATTTACATTTTCTAGTAAACTACTCTCGGCTCTGCAAATTGGCAACACTGATGACATCACATGCGAGCAGTTCTCCATTCACTTTGTACATGAAATTTCACATTTTCTCAAATTTCTTGGAAGTTACACATTTTCTAACCCCCATAATCAATGTATGTTCAGAAGAATTGCTTTTTACATAACATACTTTGACCATGGGGTAAGAAAATGTGTAACTTTCCAAGAAAATTGAGAAAATGTGAAATTTCATGTACAAAGTGAATGGAGAGCTGCTCGCATATGATGTCATCAGTGTTGCCAATTAGCAGAGCTGAGAGTAATTTACTAGAAAATGTAAATGAGTGTAATTTTCTTATTCTTTGACCGATTTCTTTTTTTTAAATGCTCTTCAAATTTATCTCCTTTCATTGAAACAGTGAAATTTCTAGGGTGGACTTTGCCTTTAACCCGTTGTATACTTAGCCTGAGATAACTGGTCTATGGAAAATGCGGTTCCATGACATTTGCTCCGGCGACAATTGCTCCTATGGCAAATCGGCATGTTAAAGTGATTACACAATGGTATATTTTTTTTGGATATATGATCGAGAATAGAGTTATAAGAAGAATAACATTAAAAAATATGATGATTTTCAATCGAAATCAATGCATTTTGGCTAATTTTCTCATAAAAAGGCAAGAGCTGACCAGAAAAATTTAAGTATGAGGTATAACGTCAAAGTGGGTACCCAGCTTCGCGCATTGCAGTTGTGCTGCTCGCTAGACTGTACAATATGTATTATACCTTGTGCGCATTTTGCTAGAAGTGCGCGACAAGGTACCCACTTTGACGTCATTTTGACGTCAAAGTGGGTACCTAGTTGAAACTGGGTCACAGCTGAGGGGTCAAAAATATCCTGAAATCTTACCACATTTGGGGGTTTCTTGGCAACACGACTTTAAAAAAAAAATTTAGGCAGATGATTTTCTGCTAATAAAACCATGCTCTTTTAAATGAAATAACATTGTTTCAGCATTGGGTAACCCCTTAAAGTAAAACATAAAACTTAACCCGAAACCTAAGAATGAGATTAATCCTTATCCTTAATCCCTATCCTCATTCTGAACCAAAACCCCTATCACAACACTAACCTTAACCCCACATCTTTGAAGAAATCAAGAGAGGTGCAAATATCGCAGGAGCAACTGTCACGTCACGGGAAAATGCATGTTATACTAAAATAATAACTGTTTTGTGGGTTAAATCAATGCTGGTAAACAAATAGCCATCGTACTGTGTGTCTGTGCCACTTTATAATTTAGCAACACTGCCCTGCACCTCTATACATCAAACTATATATCCAAAGTGTCCAACAATAATTAACCTTTCAATGATGAGACATCCTGTAGTACATCAAAACATCATTTCACTGTATAAAAAAAGGAAATGTTAAATCAGTACTTGAAAAGGATGACAAGTTGTAGCACGGTCAAAATTATATATCTCCCACTTTATTTTGCTGAATCCAGCATGTGAAAAGTGTCAGATCCCTCATTTTTTAAAACATATATATTCATGTACCAACATTTCTTTTCCCTTTTAAATGGTAATTTAAAATTCTAGTTTTCAGATTGCTGCAAGCAACATCAGCAATGTATGCTATACAGTATAAAAGTGGAGTCTTAATCTCATTCTTGGTAAATGACTCGAAGCATGAGTGATATAAGTTAACCCGTCTGTTGATGCTAAGTACAGATATCTGTCTCCTGATACTAATAATCATTCAGGCTTCATCATATGAGATATAATTGGGGTATCTATAAAACAAGCATTTGCTTGGAAGCTGAAGTTACCAAGTATATGCTCAAGTAAATGCTCAAGAGTAAAAAAGCATGCACTTGCTTTTCAACTCACTTTATTCATACTACCCTCACACAGACGGATTAAGGAAGTGTTTCTGACCTCTTATAGTCAGGATGATGGTCACAAAAACATCGTAAGTGCACATAAGGTCACCTACATTGCTTGAGGTCATGTACAGTAATGCAAGGGCAGACACATTAGAAGACCTAGGCCTTGTAGTTATGTAATGCTTTGGACAAGGCACAATACTTTCAACAAGGAGAGCCTGAGGGGATATGTAGATCACATTGGCTAATATAATAGTAGAGCAGGATATTGTAAACGTAAGGCTGAACAAGAAGGCATCAGCAAGTGGACTCAGCTGGTGCAGCTTCTGTCCTATGTGTAAGAGAGTTGGTTTGTATCAAGCTGTGGCAGATGGCTGAATTCCGTACTGTGTAAAGTGTTTTCTTCCCCTAGTAATATTCAAAAAGAGTTACATGTTTTCCTTTCAAGAATCCTATGCTGCAGCACACTTCCTCTATTTGTTGACTCTCAATACACAGGGAGAGGGCAAAAGAGGGAGGGGGGGGGGGGGGGGGGGAGGTGCACAGATTTGTTCTGAAATCCAGCTATAAATCATGCTCTGCTACACCCCTCCCCCTTTCTCCATTTGTGGATAAAACAAAAGAGAACTTGAGTATTACAGAAAAAAAATATCAATGACCTGTTTCATAAAACTTGTTATCAATAACAAGTTGCAATAACTGTTATAAGCTACTGAAATCCTTGCATCTGATTGGCTGAGAGCAAATTTGTCATAAAAATGTGGCAGTTGTTACTGATAACAAGTTTTTATGAAACGGGGCCCAGGAAAAGGAAACCCTGGAGTTAAGCCAATTCTAATGAAAAGAGAGAAAAGAGAGAAGCAATTATAAAAAAAAGTTAAATCAAAACCGGTTACAAAATGATAAACTTATGAAAGTTTGAAAAGTCTCAGTTTATTCTATGGCAATCCTCCAATTGGCTATATCCTTTCAAAGTGGCAGATTTTGAGAATAACTCTCTATATGATTTGTACACAAAATTTCAGATTTTCTTCATTATCTCTCAAAGTATAGCTTGTCTTTTTCTCAGGTCAAAATATATCATGGGGAAATGAGTTACTATATACGTTGAGTTCACAAAAAGAGAAGCTGCACCTTGAGAGATAATGGAGAAAATATGAAATTTGTTATAGATTTTTAATTGCTTCTCCATATCCTCTCTTTTCATTTAAACTAACTTATCCCCAAGGTTTCAGTTTCCTTTGAATTAAAACAGAAATACTTTTACCTTGTTGAACTGCTGGAGTAAGAGTTGTAAATACTGCTTCCTTCCTAAATGTCCTCTGTAATATGACTGGATTCTGACAGCAGCTTTATCTTCTTCACTTGAAGCAATTACAGTCTGTGAAAAAGAAGAAAAATGGAGAAGCAAAAAGGTTAAGCAACCTTTAAACATAGTAACTTTCTTATCCCTTAAAAGGTTTCACTAAAAATATGTCACTGATCCAATTCCCTCAACTGTTTATGTGTTAGTATACTTTGAAATACAAGAAAGGTGTCACAAAAGTAGGTTGTTTTCATGTCAAAATCCGACAATATTCTCTGCATATGAAACAGAGATGTCTGTTATCAGGTTTATAAGATCCATAAAGTAAAGAGGAAAAGATTAGAGGAAACATAAAAAAAAAACTGGATTTACAAATTAAAAAAATGAAAGATAGCATAATCGAATCCTTGTATCTACTCAAGAAATGGAAAAAACATTGTCTAGTAAATGTCTGCTCCCAGGTTTACAAAACCTGTGGATTATTAATGCTGGCAGTAAAATAAGCAAATGGAACTTTGATGAACAAGAAAACAAGTTGTTTTCCTAAAATAATTGTAGGTTAATTCCAATTGCTGGCAAAATCTTATAATATTTTCTACTATTCTATGGATTCTGTGGATCATCTTCTGCAAGCTTGTCTGGGCCCTGTTTCATAAAACTTGTTATTAGTAACAAGTTGCAATAACTGTTAAAAGCTACTGAAATCTTTGCATCTGATTGGCTGAGAGCACATTTGTTATAAAAATGTGGCAGTTGTTACTGATAACAAGTTTTATGAAATGGGGCCCTGGTATCAGGTTTCTAGGGTCTGTTTTAATACATATGCTGCCAGTAAAGAGGAAGAAAAAAAAAATAAACAAATTGGTTTTACCACCAATGACAGATCACAATACTGAAATGTTTGCGAAAAATCCAACATCATTCTCTTCAAAGAAAATATGGATAATACGTGGAATATCTCCTTTTGTATGTTCATATGCTGTCAGGTTTACAAGGCCTATGGATTACAAATGCCAGCAGTAAAGAGGCAGGGATAGGTGGAACTTGACACATGAAGGGCTCCAAACTTGAAAACTTATCCCCAATCCAGAGGGCTACTATAGATTGGCCGTCTCATGTTTGCGAAGCTCTTCCTCTCAGTCCCCTCGATGGACGCTCTTACATTCGAGTGATGACCGCTATTACCTTCCCGATATCCACTTCTTGTGGTTTATTATCCATGTTCTCCTTCTTTCTCTTTGCTTTCCTTCTTCTTTAAGTTCTCCTCCTCTCCCCTCTTCATTCTGGCATTCTCTTATATTCTAATCATCCTGTTACATCTCCTTCACCTTCTCCTTCTTCTTTGTCTCTTTCTGCTTCAC
>CM057169.1:19086655-19102020 GCA_029962745.1 Echinometra lucunter
GTTTGGACATTCTAAGCATTATTGGTAATCATGATCAGGATGTCATCTAACTAATCATTCGATGCGAGCGCGAAGCGCGAAGCACCACAAAGGTCGAATTGCCCCCCCCCCTTCCTAGGTCGAACATTACTGATCGTATAATATTCAGATCAGTATCAAACATTAATTTGGCGACCCCCCTTCCTAAGTCAAACATCAATTTGGCGCCCCAGCACTTTTATTACTCCTCCCCCTTTCCCCTTTTCTCTTCTCTCCTTTTCCCTTCTTGTTTCCTTCTCTCTTTCTTTTCTCCCTTTTCTCTTATTTCCCCCTCCTTTTTATCTCCCTTTTCTTTCCCTTTCTTTCCTCCCTCTTTATGGCGCCCCCTTTTCGCCTACCCGAGGCCCGGGCCCCGAACCCCACCTCCCTCCCGCCCAGAATACGCGCATGGGCATGGTGCGACACTTTGAAAACTTTCTGAAATGAAATGTCTAATATAAAATATCATGATGGTATTTCTCACTGTATAGTCCCCCTGCGGCCGCCGTGAGGGCGCCTTGCGGCCACCTTTCGCCTGCCGTAGTATTTGTCAAAAACCTACGGCCAGCGCAGGGTCGCCCTAGGGCGACCGTACGTCATGATTTCAAGGACATACGTCAGCCGCAGATTTCTTTTCTCCATAAATTAAAAAATATGCCGTGCGGCGACCGTAACATATGTGACCGCTAGAGTAAGTGGCCGTGGAAATTCTGAGGCGACCGTAGAATTACTACTTGCCGTAGAAATTTTAGAATCTATGGCGGCCGTAGCAAATGTGACCATGGTATAAACAAACATAAACATTCGTGCCAGATATATCAGGATCTGCATAATCTAACCTTTTAGATGGATATGAGGTTAGTGCATTTTCCCACCCACCTTATTCATTGTGTTCTTAATGCAGCAAATCGGAGCATGATAGTAGACAAAGAGACTCAATACATAACAGAGCATGATGGCAGCAAGGACGACTGTGACAGCGATGTAGAGATGGAGGAGATACATACAAGCCAGGCTTCAGGAAGGACTCAAGTGCAAAAAAAAAAGGTAGTCTATCAGGAATTACTTTAGAGAAAACTTGAAGTTGAAAAGTTATGTAATGAGGTTATTAACAGTACATGTGCATTTGGTCCTAAAGTAATTGATTTGCTATATTTGATTAAACTACATGTACATGTATCTGCTGCACTGTCACAGACTAGACTGGTACTAGCAGCCTGCAGGAGTGACAATGACTGAATATTGAATACCAAAATTTGCTAATGACATGCAGCATACTGGTACCCAAAATGTTTGCTAAAACAAAGAACACATCAGCACTTTTGTTTGTTTCTATTGGAGCTTTAAAAAGAAATTATTAACTTTTCATCAATTTTATTGCCATGTCACATCTGTGCCTTTTCTAAGTCGTATATTGTGTGGAAAGTTTATACACAGTAATTTTTTAAGGTTGAAAGGTAATCAATACTACAAACGGTTGGTTTAGAAGAAGTTACATGTAGATATTATCTAGCTCTTAAAAGGGGCAGTCCACAATGATAAGTTTTGTTGGAATAGAAGCAGAAAAAAATGAATGGAACAGTTGAGTACAGGTTTTTAATAGCTAACTCTGATGACAAATTAGAAAAAAAAAATGAATTTTTGAAGGTTTGAGCAAGTAAACACAAATCGAAAACTGTGACGTGGGAGCTTACCTTCCATTTGCTCTGTACATAAAATTCTAGAAAATCTTGTTTTCTCCACTATTAATGTAGCATTATATATATATTTTCCATGCATTGCATTTTGGGTTGCTATTATTTTATTTAGGGTTCTGTATACTTAAAATTTTAAATATTTTGTTTTCAGTATTGACCAGATGCAATGTGAGCTTGCAGTGCTCGCATGATACAGAGTCGCCAATTTGTGTTTGATGGATGATGATTTCATGCTCAAGTTATTTTCCCCCATCTATTAACAAAAAATTGACCACTTTTCGTTAATACTGTATATGGGGAAAACAAGCATGAAACATTTTGATGAGGAATTGCTGAATGGAATTGCTGAATGGAATTTCCCTTTAGCTCTACACTTATCAATTAACTTTCCCTCATGCTTTTGATTTTCTGTTTTATTAATAATTTGTTTATTTTTCAGGCGGAAAATGCAGCCATGAGCTCGTTGCTCATGGACAGTGACAGTGAGGCAGAAGTTGAGGGAAGGGATGTGGTGAAAAAAAGGAAAACTAAAGGGGAGGACCTGTCTAAGCAGGTTCAAGCCAATGCTGGTAAGTTTTTGATCAACATATTGTATACAAAAAGGTGATCCTCAGTGTATTGTTGGTGGCAGGGGCATCATTTTATTGGTATTTCACTATTAACCGTATCAAGGCTGGGGTATTTTGGGAGTTCATATGGCTAGGGGGAGATCTCAGCCGTCCGTTGATTGCGTGATCGCACCGAAAATTGGCATGTAGGTTATCTGGGACATAATCTACAAGATTTTATACATGTAGTAATTTATTTCATGCAAATCTGTAAGCAATTATGCTAATTTATGCAAAATCATACTTTTTCTTTTAACTCCCTAGATAAAGCTCCAAATGTACCAAGTTTTGGCATAAAAACTCTTTGGGATGTTCTCAGTAAATGTACGTGAAAAAATTACGATATCAGATCAATTTCTTTTATATAATATTGTTTTTGCATTTCTTGTATTTTTTGTATTTCTTTGTTTTTTGGACCTTTTGTTTTTCATTGTTTTTTCGATGAACTTTGTTGGGGACACTTTTGAGATAATACACAGCATAAAACAAATCAATATTAGACCATTAAAACTAAAAATAATCATACATTTATGGTTTCTGGCTGAAAACACAATCTGCATTGACTTTGTACACAAAATCATTATTTTGTGAGCAATTTTTGGTCTAACATGCACTTATACACCTATCAGTTGTATGACACACCTCTCAACCCCCAGGAATGGTCAGTCACTTGTCAAATGTGAGTCAGATTTTCATATACCATGACGCACCCGAGTGTCCCGACTATGACAGACTTTTTACTTAAAATGACTGTGGTCTCAAAAGTTGCGCAAGACTTGAAAGTAAAAAGTCAGCAAGCGACGTGGTCAAAAAAATAATTCTCTGCGGCAAAAATATTGCGCGGATCATCGAGGGGGGGGGGGGGCTCCAAGCCCCCCCCCCCCCCTCCGGCCTAGATAGGGTTAAAGCAAAGGTGACTTAAAGTGCCCATGACACTGATTACAGCTCATCCATATTCAGATAATGTAAGCCTGATTATACATGTATTCACAATAGATGACAAAAATATGTTGGATGTTTGCTTTTATCCACAGATCTTGGGGAAGTGTGACCTCTTGACAACCACTTTCATTTGATGCCACTGTCTCAAAGAGTTGGAACAAATGAGTGTTTAATGCAAAATGATATCAGTCATTTATTGAGAAGTTATTTTTTTTTTTAATTTGGCAATACAGGGAATTCAATCTATTGGGGGATTTGGGGCAGTTATTTACTGTACATACGAATTGTATGATAGAAACAATTGTGACTTTAGAGTGCAAAATATATCCATCATAATATTATTGTATACTTTAACAGATATGGCAAAGATGAATTTGGATCATACACTTGTACATGTATATTCTGCTTAAAACAAAAACAAGTAAACATTTCAAACTCACTGAAAAATGCCCTCACCTCAAACCATAAAGTTGCTTTCTGTTTCATTTACTCATTTTATCACCTTCTTATTCACAAATATTATTGTCAGAGCTACTGAGAAACATGGGGAAGACCATTGAAGAGGCAGTGGAGCGAGCACTGGTGAGACATTTTTCAAATAGCGATGCCACTGCCAGAATCAACCAAGTCCCACGCCCAGCTCCGCCTCCCGCAGTACCAGCCCCACGCCCAGCTCCCGCAGTATCAGCCGTCCCACCACCTGTTGATCCGGTATCAGCCACAGTTGAAGTACCCAGTGATGAGGTTTGTCTTTAATTTGCCAAATATTACACACTATCCTTATATTTCTGTTGAAGACAAAAAAAAAATGCTCACCCCCAAGATCTTGGGTATTGACCACTGAAAATTTGCTTAAAGGTAATGGAATCTACATGACTGTAAATTGTACTTGGATTCTTCTAAATAATTTTGTTTTATTTAGATGAAATAATATGTGTGAAATCATATTTTCCATTGAAGCTCAAATTCAATATTTGATAGGGATATTCTTTGTAACGTCTTCACCATTAGTAATGTAAAATAATTGTGAATTGAAACTTATTTTTTATGTAATTCAGTGTTTTGTCATTTTTTTATGTATTTCTTTGTTGTTGGTTTTTTTTTTTTGGGGGGGGGGGGTTGTTTTGTTTGTTTTTTTGTTTTTCAGTGCTCTTGCCATAAAAAAATTGTTGTTAATCATTCTTAAATGGCAAGAGGAAAAAAAAGAGTGAGACTAGGATTTAGAAACTTTTGCTGGAAACACAATCCGTACTGAAATTTTATACAAAATCATGTTTTGGGGGCCAATGAGCATAAAATATATGTTAACTAACTTTGTAACTGCATAACTGCACACCCAGTTATCTCAAATTAAACTTGGACATTAGAGTAATCAAGTATCACTGAACATCCTGTGCGCGTTTCAGGTCACATGACCAAGGTCAAAGGTCAATGAACTTTCTCCGAATTGGATGTATCTGTTGAATTGCCATCATAACTTTGAAAGTTTATGGATCTGATTCATGAGACTTGTACATAAGAGTAATCAAGTATCACTGAACATTTTGTGCAAGTTTCAGGTCTAATGATTAAGGTCAAAGGTCATTTAGGGTCAATGAACTTTGGCCGAATCAGGGGTGTCTGTTGAATTACCATCATAACTTTGAAAGTTTATTGGTCTAGTTCATTAAACTTGGACATTAGAGTAATCAAGTATCACTGAACATCCTGTGCGCGTTTCAGGTCACATGACCAAGGTCAAAGGTCAATGAACTTTCTCCGAATTGGATGTATCTGTTGAATTGCCATCATAACTTTGAAAGTTTATGGATCTGATTCATGAAACTTGTACATAAGAGTAATCAAGTATCACTGAACATCCTGTGTGAGTTTCAGGTCACATGATCAAGGTCAAAGGTCATGTAAGGTCAGTGAACTTTGGCCATGTTGGGTTTTTTTGTTGAATAACCATCATATCTCTGTAAGTTTATTGGTCTAGTTCATAAAAAGTGGACATAAGAGTAACCATGTATCACTGAACATCTTGTGCGAGTTAGAGTAGTATTCAAAGTCAGCACTGCTGCTATATTGAACCGCATGATGCAGATGAGACGGCCAGAGGCATTCCACTTGTTTAATGTATTTCTTTGTTGTTGTTGCTTTTTTTGGGGGGGGGGGGTCTGTTTTGTTTGTTTTTTTGTTTTTCAGTGCTCTTGCCATAAAAAAATTGTTGTTAATCATTCTTAAATGGCAAGAGGAAAAAAAAAGAGTGAGACTAGGATTTAGAAACTTTTGCTGGAAACACAATCCGTACTGAAATTTTATACAAAATCATGTTTTGGGGGCCAATGAGCATAAAATATATGTTAACTAACTTTGTAACTGCATAACTGCACACCCAGTTATCTCAAATTAAGTCTCAAAATATGTGGAAGATTTGAATGGAAAAATGAACAAAACTGTGTGCACAGCTTGAGGCGTTACATAGTTGTAACGCAGAATACACAAGGTACTGTATGTAGTGAACAATCATGAAGTTAAATGTGGTTATATTTGTATCACAAGTTTTCCACATTGCAGATATTCAGATATAAAAGTAGACAAATGTCCTGTTTTGAGACAATGAAAAAAGAAATAAATGGCTTTTTATACTATTACTAGTACAGTCAATTTCTGTAAAATGTAACATACATATAAAGTGATCCATGTTTTCCCATACAGTGCATGATATTTGTAATTTTCTTGCATCCTACAGATCTTCTCCTTCCTGACGGAAGAGCAATCTTCTGTTATCCATCATGCCAGCAGTTGGCAAAAAAGAACGTGTTCCCTCATGGGAATGCTGTTTACATCATCAGAGATGTCCAAATCTCTGGTGTCAGGGAAGCGCCTCCGTGAGGAGGACAAAGGCAGACCTTTGTTGGATCAGAGCAAGGTCCAGATGATTGTTGGTGAGTAAGAATTAGTTATCATTACTTAAAACTGTTAATTCTGTGCTAATATTATTAGTAAAAATGTGATACATGTATTTTGTAATAATTTGCTGGTATAGATACATGTAATCCTGTTTGCCCTTGGAGAGGAGTGAAGCTGAAATTTAATGATATTGTTTTTTATATTATATCTGCACATGAAGAATAAATACTCTGGGCTGTAGGGCAGCTCCTTTGCATGGTGAATTGGTTAAAGTCATAGTCATTTTCCCCTTTCAACTTTGGTAAACATGTAGTACATAGAACTGCACATACCTCCCCTAGTTGCACTGGGGGGAGGGATGAGGCTTGAATTTAATGTGTACCGTTGTGTAAGGGACAGGAGCTGGGCATTGAAACTTTTTTCAAAATTTGATATATATGTACATGTACCACACAGTATGATCAGTTAAAAAGGTAATGGTCATGGGTGCATGCAGATCTTGGGATTAGTAGAGACAATTATCTGAGGTAGTTTTGTACAATAAGTTATCCTTGTTATCATTACCATTTTTGGCATGTCTCGGTGGAGTATAAGTTTTCATTATGGAAATTTATTACAGGGTTGGCCAGTAATCAGCATGGTAAATGGCTTTGCTACTTTCCCGATTTTCAATAAAACGGACAATACTAGAAAATGCTATTTCTTGATTGCTAATAACAGAAAAGTTTGAGAATGTTGTGTAGGATGAGTAAGAATGAATCAGCTTTAAAAAAAAGAAAGAAAAGAAACTAACTTAACTCATGCAGATGTTTCATTTTGTGACAAAACAAATCTTTTTTGTGTACTACACCATTACCAATTGATGTTGAAACTTGAAAGTGGGAAACACCTCTGACTTCAGTTATTCCATCATGCAAAGGAGCTGCCCAACAACCTTTATTTTCTATTTTTCATTTACAAACACAATATCAATATATACCATACCATACACTACTTACACACTTCCCAGGATCTTCAAAGGTGACAACTGAGCAATGTATCATGTTTATATGTGCAACAATAACTAATTAAAAACAAAGTTTTATTTTTAAAATCCTTTCAGTAGATAGATTTTAAAAAGATAATTTTATCAAACATCCTTTCAAAAGATAGTTTTACATAAGAAAAGTGCAGTCCTTGTAGGTTGGGCCTACACCTTCATACTTTATGGGTACAAGTGAAGGTGTTTCCCAGATATATGATGTATTTCCCAGATATTTCCCAGTATTTCCCCAGTTTGCATGTGAAGGCATTTCATGATGTACTGTATGTGTACAAGTGTTGTGTGTTTTTACTATTATTTCTTATATCTTATTTATTTCTTGATCTATTTATATATTATTTTTTACTAATTGCAGCTCATATCATCAGTAAATGGCCTGAGGTCACACCGGGGGATGTGAGAAAGAGGATGGCACAGAAGTGCAAGGATGTGAGGGCCGGGGAGAAAAGAAACCATCAAAGCAAGATGTAGGTTGATGGTTCACAAGGTCACTGATGACAGACGGTCAACCTGTCAGGAACGTTAAGTCTTCTCTTCTCATTGCCTTCTCATCTGGTTTACAGTACTTGTCAAGACTCGACTCGATCTCAAGAAAGATACCCTGTAATGTCTCTTACTCTCTATCCTGTCTTTTCATTTCTTCTCTCCCTCAACTATCCCCTCCAACTTAGACTTATGCAACCCAGACATCAGTCTGCTTTCAGTGAATGAAGAAGATCAAAAAGAGTAAACAGTGGAAATTTGAGCCAAATCAGACAATATGTTCAAGAGTTATGAACTTTGCAAGGAAATCCTTATTATGGGAATCCTTAAATTGGCAAATCTGCCAGCATCTGTGACATTTTCATGGACAACTCTCCATTCATTTTGTACACAGAATTTATTATTTTCTTTGTTTTCAAGAAAAAAAATCTTTTGATTGATTGTTTGAGTATGACATGGCTATGTCAATTCTGCAAACATTTTTGAAGAATTATGTAGAGTCCTTATTTGAAATTTCATATAAATCATATTTTTTACCAAAAAAAATTATGTACAAAATGAATGGAGAGTTGTCCGCGATGACGTCACAAATACTGGTGAAGTTGCCAGTTCTAAGATCCCCATAATAAGGATTTTACTTTAACTTTAAAAATTCATAACTGTTGAACAGATTCAAATTTTCACTGTTTTCTATTCTTGGTCATCTTTATCTACTAAGAGCACACTGATGCCTGGGTTGCATTCTCCTTTCACAGACCTTTTCAGGAATTCATGAAGCGTTAACCCTATCTGTGTTTTCAGTGTTCTATTTAATTCTTTTTCTGCATTCACTTTTATCTTTTATTTATGTTGTCTATTATGTACATAGATATGTTAGATGAATTATCCTTTTAACCCTACCTAAAAAGACGGGGGGGGGGGGGGGGGGCTAAAAGGCACCCCTTCGACATTTGGCGCGAGTACTCTGGAACGTACAAAGCTCTTGCCATGATGCTTCATGGCTTTTTTCCTAGGAGTTTATCGCACATTTTGACACCAAATTTGTGACACCCGGGGGTACGGTTCTGAAGTTGAATAACTTTTTGTACATGCATGTCGGACACAAAAATGGCTCAAAAAAGTGATTTTGTGTACAAAAGCAATGCAGATTGACTCTTTACACATGGTTCATGTGCATATTTCTGGTCTCAGTGGTTGAAAATAATTTGTTTTAGCAGTATTCTGCTTTATTAAGTGTCTGTCACAAACTCCATCGAAAAAATGAATAGAAATAAAAGGTTGAAAAAAAGAAAAGTAATACATAAGAAAGTGTCTCCCCATTGGTGCTACATTTGTTTATAAATCTAGATCCAGCGAGATTTCACAGTTGTAATCAGTGGCTTGTTAGTTAGACTTCAGAGAGTTTGTGTTAAATGTAAATTTATCCTTCAGCTCAGGTGAATGTAAAGCCCCATGGTGCTCTTGTCTAAATACTTGCCTGAATTAGCAGTGTAATTATATATTTGCATAATCCTTTCTTTTCTAAGAAGAAAATTTTTAAGCTTATATCTATATACATTATATACACACACAAATATGTAAATGTGTACTAAACAGTTTAAGTACATGATATATATATATATATTTTTTTTTATTGGCAAGGTTTATTACATCATAATATCCTTGTCTTGTTTTGTATACAAACAATAAAGAAAAACGATATAAAGAGATCTGATAAAAAAAGAAGAATATAGAGGGTAAAAAGCCATCTCATTTTTGTTTACAGAGTTTCCACATGTATTCATTTTCAACCTTTGGAAGGATTTAGTGTATTCTTGCCTTATTATTATTGTATGTTAAGTATTGAAATTGTTAACTTTGAACTTTATGACATCTAGGAGTACCCACAAAGAGGATGCAGTATTATTAGTTTGGCGATTTAAAATGAAATGTTGACAGGGTATAGATGTATTATTCTTACCTTATTATTTTTTGTTGTATTAAAATTGTTGACAGTTAACTGAACGTCTTGAATTTTCTTCAACCTAGGAGTACCCACAAAGAGGACGCAGTGTTGTCAGTGTGGTTATATTGAAAGTGAAAGGCCTATATAGGTGAATTCACAAGTCCATCACTTGGTCTTCCATGTATACAATATTAACACATATATTTCAAAAGAAATAATTCCTTCTTACATGTATATTGTAATTCCAGAGATGGATATTTTCAGAGACACATATTTAAGAATTGTGCATGTAAACATGCACAGTAATGGCACAATTATGGAGTTACAGTTATCATACACTTCTATATGCTTTTCACTGAGTGATTCTTACGCTCACTGTGTGGGTTGTATATTTTCCACAGTGTGGTTAAGAGTTCACTATGTGGATTAGAGATCAGTGGTATACATAGAATGGGTAGAATTCACTATGTGAATTATACAACAGGGTGGCTAGGAGATCACTCTGTCGTTGAGCTCACTATATGGAAGTGTACACTGTGTGATTTACACCACAGAGTGCATGCTCAAAATCTCACTGCATGAAATTACCACAGTGTGGCTAAAAGTGCTCTATGTGAAAGGTACCACTGTGTTGCTGAGAGTTCACTATGTGAAAGATACCACAGAGTGGAAGAGAGTTCACTGTGTGAGAGAGTACACTGTGTGGAAGGTACCACAGTATTGCTGAGAGTTCACTATGTGAAAGATACCACAGAGAGGATGAGAGTTCACTGTGAGAAAGAACACTGTGTGATAGATTCCACAATGTGGATGAGCATTCACTGTGTGGAAGGTACCACAGTGTGAGAGAGATCAATGGACAAACTTCACTGTGTGAATTGATGGCTGTGTCCACCCTGTGGCTCACAGTGAGTGACCACACTGTGAGCCACACTGTGATCACCTAGTCATTTCACTACGATAAATTGGAACACTTTTTCACTCTGTTGCACACAGAGTGGACACACTGTGGGCCATAGTGTAGACACACACTGAGCCACAGGGTGGACACACTGTGGGCCACAGGGTTGACACACTGTGAGCCACAGTGTAGACACACACTGAGCCACAGGGTGGACACACTGTGGGCCACAGGGTTGACACACTGTGAGCCACAGTGTAGACTCACACTGTGAGCCACAGGGTGGACACTCTGTGAGCCACAGTGTAGACTCACACTGTGAGCCACAGGGTGGACACTCTGTGGGCCACAGTGTGGACACACTGTGTGCAACAGAGTGAAAAAGTGTTCCAATTTGTCGCAGTGAAATGACTAGGTGATCACAGTGTGACCACGCAGTGAACCACACTGTGTTTCACACTGTGGTGACTGTGTGTTCTTTCCGGCAGGGTATCTCCGCATCCATTCATGCGAAAAAATAAACTGTGAAAAGTTAAGAAACAAATGATTTTAAAAATCACTGAAATGCAATCAGTATTTCAATTTGAGTTATCTCTGTCAAACTGGTTCATTTTTCCCAGCTGAGGTGTCAAAAGAAAGGGCAGGAAAATAAACTTTCTATATAAATGTGATTATCTCTTTGAAATTGAAACATCGTTGGCCAAACGAATTTTGGTAGCCCTATACCTCACATTGTCTTTATTCATTCATGCGTGAAATATGCATCATATGAGTGGTATCGCATGAAAGAAGAGGGTCTAAGCTTTACAAATATGAGCCACTTATTAATCATAACTGTGAGAAAGATGTGATTAAACATCGACCATTCTCGACTTCGTTTTTTTCTGGAACGCACTGTAGAAGGATCGAATGCCTGGGTGTAATTGTCCCGACTTGTACATTATGGGGAAATATTGGTGGTTGTCCGATTGGGAACGCACATTCGAAACCTGGCATGTTGGCTCGATTGATAGAGCGTCCGCCCACGGGAGGTCGTGAGTTCGATCCCCGGCCGAGTACGAGTCATACAAAAGACTTAAACACTGGGACCTTCTGCCTTCTAGCCAGGCGCTCGGCATAAAAGAATGGCTAAAGGGAATGATAACATAATGCTATGCAGGGCCTGCTAGAACAGCACCTGATGAAAGATGAAGTGGCTACCCTGGGTAAATAAGACGTTATTATTATTGTTATTATTGTTATTATTATCATTATTATTGTTAGTGTTATTTATTTATTCATTTATTTATTTGAATATATTTGTACGGGCACAAAAGATCAGCAAAGATGGTGTTTTACATCAATGTCCTGATTACAAAATAAAATGCAACAAAAACATAAATGCTAAGTACATAAAGATAATACATGAAGTAATGTTCGGAATACATTTTATCAAATAAAACAAAGAAAAGATTAATAAGGAAACTATGCAATAGTAAAATATAAAAACTAAGATATGAATCATAAAAAGTATGATTACATGGTGTATAGTAAAGCATTAATGTCTTAAAGAAAAATAACAGAAGAGGAATATTATCAAGTATGTCTCTTTACTGAATAATAAGAATAGTATATATAACTATAAGTAATACATGAAGTAAGTTTATTAATCAAAATCGGTCAAGGGGAGGCTCTTTTAGTTAAAAAAAATTAATGCGATCGTAATTGTCAACAAATAATCAAAGTTTTTAAGACCAGTAAGTAATTAAATGTATATTATAAAGCATATCATATATTCAGCAAAGAGAATGGGGGGGGGTGGGGGGGGGGGGGGGGTGGGGGGGGGTAAGCGCATGTGGTCGTTCAGAGATAATTTGTACATGAATAAATGTTACCATTTTAACAGTTGCTTGCATATTTTGCAGTATCATGTGTAGTTTTAGTAGTAGTAGTTATGTAAACATGATCATCCCCTCAACTTTTACAGATTGGTTCCTTTCACAACTTGCTTTGTATAGCCTTGGAGACCGCAATCATGCAATAATGGGGAAAAGGGATCTCCCCCCCCCCCCCCCCCCCACACACACACTCTCTCTCTCTTTCTCTCTCTCTCTCTCTCTCTCCCTCTAATGTCCATGATGGGTATTTCAGAGCCACACGTTTTTTGTTTGTTTGTTTGTTTGTTTGTTTGTTTGTTTTGGGGTTTTTTTTTAGTGCGGGCTGACATCCAAACAGAGTTTAGGGGCGAGGCCCTTGGTCTTTTGTGGTTTTATTTGACTCCCTATACAGAGTGTATCAATAAAAATGTTACACTTTTGAAAAATCTGCCAAAACTACATTTCAAAATATTTCGCAGATATTTTTCATGTCGATAGATGCCCAGCCTATTCCCATCTATCAAGTACCAATAAGAGAACAAATTTTCGTTCACGCTTGGGCGAACACTGCCTGTTTTTATTCAGAGTGTGAAAAATGACTTGCGCCAAAGTGAAAGGAGGGGGACAATTGAACCAGCAGTCGAATAAGTACTTCCATTCAAAGAAATTGCTCTGGAATGGGGGCCCTAATAATTATGATATGATAGTCTAGAAATTATATGTCAATTTTCTGTCATAATTTTAATGATTTCATTGCCTTATACATGAGTGAGATTTAAGCACAGGAGTCACACTTCACGTACACATCCAATCCACATGTCACTGATGCCAGTCATTCAGTCAAGAATAAATCGACTAAAAATCAATCAAGGAGCAATCAGCTAATCAATACATCAACCGATAGATCAGTCAGTTAGTCAATCAAGCAATCAATGCATCATTCGGTCATTCAACCATTCATTCAGCCAGTAATTCAATCAACCTGTCGATAAAAAACGATCAGTTAATCAACAATCATTCAATCGATCGACTGATCAAGAAATCAATCAATTGCGCCAATTATCGATCCGTCAATCAACCAGTCAGGCAGTCAGGTAACTGTGGCAATAGCAATTCCTTTAAATGGGAGACATTTGGAGTACTTATTTGGACTGCTGTTTGAAATTGTCCCTCTTCTTTCAATTTGGCGCAAGTCATTTTTCACACTCTGAATAAAAAACAGGCAGTGTTCGAACAAGCGTGAACGAAAATTTGTTCTGTTAGTGGCACTTGATACATGAGAATACTGGGCATATATCGACATGAACAAATCTTCGAAATATTTTGAAATGTACATGTAATTTTGACAGGTTTCTAAAAAGTGTAACATTTTTATTGGTACACCCTGTATAATTGTAGCTACTAACATATTTGTTAATGTGAAGGTGAAAATCCGAGCAAAAAATAAAAAAATAAAAAATAAAAGAAAAGAATAATAATAACAAATGAATTAAAATAAACATGCCCCTTTCATATTGCTCATGCAGTACCACAACCGATATAGATAGAAGTATTCATTATTATTATTATTTAAAATAGAGGGTAGATACATTCAGTAAAATCGACTGCTTTCCAAGTACGCCCTCTAGGACGATATATCAAACAATATACAATAATCATACATTAAGAGATACATGAAAATATAACATTCGTAAAATACTAACATTATATATATCTTTAAAAGACCGAATAGTTCAGTTTGTCTAATCAATGTCATCTTCATTTATATGATATTGGCAATTCAAATATTATTCTTTACAATTTTATATTTTTACAATGTATATAGGCCTAGTTGTATTATTTAATCTCTCTGTATGAGTTAAAGGGGGTACCCAATGCTGAAACAATGTTAGCTCATTTAAAAGAGCATGATTTTATTAGCAGAAAATCATCTGCCTAAAGTTTTTTTAAAAGTCGTGTTGTCAAGGAAACCCCCAAATGTGGTAAGATTTCAGGATATTTTTGACCCCTCAGCTGTGACCCAGTTTCAACTGGGTACCCACTTTTACGTCAAAATGACGTCAAAGTGGGTACCTTGTCGCGCACTTTAGCAAAATGCGCGCAAGGTATAATACATATTGTACAGTCTAACGCGCAGCACAACTGCAATGCGCGAAGCTGGGTACCCACTTTTACGTCATACCTCATACTCAATTTTTTTGGTCAACTCTTGACTTTTTATGAGAAAATTAGCCAAAATGCATTGATTTCGATTGAAAATCATAAAATCTTTAATGTTATTCTTCTTGGAATTCTATACTCGATCATATATAAAAAATTTGTTTACCATTGTGTACTCACTTTAAGATTCACCTTGTATTTTTACGTTCATCATAAATAAATCTCGCAAGAAAGAATCATTTTAATTTCCCTTCCTTTTGAATTTGAATTTGAATTTATTTCACATCTCTTAAAAAACTAGAATACAATCATTGAGAATCAAAAGATTTCTGGATAACATACAAAGTAGTAAAAAAAACAACAATTATACATATAATACAAAATAACAAAATGCATAAAGTAATGAAGTGGATGTGGGGGAGCAGCAAAAAGCCATTGGCCTATCACGGCTACTCCCTGATTGACATTCATCACTAATCATACAATAAAATCTTACAATCGACATCTGAGATTGCAAGAAACAAGACATATAACAAAATCAACAAAAATAGGCAAAAACATAAACCATATAGGCAAGCTTATTAAAGAGTACGATTATTCAAAAAGTATAATTTACATTTTCTTTTAAATAAATTTAGTGAAAGGCATTGTTTTAACTTAGAAGGCAGATTGTTCCACACGAGTGGTCGACTGTGACTTATAACAGTTCTTGAAAAATTAAAACGGTAAAAAGGAACATATAATTTGTCAGAGTTTCTTGTAAGGTATTTGTTGATGCTGCGATTTGTTATAAAATAATCATCAAAAGAGTTAAGTAA
>CM057169.1:19102520-19133160 GCA_029962745.1 Echinometra lucunter
ATGGTTGGACTCTGCCTTGAAAAAAGGGTCTCTTTTTAAGTTTTTAGTCATCTTACATATATTTCTGGGTATCACATGATATTTTCACAATGAAAGAATAACAATTCCCAAACCTATATATTGCTTTTTAATGCAATATCGTCTGCTCATAAATATATATTTCAGATATAAGATAAGGATGATCCAAGGTTTCAAGGCTTTTCCATGCAAACAACACTTCACAATAATCACATTTACATGGACTCATTGCTATCACAGGCACAGCTAGAAAATTTTGAAGGGGGGAGGGGGGAGTTGGTTTTATCCACCTGGTAATTCGCTTGCACAAGTTAGCTGAACTTCACCGAAAGAATTCCCCTTTAGAAGGTCGTTATATAAATCTTCAACTTTTCAACAAGAGTGTGATTTCTTTCTCAAAGGTCACTAGTTTTTGTGATTTGCCCACAGCCCATGAAAATGTTTAATTGCTGACAAAAATATTGAATTTTTCTAAATGTAGTGACATCCCCCTAAAGCCACTGCAAGCACATATTGATGTTCAAAATTGAGTTGGCAGAAGCCCAAAATCAACAAATACTTGTTAAAATGTAAAAAAAGATGACCTTTTTTGTTTGTTCTACTTCTGGCATGTCTGTTTTTACACTAAACCAAAAGCAAAAAATATTCAGAACTTTTATCAGAACTTTTTTACTTTAGAGAAAAAACTGCCACATGATATACTGCTGTGAATAATTCATCTTTTTAATTTACAATGCCCTGTTGTTTGATAGAAGTCAAAAGGGCATTAACTGTATGTAAAATGGTGTGTGTAATGCCCTTCTGTCTGGCTCTCAGCACACAATACTACACAGGGGCAGATTCAGGGAGAGGGGACGATTCGGCCACGCCCCTTTTTCTGCTACATGATATGGCAAGGAGATGTTGACATCAAAATTAAATTGGTGAATACCAAAATGTCTTTTGCTCTTCATGTCAGGGATCCTACGTCACTATACTACATTCATAACATGCGCTCCAAGACTCTGGAATGATCTACCAAGATTTATTCGTTTATCCCCTTCCTTGGAGGTTTTCAAGAAACATCTCAAAACTCTACTCTTCAAACAGTAACCAAATCAATGCTTATTTTTATTCCTACTCTTACGCCTATGTAAAGCGCTGTGAAACAACTTGTAGTTCGTAAGAGCGCTATAGAAATGTTATTATTATTATAACATGAGCTCCAAATATCACCTCTGTAAAATGATATTGCTCGTTCAGATATACTCTCATTATGAAAAAATAAGCAACTTGTGAGTAGACAAGCTAACAGGTATGTTTTTGCACCCATGAAAGGGTAATTACAGAATCAAACTGACATTTGATTCCACTCGTTATCATCATTTATTTTCTTCAAACTCCTGTACTGTTAATCCCTTTGAATTGTAGGGGAGGGGGGGGGGGGGTGGGGGGGGTATTTTATATGTAGAAGTAGTATAAAAATTATTTTTAAAGGTGATTGGTGCACTTGAAATAGAGAAGGGAACAGTTTCATGATCAAGAGATTGCAATCGGATACCATAGGAACACATCCTAGAAATATACTGAAATACATTAACTGACAAGAAATGAACTTACCCTGTCAAAATGGCATCAGATTACAAAGTATCAACATCACATGAAGATGATGCTAAAGTACATTACTCCATCTCCATAACAGTACATTAACACCTCAATACATCTATCTAATCAAGGATGTAGTTAGCAATCTAATGATGATATTACAAATTTGTACTGCTAGATACTCCATGCATACGCCCACAGTAAGACAAATGCAATGATGATCTCGATAGGCCTGTACCTGGAAAATTGGTGGGATAGCATATGTGGATTGCAGCAAACAAGTAGTCTCTACATACAGACATAATGCGTCCCCTTTCAAACTAATATGGAAGAAATGAATGTAGGCAATGCAGCTGCAGAGGCATTGATCACTAGACCATTCTGCAAAGGCGGAATACAACAGAATTTCTGACTTAGACAAAACTATTCCAATAAGAAAAAGATACAAAGATCATCAGATTTTGCAGTTTTATCACATGGGCAAGGAGCACAAAATTTTAGAATTCATTCTGACGCCATACACGAGTTTGAATTGAGACAGTGACATACCTACAGCCACCACCCCCTTCTCCCTCTCTCTAGCCTCTGGATAGCGGTATAAGTATTCAAGGTGAAAACTTGCTCTGAAGATAAAATGCAGCCATTAATGACCAAATCATGTGCTTACATACAGGACCGGATCCAGACTTTTCCAAAAGAGGGGGGAGGGGGGAGGAGTGGCTGGTCAGCTTAAAAAAAAAAAAACTCAGAATTTTCAGGTGCATTTTACCCCCAAAATTCTCGCTGATAAGCAAATAAAAAGGTTTCAAAAGGGGCGCTGTGGCCCCCTGGGTGTCAAAAAAGGGGGAGCCAAGGCCGATTCGGCCTCCCCATTGATCCGCCCCTGTATGTAGGATATAATGTACTAGTATAAAAGCAAATCGTATGTCCTCATGAGCAACATAGTGAAAGTGTATACCTTAAAGAAAGCGATCAAAGTCTGGAAATCAGTCTAGAGGAGAGTTAAGGTCAAATGAGGTCAAGGGGAGGTACCCCAGGGCGGTGATAGAAATGACGGTTTCCATTACGAGCAGTGACAATGCCATGTCATCTTCCCACCATTGAACAGCAGGCTGTCTGAGTGAAAGTACATGTACACCAGGTGCTTCCAAAACACAAATTTGGCTATAATAACTCACAAATGTTGAAATAGTCGCCATTAACTATAAATCATGATATGACCTCACAGCTCCAACCCGGGGACCCCCCCCCCCCCACCTCCTTTCAAGTCTACCCAGTATATTTTGTCATTCTCTCTCTCTCTCTCTCTCTCTCTCTGGGACTGCATGCTGTATGAAGTACATATGCAGCTTTCAAAACACCAAACTTGCATACCATAACTTATAATCATCATCATCTTCCTTTGACCTTATGACTTGACCTCCGTCTCCCCACCCACATGTCTCCCTCCCTCCCCCCCCCAAGATACTAGTAGTTGACTGTTTTTGTCTACTTGCCTCTCTCTCTCTATCTGGCTTGTATTAATTATGAATGTTGCTGAACATTTTCCTATCATTTAGTTTCATATTCCTATTATTATGCCTTCAAAAAATAACAGGTAGATATTTTTGTTTTGCTTGTTTGAATCCTTAGCTACTACATAATTTTTTTTCCTTAAATATTCTCGAAAAAGGGATTGGTAAGCGTTACGGACGGACAGACGGATGCGGCTAAGGATCCCTTAGTCTCGCTCCACCTTGGTGGCTCAACAAAAACTGTCACATTACAACAACTACTACTTGAATGGTCGCAATGTTATTCAAGTTTCACAAGCATCACAGACAGACGACGGACGAACAGACGGATGCCGCTAAGGATCCCTTAGTCTTGCTCCACCTCGGTGGCTCAACAAAAACTGTCACATTACAACAACTACATGTACTACTTGAAAGGTCCCAAAGTTATTCATGTTTCACAAGCATCACGGACGGACGACGGACGGACGGACAGACGGATGCTGCTAAGGGATTCCTTAGTCATGCTCCACCTCGGTGGCTTGACAAAAATTGCCCCTTCCAACAGAACATGGAAATTTTTTAAACAAGTGATGCATTCCTTGGTCATTCCCCTATTCATAAATCAAGAAGAACTTTTTCAGCCATCTGTAAACATCACTTCTTAACCCGTTAACAACTGGAATCGGTTGGCCCCTATACTAACTCAATGGGAATGAAAGAATTGTTAGTCAATGGATTAATCTTCCAATATGATTCATCTTGGAAACCAATATGAATTTGTTCCTCCATCCGTCACGGGGTATGGCACACAACATCCCAGACAATAAAGCAACATTAGATGGCCTGCGGGCTCTTTCTTCAGCTTTGTAACTGAATATGCGAATCCATATTTGAACGGTGGGCATGGCTAGTCTGCGGAAACGGACTCGGCTTGAATATCATCCGTGATAATCTGTCTCAAGACAGGTTTATTGACTATATTATCTTTATGAAAAACATTAAACACTCTAAACGTTAAAGGAATATGGAGGAATGCATATACAGTATGTAATGATGTGTGTCAAACTCGAGATGCTTCTCTAATAAATTTAATCAGATAAATGAGATAACCTGTTCCCATAAAGGCTCGTTCACAAATTAAAGCGCAAACCGTGTGTTTTTCTGCCTGCAGATGAAATGTATGTACATGTATATGAGGCAGCAAAATGCTGTGGACCAATTGAATTCTAGTTAGCACTTATTATGAGGTCACAAGTTTGTCTGCCAAACTTTTGGCAAAACTCTCTTTTATTTGAGCGTTTGCCATCTGAATGAGCATTAATACATTGGCTAACATTGTTATGATTTTAAAAAATCTTGTTTTGTTACTTGAAAATGGGATAAACATAAGGGTTATAGTGTAAAAATACCAGTCTGAAAGTTTCAAAGTATAATATCCACAGGAAGTATTTTTAAATATAAAAAATGTGAACCAATGTTTGAAAAATATACGAGGGTCGGTTGCACAGAATAGACATAAGGAGTGCGCATGCGCGTGTGACTCACCTTACCGTGCTGTGTGTACTGGCAAATCACGCGGTGGGAGGCACATAACGGCATTTTCAAATTCAAGCAAAGTGGTCCTCTTCGTGATTGTCTCGTGAGACGAAGGATAATGAAATCGCCGTTTGCGTCTAACTGACACTTTTTCATTACAAATTATGGTTGGTTTCAGGGTTTTTGAGTACAAATGCAAGTACTCATACGCATGTTTCATCTTAGTTTGAGAATTTTTTAAATCAGCTACTCACAAAGTTAGCCAATGCCTTTAACCCATAGAGGTACAGTGTCTCCTTTAGGAGACGCTTTGGCAGTATCTGCTGATCCAGAATGCTGGGCATTACACACTATATATGAGCAGAAAGAGAAAAATTCACTGAAAGTTTTGAGTCCATTCCCAGTGCAGAATGTTGCTGCATTTTCAAATTAGAGGAGTTTAAATGTAACTAATCATTAAACTCGTTAAATTGGCAATGCAGTGAATATAAAATAATCACCATTTTCGTGTTCAAATTGGCAGTTTCAGCTTAAATTTTGCAGTCATAATTCATTTTGGTTCATGTTATATCTACATTTATTTTGTTCAAATTATGTAAGAGTGGAAAAAAATAATATTTGTTGCCAATTTGAGGATTGAAGATGATTAATTTAGACCTCTAAAAAGCTCTGTACTTCTATGGGTTAATACATCATCAATGGTGATCTATCCAAACACAGATTTAGTGACCCTATCATCCTCTGAAACAAATGTCTGTCAAACAATACTCTAAATTTTCAATTCTGAGCCAACTACTGTATATGCCACACATTTTACGGACATAAAGTTCCACAATTGGATAAGTCAGACCATTTCGACTGTGATTAAATTTGCTATCAGAATCAAAGTCTAGAGGACCTTCTTCAACTTGGATATTATGAAAAAAATTCATATTAATAGCAGGAACCAAGCCTACACAGTGCATGCTGGTTATGTCAAGTGCATGGCCAATATAAGAGTTAGAAACCTATACATGACCAGTACAGTTATAAATGGCAGACTCTGGGTTATGACTGTCTCACGTTCAGACCAGGGAGCGTTTCATCAACATTTGTTGTCTGACAAGTTGTCAGATCTGACATCTTTCCTTGATTTTGATTGGCTGAGAAGCATCGTTACTATGGCAACTGTCGGATAAAACAGACTTTGTCGGATAAAACATCCGACAAGTCCTTTCATGAAATGTTCCCCAGGGCCCCGTTTCATAAAACTTTTTATCAGTAGCAAATGGCACATTTCTATGACAAATTTGCTCTCAGCCAATCAGATGCAAGGATTTCAGTAGCTTATAACAGTTAATGCAACTTGTTATTGATAACAAGTTTTATGAAACGGGGCCCAGAAAACAGTACAGTGTCTTCTCTTCTCAATCAGATATCTGCATCATTTTCCCTTTAGGAGGAGCTTATTGCTCAGCCGCCTCCTTTAAACACCACCGACATATCTAATAAACTAGACAGCCCATGGGGGCTTCATGTATCACCACGGAGCTGAGCTTCGTTGCCTGGAGGGCTGTCTGGAGAGAGTTCAGCCCCCTAAAGGGATAATCTTTTCATTCCTGGGCAAGCTTCATTCATCTTTTAAAAAAGATGGAAGAGATAGACAGTGCAATATCTTTATCAATTCATAAAGGGCTTTTCATGCACTGCTGTCTCTAGTATAATTGAGATACTGGGTAAAATCCTCTCAGTCTGGTTTCATTTCGCTATAACTATCAAAACACAATTAGTATTGAACGAGCTGGCTGACCTCGTATTGTTTCCATGAATCCGGGGTATTTTATTGCATTTTGAGGTGCTAAAAGTTGATATTAGCTACTGTAAGAATGCCACATCTCCTCATTCACTACTCTCACCAATGAATTAAAACATATTCAGCACAGTATCTGTGTATATCACCCTGCCTATTTCTCTCTCTTTTAGATGTTTCTCTCACCCTTTCTCTCTCTCCTTTTCTCTTTTTTTATTTTGCTCTTGCTCACTCGCTCTCTCTCTCTCTGTCTCTCTGCCTCTTTCTCTCTCTGCCTTTCTCCCAGATTTGGGAACCTGATTCACAAGCTTTGCTATTTAAGGTTTCCTCCACAATACAGCAAGCATAGTTCATAAATACCACGTACTTAGATATACATACTGAATTATCATAATGATATATACATACTGAATTATCATAATGATTTTGAAATGCGAAGAAAGTCTTTGCAAATATCTTTGTTGTTATTGTGGAAATGAAATGAAAAATTCAATGAAATATCTGTCTGTCTGTTTGCCTTACTCTCACTCTCTTTCTCTCTCCTCCTCTCCCTCTCTATCCATATCCCCCCTCTATCTAACCCTCTTCCTCCTCCCTCTCTCTATCTCTCTCTCTCTCTCTCTCCTCGCTCTCTGCCTTCAACACAAAACTCATTGTATATTCCATACAACCACCTGTCGTGCATGCACTTTTAATAGGACGAACCCATAGGAGATTAAAAACAGGTCAATTCTTGGAGCGCGACGTACTGCTCAATTACTTAATTACCGCGGTGACTATCGGGATCAGAGACCGAAATCAATGTTCCATGACCTGTTACAACCTACCGACATTCATGATGAGATGGAACTTGACTTTTTAGCCTCTTCACTCCAGAAGAAATGCATACAAAATTTGTATACAAAAACATTATCTTATTAAAATCATCGTACACTGTACAGCGAAAGTGGCATACATACGTGCACATGAAAAAATATTATACTGAATATTATACTGAATATTATACTGAAAATATATTTTCAGTATAATATAATATTTTATACTAAAAAAAAGGACCCTGAACATGATAAAAACTACTTCCAAAAAATCAACTCAAGTGCAATTTCAAAAGCCTATTGTATTGCCATACAAATCATGTTCGGATTACGTAATATAAGCCATTGCAAAGTCCGCACATTTCTAAAGGTGATAGACAGGGCTATTAAGTTGCCCTTAGTTGAATCTTCGAAAGTAGCTTTTATTACGTTCCTTATTCTTAATTGAGTTTTCATTCATAACAATTAATTCGCAAATCAGTATTTTACTACATTCAACGTTTCAGTGTGCACATAAACACATGTATGAAATTCAGAGTACAACATAGAATTTCAGTGACATAACTAGAGACAATAAATTTTGCTAGTCCGAACGAGAGGTTAAGGCTACATGTTGTTCACCCCGCTCAGCTGGTGATCATTAGAGCTTGGGTTGTGAATATCAATATCATAACTGATTACTAAATCCCTAAAAACAAACATTATAAAGAGTAATGATGTTCACTTATCAAGAGTACTCATCAAGACTGAAGAGGGTTTACAGGGATATAAAAAATGTCCTCAATTTCAAAGAAAGCGTACCAAATATTTTTCTATCAGAGAGGAATTAATAATTTTTAAGAAATCTGGATATATCAAGATGTATACATATTTTCACAGAAAGTGTACCAAATATTTTTTCTATTAAAGAGAAATTGATAATTTTAACATATATTTAAGAAATGTGAATATTTTAAGATGTACTCATATTTTGATATAATAGTTCTTCATCATAGTCATACAACTTGCACAAAACAAACACTTCAAGAACGAAAGCAAAAATGCACAAAGCCACAGTTATTTTTCATGAAGATTTTATCATTTCTGTTGTTGACATTTTTAAGGAGAAAATTTCCCTTTCTGAGCAATCAATTTTCCTCAGGTTAATAATGTCTGGCTCATCATATCATAACTAAACAAGTAAAAAAAAAAACAAAAAAAAAAACAAACAAACAAACAAACAAAAAAACAACTCATACCAATGCTTCCCAATGTGTGTTCATCCTGTGTAATTTATTCAAGAGTATACTCTCAAACTATCAGTATTCATGACAAACAAACATAAATTATGCAATAAAATGCAATTAATATTGTCCCCAATCAATATGCTACTGTTAATTTCATTCTGCATGAGCACTTGAAATGTCATAAAATGCATAGCAGGGATCCTTATAAAGCTCTATTTGTTAAATGTCAGACACATCTTTCTGTCTACACATGCTTATAATGGCGATAAATGTCCATACCCATTCAGACAGTGATATAAATCTCCATGTACATAACATGCTTTTATACTTATACATATATATCTACAAATGTGGCTTTGAAAAATCTTGTATGCAAGTAATAGAAGGGAACACATCAGAATGAAATAATTATAGTGCATCAGAATATTTAACTCTATAAAAAGAATCTCAGATAATATGCCTGCGTGATGTTGAAAACGTAAACAACTGATTATTAATACTCTTTCAAACAGGCTTACATTTATTAAAGACAGATATTTCATAAAATATTGTATGTTTAGCGGTATGCCTCTTTCCCTATTTCTTTGTATTAGTTTACATATATGCATATTTTCTTTCTACATTTCACAATTTTCATCCTCTTGTGTGAAAGGCTCCTATCAACACACGGCAAACAGGCAGCTCAAAACTTTTCAAAGAGATAGGAGTAAACACATGATACATTTCAGAGGGAGAAATACTTCCAAATGTCCATTTCGCTAAACAATTTCAGTTACACCATGTTTCAGTACCATATTAAAATGATGAAATATTAATCACTGATCATCTTTGGGTGTTTATCATACAGTTTTCCTCTTGTCTGAATGAGGATTAGTTTGTTCATAGACCACAGAGCCAGTGGACACCACTGATCAATTACCTAATTGCTTTATCATACAACCCCACGATATGAAAATCAATATCATCAAGTGTTTACATAATACAAGGGTCTATCATTAAGATAGCTTTAGCATACCACTTGAAATAGATTCTAGAGAAGTATGCGGGTTGATGACAAGGATTCGGCCACGTTATTGATCATAGCGGGTATCGTTATTCTATTTTAATTGCGCGGTCATTGCCTCTTGTTGATACAGATGTACAAATGTTGTTTGCGATGGATGGGCTAGGAAGGAGGACTTTTGTGAGAGTTCATCTCACTGAACCACACAGTTATGTCTGTATGGGACTGAAATAGTATAAAAGCAGGACAACTTTAAGAGACAGTTTAAAGCCAAAGGAAAAGAGGAAATCGAGGAAGGAGAAAGAGAACAAAAAGAGAAAGAAAGAGGGGATTGTTTGCAATGGATGGGCTAGGAAGGAGGACTTGTGTGAGAGTTCATCTCACTGAACCACAGTTATATCTTCGTGGGACTGAAATACATGTAATATAAAAGCAGGACAACCTTAAGAGACAGTTCAAAGCCAAAGGAAAAGAGGAAATGGAGAAGGAGAAAGAGGAAAAGAGAAAGAGATAGGGGAAGGGAGGAAAATCAGCAGAGAGCTTTTATGGAAAGGAAGAAAGAGAAAGTGAGAGAAATAATAATAATGTGATTTATGTGCTATACAAGAATGGAATATTATTATTATCATTATGATTATTATTATCATCATTATTATTATAAGAAAGTGGAAAGGAGTACATGTATGAGTGTCATGGATGTGAGGAGAAAGAAAGAGAGAGAGAGAGAAAGGAAAAACAACAAAAATAAGAAAAGGGAGAGATCAACGAGCAAAAAGAATAACAAATGGGAAATGAAAAGGAGAAATAGAGAGGGAGAGAGATGGTCAGAGAGATAGAGAGAGGAGGGAAAGTATGATATAGAGAAACTGCAGAGGAAAACAGAGAACTGACTGAACACAAATATATATACATGTAGTAAAGCGAACATATGGTGAACAAAGAATACTGAAGTATATGTAAAATGATAAAATGCTGAATACATGCAAATATCATGCATAGGGGAAGAGAAAGAGAGAGAGAGAGAGGGGGGGGGGGGGGTAATATCAAGTGAAACACAGACATCTAAGTCAACAGCGACAGAGACATGCAGAGAGATTAATATCAGGGGTACGCCGGGGAGATTAAATCGTAAAGGTCAGATTGTTATTCGGTCCCATGTTCTCGGTTATGATTATCCAAAGGGGGAAAAAAAGCCTTAAAAACATGACAATCCATCTCATGGAACGAGTACATTCACAAAGCTGCCATCATTGTATTCTTCATTCAGCAACAGAAAGTTGTAATCACCATTTTCAAATATTCCTGTATTTCCAGTATTCATGAAAATATGTTCGCTTTTCTAAAAATGAGACGATACAGCAGCATACATGTACATGTACTTGTAATATCCTCTCAAAGGTTGACCCTTCAATATCTAAAATTCAAATAATTAGAACAGAGATAACGCCTACAGTTTCTGTCTGTGCATGATATGGCATCATACTGCAGATTTAATATATTCATGAAAATGTAATCTTCACAAATACAAATAATGTATTATCACAAAAAAGGTTGAACATTCTCTTTTCTGTGTCTTTAAAGTTTAAAGTAATGGGAACATGGATAATACCTAAGATTTTTGTCAGTCTAATATGATATCATTCATATAATTTCAAATCTATAGACCCCCCCCCAAAAAAAAAACAACAACAAACAAACCTTGAAATGATCCATCTTCCCACTTAAGGCAAGTGAATAGTATTCCTTAAGCAGGTTGAAAACCTAATCTTCCAAGTTCAAATAAATGAGAGTGAAGATACGAGTAACGCCTACAATTTCTGTCAACTTCTAATTTGGCATGCACACAATATATGCATAAAAATGTAATCCTCTCAGAAAAAAATTATATCGAATGATATCATAGAGAAGATTACAACCTTCTTCATTTTTTTTTAGTTCAGAGAATCGGGTACAAGAATAGTGCAAGGGAGATTCACCAGTTTCTAATATGACATATGTACGACAACATAATTAGGGCTTTAAAAAAAATCAAGGAGATATCATTCAAATCATTCAACTGCACGTAATCCCAGACAAGAAGACTGAATGATTTAATATTTTAAATTTCTTGCAGTTCGAAGAAATGAGCACGAACATAATGTATGTCTGTCTGGAGTTAATAAACTGTCTCATGAGAGCTATAAGGATGTTTATCCAGTACTAAATGATGATTAAACAGCATTCTGATTCTGAGTATTATGATCTGCATAAGTGGGAGGTATATGATATGTATATGCAGTACTGAGCTTTAACTCTCTCACAACCAGACATGAAAAAAAATCTTATTAAATATATATCAAATATGCAATTCATGGCAGATGAAAGAGCACAGTTACTGTGGCTATGGAATATTATTCTAGAATAAAGATGACAATTCTGTATATTATTACTACTGCAATAGTCATTACTATCATAATCATCATCATAATCATTATCATGACCACAACCCCTAACACCATCATCATCATTCCAACCATCACTGCCACTAACAGGACCACCACTACCACCATTACTGCCACCGCCACCTCCTCCACCAGTCACCGGCCACCACACTACCACCACCACCACCCCCACCATTACCACTGCCATCAACATCATCATCCATCAGCATCACCACAATTCTTAATCTTTATCACTGCAATCATTATTTCATTACCCTGACAAGACACAAGTTTGCCAACTGTCTAGTTTGGAGTCAGTCTGGCGGTGTCGCTGGGGTAGAAATCTAGATCAAGATCAGAATTATTACTTCCATATCACCTGTTTTCCAGCCATTCTCCATCCTCTGAACCTACTTGTTACCTTGACCTTCTGTCTCTCTCCCTCTCAATCATTCATGAGCATATTATTTCCTATTTCAATCTCTGCCATCTTCCTCTTTCCTGATTCCATTTTCATCATATGATAAAATCGAACAGACACCAGTTTAATTCCTCCTATCACTTATCATATTTTTTTGTGTGTATTCTCCATCTTTAGGAATGATTTTATCTTTTTTATCATCATTATTTCTGCATTGCTGTCTGCTCTTCTCTTTTCCCTTCGTCCTCTAACTTAATAAATGGTAGATCAAACTCGGCATCTTGTTAATCCTGGGGGTGTTTCATAAAGCTTTTCGTAAGTTAAGAACGACTTTACGCACGACTGGTGATACCTTCTTGTGCTACATGTAAATGAATGAGAATCTGATTAGCACCCAAAAAGAACATGTTCCAGTCATTCGTAACTTATGAACAGCTTTATAAAACCTTCCCTTGGCTTTAGTGTCTTACATGAGTATCTTCTGAATGTTTCATATCATCTTCTCCATCCCCTTTCCTCTCTCATTCTTTTCCATCATCTTCCTACCATTCCTCATCCTCATCATCACCAGCTTGTCTCCATCAGCTCCTTCCTCTTCTCCCTTGCACTCTCTTCCTCCCTCTCTCTCTCTCTCTATCCCCCCCCCCCATCTTTCTACCATTCCTCAACCTCTTCACCAGCTTGCCTCCATCATCTTCTTCCATTTCTCCCTTGCACTCTCCTCCCCCCCTCTCTCTCTATCACTCTTTCTCGAATACCCCCCCCCTTTCTACCATTCCTCATCCACTTTACCAAATTGTTTCTACCATCTTCTTCCTATTCTCTCTTGCACTCTATGCTTCCCTATCTCTCTAAAATACCCCATCTTTCTAGCCTTCCTCACCAGCCTACCTTCATCATCATCATCTTCTTCTCCCTTGCACTCTCTTCCTCTCTAAAGTCCCTCATCTTTCTACCATTCCTAATCCTTATCATCATATAATCCTTGTCACCATCATCTTCTTCCATTTCTCCCTTGCACTCTCTTCTTCCTTCTCTCTCTAATAACTCCTCATCTTCCTACCATTCCTCATCCTCTTCACCAGCTTGTCTCCATCAGCTCCTTCCTCTTCTTCCTTGCACTCTCTTCTTCTCTTTCTCTCTACCCCCCCCCCCCCCCCATCTTTCTACCATTCCTCAACCTCTTCACCAGCTTGTCTCCATCATCTTCTTCCATTTCTCCTTTGCACTCTCTTCCTCTCTCTCTAACCACCGTCCCCATCTTTCTACCATTCCTCATCCTCCTCACAAAATTATCTCCATCATCTTCTTCCTCTTCTCCCTTGAATTCTCTTCCTTGCTATCTCTCTCATATTAATATTCTTCATCTTTCTACCATTCCTCATCTTCACCAGCTTGTCTCCATCACCTTCATCCTCTTCTTCCTTGCACTCTCTTCCTCTCTTTCCCCTCTAAAAAACCCCTCCCGCATCACTCTGGCATCTCATCCCATTACCATCCATTGCATCATCATGAACAGATTGAGATGTCGGTAATGATCTGCCAAATTTCACCTTGAATTCGACCAGAAAAATCTGAAATGTCAGGCCCTGCCACGGCTTGCTGAACAAATTGATTTGCCCTACAATGCAAATTGAAATTTATCAAGAACAGTGGCTCGCCTTCATGAAAATCAAATTTAGGCATTTTTTTCCCCTCTCTCTTCCGCTAAATATTTTCATGTGACCACTGGCAAAATAAGTTTGGTGTATGCATACACAAATGTACCTATATACAAGAACTGCAGATGTGTCCGAGAGTATGTTTTGTAGTTACAGTGTAGACACATGCATTTATTTTGTACAAAGTAAACAAGTCAGTGCAGTTTATATAAATGTTATATTGCAACTTATTTCTTCAAAATGCTCTGAAATGTATGACAATAATGTTTTGACAGTTTATCAACTTCTAAGTCTAATGATACTGGGAAAGTATAGGAGGGTTAGACACCATCAGTTTAGTTGTTTTTATAAGAATGCAAATTAAAAGTAAATATTTTTCCTTCATTGTAACCTGACCTAAGTCCTTAGTTTCTCCCTAAATATGACCTGAAAGATTTCGATTTCAATTCAATTTCAATTCGTATTTATTTCATTTCCAACAGCAAGAAAAAACAATGGCATTACAGGTATTATTACAGAAAATATGAGAAAATATATGAACATATTCTTCTTTTTTCCTTGACAAGTATACAAGTACACTGTACACATAAATAAATCATTAAAAAAGTAGTTCGTAAATTCTGAGGAAATTGGGGAATCCACTAAAATGCAGTGCTTGTAATTTGTGGATCCCCCAGAAAAGAAATCAAATTGTTTCAAATCAGAATGCTTTTTCCTGTACTTTTTACGTATTTGGTGGAATCCAATTTCTTAAATACTGATAGCTTTCAAGGTCTGCCAACAGGCTTTATACTTTTAAATTATCTCCTTATTAAAATAAAGAAAATCTTAATGTTTTTTTCTGTACTTTTTACAAGTTTGGTGGAATCCAGCTTCTATAATATTGACGGATTTCAAGGTCTGGCAACACCCCTCCAGAAGTAATGCAAGACAAATCATGCACTATTGCATCGCATCTCGGAATTACGACAAAATGAAAAGAAAATCTTCCCTGGCAAGATCGAGAGAACAGCAGCAGTAAACATCGTTTCCAATATTGCAATTCAATTCCGTCCTTCACGATGGACTTTCCTTGATTTTCACAAATCTCGGATCGTGCTTGGGGTTCTTTCGCAAGCAATAAAGCAGATCTTTGCCATGCATCATATACTGGGGGTATTTCCCAATATAAAAGCACTTAAGCAAATGGTGTATTTTATCTCCCATTTAGAACGTCTGGTGCTTTGGGTAAAGTGGCGTGCGACTTTCGTTTTTCATTACAGCAATGGAAGAGATGTTTCATAATAGTCGATTGCTCTCGCTTTCAGGCATGTTACACAACATCAGATTGATTGAGATGTACATGAAGATTTGACTCAGGTTAAAGGGACACTCAGTCATTTGAAAGACAAATAAGAATTGAATTTAAAAGTGCTCACATCAATGTACCTTCAACATTAAAACTTTACAATAGGCAGTATAAGTGCCAAATTTTCATACATATTTTAGACAAAGAAGAGCTTCCGGATCAAAATGGGATCGTGAATAATGAAGCCAAATATTGTCGAAAAATATTTATATCTAGATGTAAGGTAAACAAATTTACATGGATTACAAACTTGCCTTTAATATACAATAATACATGTTTGAAAATTGTATATTACACCAAAGGGTTGAGAATATAAGCCTACTCAAGTTAGTTTATAAAGAAATTAAATCAAGCTGGTGTTACAGCAATTCTTTACATTAGGCAAATCCTACGCATTTGGTATGCACAATGGGAAGACTGTACATGGAACATACTACTACATAAAGATATGTAATGTACCTGGAAGATTACATACTTTTATGTACAACTCCTTCACACAGGATAAGGATCATAGACAAATCAAGTAGTAAAGACAAAAAGGTAGCACGCATGGATTTGTTTTATTTGCATATAACGTATAGCGTCATCATTTCATTGCCTCCCGAAGCCCCAACAGGATTCAACATCGATATCAGTTCATGCATTATAAGCGGGTTTGACCTTTCCTTATGCGCATGCGTTGCACTGATCCTGATTTCTTACTTTTGATGCGCGCTTAGCACATATGCGCCTGGGGAGCATCTAACAAAATTCGGGGCTACGAGAGGCCTTCAAATGTTCTGGCGTAATGGAGGATGTTTAGGGGCTTGACCGGGACATTCTAGTGCCTGTTAGGTAGCTTTAAGAGTGAAACAAATAGTGCAAAAAGATGCAAATGCAACCAATACAGACAAGAATATGCATCTTACATGTTCTTTACACTGCTCCATTTCGCTATTAATAGCAATCATGACTCTAAAAGTACAGCTAAGCAAGATACGCTAAAATTCTTACCAACTTACAAAATGGTCTCATTTGGTTTGAAAGAGACCCTCACTGAAGAGAAAATAAATTTCTCTGCAATCTAATATTTCATGTTTACACTATTAAATCTAGGTATGATTGGATCCAAATCAAAACCAGGGCAAGTAAACTGACCTTACTATGCTTCAACGAACCTTCCCCCATCCTCCATATTTTGGAACCCTCCAGGCATCGTCCATTTAAGTAGATGACGGGTCAAAAGCGGCTACACGTCCATTAGCTAAGGCATCCTTCGCAGAATGCGTCCACTCGAGGGTTTGGTCAATATTTAGCAGCAAAATCCCGCTCAGCTACTGAGTATTCCCTTAAGTAGTGAGATTTAGTTTTCTGTTGTGCTACTAAATATTCAATCGTATACATTACTTCTGGGTGTGCGTTAGGCTGGAAGTACATAATCAGAATTAGATACATGACGAAAGAGATCGCAACTTGGCATTCGAGACCTGGAGCAAAACTTGTCGACAGAAGATCGTTTTGTTTTATATTGGATGGATACTTACCTGGATGCTATAGTATCACACAGACCTTCCTGTACGTGTTAAGAATCAAGATGCCCTTTTGGCTAAAATGGAGTTAAAATGACACGAAGAGAAATCATCTATACTCATAACCACGAAATAGCATCCTGGACAAATTCCAAATCTCTAGAGAGGCCTGGAGCACATGGGGTCCAAAATATGTATTGTCCTGTAAAACTTGTTTACTAACGTTCTGATAATATTCCTGGGGCTACACATTATGAACTTCTTTCACAAACAGAACCCGGCACAAACACAATGCCACTACAGTTCTTTTCAGATTTTTTTTTTAAAAAGGAGAAATCACCAATGCTATTGAATATAACCACCTTGGCTACAACATGGAACATTATTTAACCCATTCGTGACAGAGGTCCACATTTTGTGGTTTGGCCTAATATCTTTTGATGCAAAACCCTAAAAATCATACCAAATACATGAGCAGAAAGAGCAAAAAATTCTACACAAACTGTGCCCATTTTGGTTGCATCAATATTCGTTGTTTGATGCTGAAATTTTTTTAAAGAAAATAAGCATTAAAATCCTTAAATTGGCAATGTGATAGAAAGTTTAAAATCACCGTTTTCCCCTGCAAATTGGCAACTTTTTGACTTCTCATCATGATTTCTGTCAATTTATATTTATTTCAGATACATGACATTTTACAAGAAAAGTGTAACAATAAAATAAAAATGTTGGTGTTGCCGATTTGAAGAATAAAAGCTGATCAAATTAGGCTTTAAATAATTCCTGTCACGAATGGGTTAATAGCAATTCACATCAGTTCATGTTGACTGCTTCTTGCTTCATGCTATGCTTAACCAAACCGAAAAAACAATTCTGCACACTTGATCAGAGCACCCTTTGGTGAGCATCTGGCGGCAATGTCTACTGCCGGTCTACCACCTAGCTCCTTTGACCCAACTTTAACATGCACTTCATTTGGTTTCATACCTTGAAAATATCCAAATGTCACTGGTTTACACCAGAATTAGATATGGAACAACATATACTTCAGGCTAAAAATGCTGTTATAATACACAGTGAACTACATCAGAATTAAACATTAAGTTCAAAAGGCATGGCATGGGGCAAAATGCTGTCTCAAACTTACAGTGTACTAAACATATTGACACTTAAGCCTATTACCTAAAGCCAAAATAATTCCATAACCTTAAACTGAACTCCATCTGAATTAAGCAGAATTAAACATGAAGTTCAAAAGCATTACCTACAGCCATACTACAGTCATACAAGTAAGTCCACGTGTACAGAACCAGATAAGAATTTATTGTGTCATTCCAAAATATTACCTAAAGCAAAAATACCATCATAGATTTAAAAATGAATCAGAATTAAACATGAAGTTCAAAACAGTTACCCTAAAGTCATAGCACAGCCACAAACCCAATTTACAAAACCAGATCAGAATGCATTGCCTAGTTTAAAGATATTTTCTTTAGCAAAAAAAGTCATCGCATCCTATACAACTAGATGAGAATTAAACATAAGGTTCACAACCGTTACCTAGGGCCCAAATGCAGTTGAAACCTCTGCACATCATGATGCGAGCTCCCGGGACATTCCTCGATAGCACATAACAGATGTCTGTTAACGACAATTCATGCACCGAATAACTCTCGTTCTCACTTTTGTTTCAATTCCTCGCACCCCTCTCGTATTTACCCCCTGAAAATTGAGGACGCAAATTGATTTCTTTCAATGCACATGCACGTCATCACTCGCACTCCAAACGGCTTTTGGGCTTTTTTTTCTTCTCTTTCTTCTTTTATCTACGGGGGTGTTTGAAGGTTTTATTTGAATGCGCTGCCTTGTGCATGTATGTCTGATTTGAATCAGGGGCGAGAGAGTACTTGATGAAATGAATGCTCACATGAAAGTCATGAATAAATTCTTATTCAATTGACAATCCATCGAAGAGACTGCAACTGTGCAGAAACGAAGTAAGCACCTCTTGATCAATAGTCAAGTGATATGTTGTGCGTGAACATTAAAAATTTATTTCAAAACAACAATGGATAATACATATCAAAGGTTATGCAACATGTCAGCAAATTCTTTTAAAGTACATTACCGGTATCTTGACAGTGCATGTGTTTCTTAATTTTGGTTATCTGCGTGGAAGACTACTTTCTGATTTCTTCTACAGGAATGATAATATCTCAATCTTTTAAGATACATGTACATGAAATTATTATAATTCATTAATGGAAAGAGAAAATATGACATGCATGTCTTTAAAAATTCCAATAAAATTACTGTAAAAAAAAAGAAGAGAGATTCTCATTCAGTTTCAAAGTAATCTATGTTTGAAGATTTGTCTAAAATGAAACTTTTTACAAAATATCATAGTAATTCATAGTAGTGGTATAAAGAAGTTTCTAGATACAAGAAACTGATATAATTTATTAATAAGAACAGAAATAAGATATGCCTAAAAAACAACTCCAAAAAAGTACTGTTTAAAAAGATAAGTTCAAATTTTTTTCTGTAAAGATTTTTCAGCACTGTAAAAAACAGTAAATCTGTTTGCTGCAAATATTTCCGAGAAAGCTAAAACAGAAAGGCCCTTGCTAATCTATAGAAATGCCATCACACAGCAAACTGCATGGTTGCAAGAATCATAAATGGCAAAACCCCTCTAGGTAGTATATAGCTTAACCAGCAAACCAGCTCAAAGGTTGGAAAGATAAAGTAATCAAATTCCCACTGATCGTCACTGCATTAATTGAAGGGGACAAGTCTACCAAAACGCCATTTGCAACAAGCACCATAGCAGACGAATAGACAGCCGGGCATTTCGTCATGCCGCATTCAATCACAGGAGGGATTTCACACATTCCTATGGTAACTGAAACGGGTTAGAGTTACATGAACTGGCAAGAAAGATTTCTTTTAACAAAAAGATACATGAAAGAGAAAAAGAGGATGAAGGGAATAGACGAAGATGAAGAAATGAAGGAAAATAGAGGAAGATGAGGCAATGATAGAAAATAATAAAAGAATGGTTTTCACAGAGAGAAAGAGAAAAAGAGAGAAAGAGAGAGAGTAAGAGAAGCAGAGGGAGAGAAGGAGAGGAAGAGAGAGAAGGAGAGGAAGAGAGAGAGGGGGAGAGTGACATAGAGAGAAAGAAAAAGAACGTAATAAAAAGGAAACTCTTCACTACATTTATCATCCGGTACATCTTGTCTTGTTCATTTCTGGAAATCTAAAAGAGAAATCTAAACAGAGACGGGTGATGACATAACAAATAATGTGTCTTTACATAATTTGCTGCGAGCTTCCCCTTTTGAATTGTGTAAATTAAGGTGAAATAATACACAAACCACTGAGGGGATTTTCATTGTAGATGTAGTTGCACAGAAACCCATCTTTTAAATACAATGTTGTGCAAAACTCCCCTGTAACTCAATTGAACACCATTCTATTGCACGATATCTCAACCTAGTGTGAAAGGACTCACTGTGCCTGTAGATGAAATCTACATCAGATGGTAAACAACTGCTGTCTGCTGTCTGTACTCTTTTTCTTCCCCTTGTCTCTCCCCCTACCTCTCTCTCAAGAAAACACACTTAACCTCTCTCAATAATATCTTCCTTTCTTTTACCCCTCCCATACTTGCTCTCTCTCTCTCTCTCTCTCTCTCCCCTGTCTGGCACTCTCTCTCTCTCTCTCTCTCTCCCCTGTCTGGCACTCTCTCTCTCTCTCTTGCTCCCTCACTCACTCCCTATTTGTAAGAGGTACAAGCATCTTACCTCTGTTCCTCTATATACCTCTTTTTTCTCTTTCTTTCTTTCTTTGACTTCCTCTTTCTTCTCTTCAATCCCATATGTATCTTCTTCACAATGTCTTCCTCCCTTCCTTCCTACAATGTTGCCTTTCTTTTCTTTTCTCTCTTTTTTTCACTACACTTTCCTTTTTTCACTTTTCCTTTCATGTTCTTCCTCTAGGTTTTATTCCTGTTACTACATTTCTTCTCCTTTATCCATCTATTGCTGCTACTCCCTGTATAACTCATATCTTTTCTTTTATCTATCAGTCTTTCCGACATTCATTCCTACTTTTCACCTCCCCTCTCGGGGCAATCAATAACACTTTGCTTTACCTCCTCACCCCTCACTATAAAAAAAGGCAAAAATACCGACCTAGCTCTTAGGTTTGTCCATGCCAGCTGGGAACCTGAGAAAGACAAACCACTGGGAAAAGAAGTCACATGATAAACTACATGTATCAGGTGATCAAAGGCGCTCTTATCACATTGATCTCATCTTACCCTGACGTGGAAGGCAAGCTCTCACAGTCGACCAAGTTTCAACACTTTTGAGTGAAGACATGAAGAGTAAAATGAAAGGACATGCTCATCATGGGTGGTACTATTGAAATCAAATGCAAGAATAATTTCATGGACTGACATTCTTGATAGAGTGGGTATATCTATTCCAAATTCAAATGAAATAAATGACAACTAGATCTAGAAACATACTACATTTACTTCACAAGGTAAATTTCTATTCTGAATTCACATCAAACAAAAGACAACACGTACACGTGGATCCGCTCCTCTCTATAACATCTCCTTGATACACCAATATGCCCCTTCTAGATCTCTTCGTTCTCAAGACTCTGGTTTGATGGTTATCCCTAAAATCAAAACAAAGTGGGGGGAACGTACATTTGCCCATGCTGGGCCATCCGCATGGAATTCTCTTCCTCGAACCATAAAAGATAGTAGCTCTGTTGAAATGTTTAAATCTAATCTTAAAACCTATATGTTTAATTTGGCCTACAATTGATATTTATCCCTTCTATTTGTCTTCAGCACTTTTAATCTAAATACTTTTCCTTCTTTTTCACCTCTACTTTGCACTAGTGCGCCTAGAGCATTTGATATTCTTATGGATTTGGCGCCATACAAATCATATATATTATTATTATTATTATTAACAACTAAATTGCTGTATCTATTATATGAGATAAATTTCTGTCTTGTAATATGCCTTGTAAAATGCATTTAAAACACAATAAAGGTTTACAAGTACAGTGCAAGACATAAATTATCACTCTTGATATCTACTTATATTGCCCCTGCACTGAAACCTTTCCTTCTAGTTGTCTTCAACAGCAAAGGTCAAGTACATTTAATCCTATTCCACAGATATTTCTTCTTTTTTTCCTTATGCCTTATATTCTTGTAACAAATTCTACAAAATGTGTGAATCAAGCTATAAATTCAATGCAATATTAAAATTCCCAGGAGGGTTAGGGAAATAAAGCCACTAGAATTGCCACGATGGCCTTGAGAACTCCAAATACCTCTTAAATTTGTTTCTTTTCATGAGACAAGTTATCTAGTATCAAGAAATACATGTAACGCCCTCAGAAATACTAAGAGCATCAGTACTGCATATGGCATGATGAAACCTAACCCATATTCCCTGGATGCCACCAGGGACAAATGCTCTGCAGACGCTACTGCTCTAACCGTCCAGCAAAAACAGTCTGGACATCTGACCAGGTCAAGAAAACCAAATCATCATCTCACATGTCCGGCTATTGAATATCAACCCTCCAGAGGGTGAAAGATAAGGACATCTTAATGCATCATATGATATCAGAATATGACAGCAAATGGTTTATAGTTTCAAAACTGCATTAAATTGTCATATTTGTCCCCATTTCGAGGCCATGCCAGACGCGAAGATGATATGGGTAGGATGCATGTTGCTAAAAGGGAAAATGGAACATGCAATACAACCAGATCTTTACAATTCGATGTTACTTAAAACCTTAAGCCTACCTTTCAATATCCTTAGACTGATTAAAATGTCCCTGTGATCTCCATAAAAAAGGTAGATATCATAGAAATCAAAGATTTACAAGAAGGTGCAGGAAAGAACAGGTGATTCCTTGTAAACTGAGTGAAATTACTTAAGTATTTTAACGTTGTAGATGATACATAAACTACTGGAAAGTGCATTTAACTCCAAGATCTATTTGAACATGTGTATATGTGGTTCAAGGTGCATAGTCACTTTGTTTCATTTCTTCCTACCTTTTTTTATTATCACTCTACAGCAACTAATGAAATATCCCTCGTAAACTTCTTTCCAGTATTGAAAAAAGAAGGACAGATGTGTGGAATTTGTTGGAGAGTGTGAGCTCATTGCTCCTAGGCAATGGGTGATTGTTCAGTGCATCCAAAACATGCACCCAGTCAAACATCTGACAATCTACTGGAATTAAACCATAGCAGGACAGTGTATCCTTTAAGTCGTTGGCTTCCCGGAAAAAGGCCGTTATTGACCTTTTCTCAATTTTCCCGGCATTTTTTTTCATTGCAGAAATGGAAAAAGCATGTCATAAGCTTTCTTCTCGTACCATTCTCGAACCTCAATTTGACGTCATGATGACGTAGTAAGCCAAAAAAGCAAAATTACGCGAGCATGTGAATTCCTCCTCACTCAATGTGCTTACGCGCATAGACCGATTCACAATAGCATCCTTTTTCTGGGAACTATTGCGCATTTTTTATTCCCGGAAGAAAGACACGATTCTTCGCTCAACGTGCTTACGCGCATAGACCGATGCGTATTAGCGGCCTTTTTCCGGGAACTGGATTTACGTACTCGCGCATTTTTGGTCTGGGAAGAAAGCCGTTAAGGATAAAATGCTAATGATTAGAAAACCTTTAGAGTGTTTTAAATAAAAGCACAAAATATCACTGAAGAAAAAATCTTGCTCTGTCAGAAAGTTTGAGAGTTAAGACGGAAAAATAATACACTAGCTGCTAAAAGCTCAAAATAAGGTCAAAACTTCATTCGCGTTTTTCTCGAAAACATACATTTCGCGCACGTGCGCGTTAGTGGCCTTTTTCTGGGAAGGCGACGAAGTGACACTTTTGAATTACATAATGTTGATTATGGGCCCTGTTTCGTAAAAACTTGTTATCAGTAACAACTGCCACATTTCTATGACAAATTAGCTCTCAGCCAATCAGATGCAAGGATTTCAATAGCTTATAACAGTTGTTGCAACTTTTTATCAATAACAAGCTTTATGAAGCGGGGCCAAGAATACTAGAAATAACTTATTTTACATGAGAGAGAGAGGGGGGGGGGGGGGAGAGCTAACATGACAGACAAATTTCAGTCTATCTCTTCTGCAGTATACTGTACCGTTTACAAATAAGAGCAATTTGATTGTAGCAAATCAATAAACTCTCTGAATTGGTAATGCTATGTGAAGTATATAATGACTATTTTCATTCACATATCAGCAATTTTTCTGTTAAATAATGTAATTTTTATATAAACTGATTCATGTTATACACATTTTCTAATTCAAATTATGTAGGAGTAGAAAATGCAAATAATTGTTGCCAATTTGAGTAGGAAAAGCTGATTAACTTCGAACTTTAAAAGACTTTTTAATACTACATGTGTGGATTAAAGCACAGCCCAGACTTCTTCCCAGGCAAATATTCAAAGGAATTTTAAGTTACATACATGTAACACAATCCAGTATCCCATGACTTGTGTACTAATGGCAAGGAACATTGCTGGTTCAAGATTTAACAGCTTAGTATAGCTGAAACCCTTTCCGCCAGCGGCAAGGATGGTATGGCGCATTACCTGGTGTTGATGTGCAATACCACACTCAAACATAAATATCTTGCTTTCGTCATGAGGGAAAACTTCAGGGTTGATGACCAAACTAGTGCAATTTCCAGACGACACGTTCTTTAAAAATCATTTTGGAGTGTTTTGTTGCTTTCGAATGAGCTGATGGAGACAGCCAAGAAGGAAATATTAAGCAGAAGTTAACAGATATCTGTAAAAAATTGTGATGCCTATCACCTACATTTCACATCTCCATGGGAATCAATCGGGGGGAAGACAAGGGACATATCCCCCTGCCCCCCCAACCAAAAAAAAACAAACAACAACTAAGGGTGGGGACACAATTGGGTATACTCCCCTATGATTTTCCTCTCCATCAAACATACCAATTTTATCATTTATGTTAGTAAAACAATTGTCATAAACTAAAATTAGGGTAAGCCATTGGTTAATGTTGTAGTAAAACTGGCATCATTTCCTTAAAGTTAAGAAACATCTGCGCAAGCACTGAGGATAAGTGTTTATTCTAAACACTCTTAGTTTGTTATGACAATTAACATCCCTTGCTGTAACATGAAAGATATCACTGCCTTCAAAGTACCATCGAAAAATTCTTGATTACCTTTAAAAGGTTCTACTCTTACTTCAAAAAGTCTAACTCACCTCTGGTAGCACTGCCCTGGTAAGAGCCGGATCCAAGGCCTGTCCAGAAAAAAGAAATATGAGAGAAAGGAGAGAAATCATGATTATTCTATGGCAACGGACCAAAACATAAAGTGGGAAATTCAGTCAACATGACGGTAATTAGCAGCACTCACTCCACGCTGGCGCCACCGCGTCTGCAAGCATCCACGGCGTGGCATCTTCAGTGTCACGCCTAGTCTAGAAGGAAAAGGTCTTTAGACAACTTCTGTCTTATGCTATGGCCATACTTTATCGGGAATGAATGATTTATGGCAGAGACAGAAATGTAAGGCACTTGATATCCACTGCTAGAGATCAAGCCAGCTTCTCGCAGAATTTATATCCAGAGCATTGCGGTTCAAAGCATCGTCAACTGCGAACAGTAAACAGAAATGGAGAAGGCTTGATAGCGTGGTCATTACTTCAGTTGTGAAATGGCTTAAAGATCTTTTAAAAGAGGTTATAACCTAATTTGAATGAGTGAATGACACGACCTGATCATGTTTCAGAAAACTTGGAGTAAGTCTGTATTGCAAAGAAACTCAATCTACATGAGCAGTAGTTCAACAGAAAGCTTGACAGATTGGTGATCAGTGGTGTAAAAAGCACTGAATCAATGTACAACATGGCCTGGTCATGTTTCACGAAACTTTAGATAGAGTAAAAGGGATACTGTGAAATGCATATGAAGCTTCAACTATTAAAGGCATTGGCTAACATTGTTATGATTTCAAAAAAATCTCATTTTGTTACTTAAAAATGGGATAAACATTAGGGTTATAGTGTAAAAATACCAGTGTGAAAGTTTCAGAGCATAATATCCACGGGAAGTATTTTTAAATATTAGAAATGTGAACCAATGTTTGAAAAATATACGAGGGTCGGTTGCATAGACCCAACGTAAGGAGTGCGCATGCGCACATGACTCAACGGACCGCACTGTGTGTATTGACGTATCACGCGGCGGAAGGCAAGTAACGGTATTTTTTAATTCGCGCAAACGGTCCTCTTAGTTCAGTGTCTCTCGAGACGAAAGCTAATAAAATCGCGGTTTGCGTCTAACTTACAGCTTTTCCTTCCAAATTATTGTTGGTTTCAGGGTTTTTGAGTATAAATACAAGTACTCATACACATGTTTCATCTTAGTTTGAGAATTTTTTAAATCAGCTGCTCACAAAGTTAGCCAATGCCTTTAAGAGTTCTGTTCTCACAGCTGCTTTTCTGGAAACAGAGTTTAAAATGATAACCTGATTTGAGTCAGATCACAATTTGATTTGATAAGGTGTCACATAATGATCAGCAATATGTCTGAAAATAGATTTTTTTAAAAAAAGAACTGAACTACAAAATAGGAGGCTTGATAACTCAGTGGGTTGAAACAATAGCATTACAGCTTCAGACGTTACTTAAGGTTATCCAAAATTAGATTGAGAAATTATAACCAAAATTGATTTCTAAATCTATAGGATAAAGATTTACAAACAAATTTTGAAGTTGTCCCTGATTTAAGTCTAAGAATTTTAGAGTATGTACCATATTATGATTTCAATTACATTAAATTCTGACACCAACAACTTTACAAACTTTACTTTCACTCTTACATGTACCATTTTAAAATTAATTTCCCATATATTACATACATTTCATAAACCACATGAAGAAATATTGCTATCTACACAAACAACTATTTATACAAACAAAGAGAGAAATAATTCCAAAAACAAGTAGTTCATGAAGGCCTGTAAAAGTGTTGTGTGTAATCATCCCATTTCCGCATTAGAAAGTGTCTCCTTCCTCCTTCCAAATTTCTGTAGCACTCTAATGTGAAGTTTTTATACTGTATTGTAAAACGCAATTTATTTAAAATGCACAGGGAAAGGGGCTAATAACACTAAATTTTGTTTCCCCTCAAATATTACCTGGTTTGTTTTTTTACTCAATCCCACGTCATAACTTCCTCTCTCCGTTCAACTCTCACCATCTCTTCCTCTCTTCCACCATCTTTCCCTCGCTCTCGGCTCAACTCTCAATCTTTAACTAAATCCTGTCCAAATTTGTTTAGTCTGCCGTTTATATGCACCATTCCATCAGCCAAACATTATAAATTACCCTCTCCCATACTCTTAGTGCATCCCCCTTCCCGCGCTGCCTGCCGCGGCTGCATGAATGAGTGCGCTCGGCCGGAGCCGACATCGACTGTCTCGCGTCATACGTGTTCTTCCGCAGCAGGATACTTTTTCCGCCGTGTTCCTCTGACCTTTACCGTGTAGGAAACACATGAGTGATTAGCTGTCTGGGGCGGCTTTCATGCAGGCCCAATGTAAACGGCACTTGAATCTACCCCAAGCCAGGAATAATAACTCTGAGCAGTCATAAGCACTTGCTTCAACGAAAATTAGAAGGCCACCTACTTAGAGGGAAAGAGGAACATGAAACGTGAGATATCCAAAAGATCAGCACTAAAAGTGTGACAGATTTCAAGGTATCCTAAATCACATGCCTTTACTGAGTGATCAATGTTTAGATTACATGAGGTGTAAAAGGAGCAGGTACATGTCAATTAGCTATTTTACGGCCAGAAGGACTTTTATTCACAGCATTTAACAGAGTTAATGCCCTTCCAGCTCTTAACAGGCAACAACAACAAAAAGGAAACCTGTGACCTATATGATATCACAGGGAGTAAGCAATACAGGATTCGGATTAGCTTTTAATCCTTCTGCTCTTGCTAAATATGCCTTATGGTATGAAAATATTTCACAGTATTGTCACATTTCTTCAAGATATAAATCTAATGCTATGTTCATATCTAAAGAAGATTAGTGCCCATAAAAGTTATCCATTTTTTACTACAGAAAATTCTATACATCAAAATAAAATTGCAATTACATTTATGTCCCATTAGGAAAGGCTACAATAACAACAACAACAACAGTGATCCCCTGGAATCTAAAATTGATATTCAGAGTATATTCTTTATTCTGTACAAGTAAACATACAAGTACATGAATTGTTTTCTTACCCTATTAAAAGTCATTCCTAATATGAATACTAATGTAATATGATCTAGAGTTAATGACTGTTCAGCAGTATACAAATGGTAAATAGTTCTTCTGAAATGAAATAAGATTGATCACTGAAAATAAACATACCAATGGCATTACAAAAAAAAAAATAAAGTTCTTACTGAAAACAACTGATATTTGAGATACATTAGCTCTGACATATCATTTGTTTTCATTAAGGCAGAGAACCTTTATTGCTACCATCTATGTTTATGAGACAGAGAAACTAATAATGAACTCCAAATGTCAATGATTTATGCTGGACTGTGATAATGACGCTACTCAAAAATGTATATATCCCACGCAGCGTGGTTTAATGACGCAGGTGGGTATGGTTTCGAGAGGTTCGGAGAATACAACAAATTTAATGGATTTTGTTTGCCATTTTCTAAATTGATGTAAAACAATATGATAATGTGAGCATGTTTTAATGAGCTCAAGGAAGAATGAAAGTACATTTCATTGTGGCAGGACTGGTGTTATCATGTGCACTGATAGTTATAATAGCAGTAGTACTGCAGTTATATGTGGTAGCAGAACATAAAACTATACAATAAACTTGAAGTAATACTTGAATGATTAAATAGACATCTTATCTTCATATTTATACATTTTCTATACTTTGTAATGGGTTTCAGGTTTTGAAAGTGTAAAATGATGTATTTTGGTGCAGTTTTTTTCAATCAGTATAATAAAACAAATATTTTATATTCAGCAATTGAGTCCCTGGGTGGCAAAGTGAATGGAATTTAATGTCATGTAGTCTTTTATACAAATACATGTAAGGAATGCTTTGACATTTTATCAAAATTCCCCATTTGTAGAATTGACACAGAAACTTACTAGCAAGTAGGTCAAATATCTTCCTTAGATATGAACATATTCTAGTTAAAATTGATACAATTCTAATAAAACTAACCACATTCTAGTAAAATGATTTGACTATAAATCACCAGATCCCATTTATTCTATTCAAATTTGACTAGATTCTCGTGAATATGACCAGTATTCTAATGAAAATGAACAAGACTTTTACTAGAATTCTAGTAAATTTCACTACAATCAAGTCAAGGTAAGGTTGGTGCCTGTATTATCCAGTGATGTAGTCAAATTATTTTACTACAATCTAGTCATTTTTACTAGCATTGTGTCAAATTTGACTAGAACAATATTGTAGTCAGTCAAATTTAACCAGAGTCATTTTAAGATTGTACATTCTTAAACGCTGACAAATAGAAAACTTTATAGTTTTATAGAAAATTTCATTATTATTTTACAGAAAATATCTTAGTATTATTTTACAGGAAATTTTACAGAATGTTGTTTTTTCAGTTCTATCCACATTCAAGAAGCCAAAAAGGAAGTTTCCATACACCTGATGCCAACATGATAAACATCGTCCATAACACCTGTGTTAGTTTCACATTCCATTTTTTCCAATAACAAAATCAAATGAATAAACTATAACACTTACACAAGAAAGAATACTGCCAAGCCCCAGCTGCAAATATGATTATCATACATGTGAAGCTCTTCACTGAGGTCCACAAACATCATATGCACTTAAGAGGTATTCCTCACAACAGAGTTTGATGAATACTTGCGTGTGTACTGTGTTATGTGAATACACCATGTAATGTGTTATATGTGGTTTACAAAAACTGCTCATCATTATCATTATCATAATTATTATCATTATCAACATCATTATTATCATTATTATTATTATTATTATCATTATTATTATTATTATCATTATTATTATTATTATTATTATTATTATTATTATTATTATTATTATTATTATTATTATTATTATTATTATTATTATTATTATTTTTATGATTGTCAGGGGCAGAGCATAAGACGTAAGTCCAACCAATGAAGGGGCACTAGAATCAATGGGGGTGGGGAATTTGCCTTACTTTGTGAATGACATGTGCATTAAAGCAATCAAAAGGAAAAGCAACAGATAAAGAGAGAAAGAAAGAGAGAGAGGGGAGAGAGAAAGAAGTGCTATTAGAACCTTTCGTCGATTTATCCTTCCCCCCCCCCACCATTCATAGACAGGGCACATGCTCCTAACGCCAATTATTACGCCATACATGATAGTATACTGTACACACTCAGATTAAGTTTCTATGGACTGCTAGAGCAGAGCCTTCCACGATGTCTTTATTCTCGTTCATTCAATATTCAGGTTATCTTCGCCTCTAGTACAGCATCAAGGGAGGACCAGAATACAAACTGGTGGTCGAAGATGAGTAAAAATTGACCTTTAAACTATCCCAAGAGGAATTGAGGTGGCCTTCTCATCGACACAGGGTAATCAGGCGTGGAGAGAAAGAGGGGGAGAGATAGAGAGAAGAGGGGACGAGAAGGGAGGGGAAGAG
>CM057169.1:19133660-19248660 GCA_029962745.1 Echinometra lucunter
TTTCTACCAGTCCTCAACCTCTTCACCAGCTTGCCTCCATCATCTTCTTCCATTTCTCCCTTGCACTGTCTTCCTCCCTCCCTCTCTCTATCTCTCTTTCTCGAATACCCCCCCCCCCATCTTTCTACCATTCCTCATCCACTTTACCAACTTGTTTCTATCATCTTCTTCCTATTCTCCCTTGCACTCTTTGCTTCCCTATCTCTCTAAAATACCCCATCTTTCTAGCCTTCCTCACCAGCCTACTTTCATCATCATCATCTTCTTCTCCCTTGCACTCTCTTCCTATCTAAAGTCCCTCATCTTTCTACCATTCCTAATCCTTATCATCAACTTGTCACCATCATCTTCTTCCATTTCTCCCTTGCACTCTCTTCTTCCTTCTCTCTCGAATAACTCCTCATCTTCCTACCATTCCTAATCCTCTTCACCAGCTTGTCTCCATCAGCTCCTTCCTCTTCTCCCTTGCACTCTCTTCCTCTCTTTCTCTCTACCCCCATCTTTCTACCATTCCTCAACCTCTTCACCAGCTTGTCTCCATCATCTTCTTCCATTTCTCCCTTGCACTCTCTTCCTCTCTTTCTAACCACCATCCCCATCTTTCTACCATTCCTCATCCTCCTCACAAAATTATCTCCATCATCTTCTTCCTCTTCTCCCTTGAATTCTCATCCTCTCTATCTCTCTCATATTAATATTCTTCATCTTTCTACCATTCTTCATCTTTCTACCATTCCTCATCTTCTTCACCAGCTTGTCTCCATCACCTTCATCCTCTTCTTCCTTGCACTCTCTTCCTCTCTTTCCCCTCTAAAAAACCCCTCCCGCATCACTCTGGCATCTCATCCCATTACCATCCATTGCATCATCATGAACAGATTGAGATGTCGGTAATGATCTGCCAAATTTCACCTTGAATTCGACCAGAAAAATCTGAAATGTCAGGCCCTGCCACGGCTTGCTGAACAAATTGATTTGCCCTACAATGCAAATTGAAATTTATCAAGAACAGTGGCTCGCCTTCATGAAAATCAAATTTAACCATTTTTTTCCCCTCTCTCTTCCGCTAAATATTTTCACGTGACCACTGGCAAAATAAGTTTGGTGTATACATACACAAATGTACCTATATACAAGTACTGCAGATGTGTCTGAGGGTACGTTTTTAGCTAGAGTGTAGACACATGCGTTTATTTTGTACGAAGTAAACAAGTCAGTGCAGTTTATATAAATGTTTTCTTGCAACTTGTATTTCTTCAAAATGCTTTGAAATGTATGACAATAATGTTTTGACAGTCTATCAACATATAAGTCTAATGATACTGGGAAAGTACAGGAGGGTTAGACACCATCAGTTTAGTTGTTTTATAAGAATGCAAATTAAAAGTAAATATTTTTCCTTCATTGTAACCTGACCAAAGTCCTTAGTTTCTCCCTAAATATGACCTGAAAGATTTCAATTTCAATTCAATTTCAATTCGTATTTATTTCATTTCCAGCAGCAAGAAAAAACAATGGCATTACAGGTATTATTACAGAAAATATGAGAAAATATATGTACATATTCTTCTTTTTTCCTTGACAAGTACTTAAGTACACTGTACACATAAATAAATCATTAAAAAAGTAGTTCTTAAATTCTGAGGAAATTCGGGAATCCACTAAAAAGCAGTGCTTGTAATTTGTGGATCCCCCAGAAAAGAAATCAAATTGTTTCAAATCAGAATGCTTTTTCCTGTACTTTTTACATATTTGGTGGAATCCAATTTCTTAAATACTGATAGATTTCAAGGTCTGCCAACAGGCTTTATACTTTTAAATATCTCCTTATTAAAATAAAAAAAAAATCTTAACGTTTTTTTCTGTACTTTTTACAAGTTTGGTGGAATCCAGCTTCTATAATATTGACGGATTTCAAGGTCTGGCAACACCCCTCCAGAAGTAATGCAAGACAAATCATGCACTATTGCATCGCATCTCGGCATTACGACAAAATGAAAAGAAAATCTTCCCTGGCAAGATCGAGAGAACAGCAGCAGTAAACATCGTTTCCAATATTGCAATTCAATTCCGTCCTTCACGATGGACTTTCCTTGATTTTCACAAATCTCGGATCGTGCTTGGGGTTCTTTCGCAAGCAATAAAGCAGATCTTTGCCATGCATCATATACTGGGGGTATTTCCCAATATAAAAGCACTTAAGCAAATGGTGTATTTTATCTCCCATTTGGAACGTCTGGTGCTTTGGGTAAAGTGGCGTGCGACTTTCGTTTTTCATTACAGCAATGGAAGAGATGTTTCATAATAGTCGATTGCTCTCGCTTTCAGGCATGTTACACAACATCAGATTGATTGAGATGTACATGAAGATTTGACTCAGGTTAAAGGGACACTCAGTCATTTGAAAGACAAATAAGAATTGAATTGAAAAGTGCTCACATAAATGTACCTTCAACATCAAAACTTTACAATAGGCAGTATAAGTGCCAAATTTTCATACTGCATATATTTTAGATAAAGAAGAGCTTCCTGATCAAAATGGGACCATGAATAATGAAGCCAAATATTGTCGAACAATATTTATATCTAGATGTAAGATAAACAAATTTACATGGATTAAAAACTTGTCTTTAATATACAAATAATGCACAGATATGAGTGTGTTAGTGGCGGTGCAGTGCACTCGAGGGTATTTACAATGTGCTTTTGCATAATATTGTAAATACCTGAGATGCCTGCATCGCCATTAACATCACGAATTTAAATCTGTGCATTATTTGTTTTATAAAACGGGTCGGCAGTATGACTGTGTAGTGGAAAATTTGTTAAAACCGCTCCAAATCTCCTCAGATTGTACAGACAAGGAGGCAACTTCTGCTTTCTCTTCGGACATCACAAGCATAGCCAGTGTGATGCGCCCCTGATTAAATTAAGCACATCAAATCCACGTTAGCCTTCTAGAAAGAATGAGTATTTCAAGGCGCGCGTCTCAGTTTTTACGCGCTAGAGGTAAAGTGATGCATCCAAAATGCCACAGTGCTGCACAAAAAATGCACGGCTGGAAGGTTGTGTAGAATTAAAGCATGAACATGTGACATGCATACGCACTCGCTATTGGCTACATCCTTGAACCCGTTTTATAATATACAATAATACATGTTTGAAAATTCTTTATTACACCAAAAGGGTTGGGAATATAAGCCTACTCATGTCAGTTTATAAAGAAATTAAATCAAGCAATTCTTTACATTAGGCAAATCCTATGCATTTGGTATGCACAATGGGAAGACTGTACATGGAACATACTACTACATAAAGATAATGTAATGTACCTGGAAGATTACATACTTTTATGTACAACTCCTTCACACAGGATAAGGATCATAGACAAATCAAGTAGTAAAGACAAAAAGGTAGCACGCGTGGATTTGTTTCATTTGCATATAACGTATAGCGTCATCATTTCATTGCCTCCCGAAGCCCCAATAGGATTCAACATCGATATCAGTTCATGCATTTTAAGTGGGTTTGACCTTTCCTTATGCGCATGCGTTGCACTGATCCCGATTTCTTACTTTTGATGCGCGCTTAGCACATATGCACCTGGGGAGCATCTAACAAAATTCGGGGCTACAAGAGGCCTTCAAATGTTCTGGCGTAATGGAGGATGTTTAGGGGCTTGATCGGGACATTCTAAGTGCCTGTTAGGTAGCTTTAAGAGTGAAACAAATAGTGCAAAAAGACGCAAATGCAACCGATACAGACAAGAATATGCATTTTACATGTTCTTTACACTGCTCCATTTCGCTATTAATAGCGATCATGACTCTCAAAGTAGAGCTAAGCAAGATACGCTAAAATTCTTACCAACTTACAAAATGGTCTCATTTGGTTTGAATGAGACCCTCACTGAAGAGAAAATAAATTTCTCTGCAATCTAATACTTCATGTTTACACTATTAAATCTAGGTATGATTGGATCCAAATCAAAACCAGGGCAAGCAAACTGACCTTACTATGCTTCAACGAACCTCCCCCCATCCTCCATATTTTGGAACCCTCCAGGCATCGTCCATTTAAGTAGATGACGGGTCAAAAGCGGCTACACGTCCATTAGCTAAGGCATCCTTCGCAGAATGCGTCCACTCGAGGGTTTGGTCAATATTTAGCAGCAAAATCCCGCTCAGCTACTGAGTATTCCCTTAAGTAGTGAGATTTAGTTTTCTGTTGTGCTACTAAATATTCAATCGTATACATTACTTCTGGGTGTGCGTTAGGCTTGAAGTACATAATCAGAATTAGATACATGACGAAAGAGGTCGCAACTTGGCATTCGAGACCTGGAGCAATACTTGTCGACAGAAGATCGTTTTGTTTTATATTGGATAGATACTTACCTGGATGCTATAGTATCACACAGACCTTCCTGTACGTGTTAAGAATCAAGATGCCCTTTTGGCTAAAATGGAGTTAAAATGACATGAAGAGAAATCATCTATACTCATAACCACGAAATAGCATCCTGGACAAATTCCAAATCTCTAGAGAGGCCTGGAGCACATGGGGTCCAAAATATATTGTCCTGTAGAACTTGTTTACTAACGTTCTGATAACATTCCTGGGGCTACACATTATGAACTTCTTTCACAAACAGAACCCGGCACAAACACAATGCCACTACAGTTCTTTCCAGATTTTTTTTTAAAAAGGGAGAAATCACCAATGCTTTTGAATATAACCACCTTGGCTACAACATGGAACATTATTTAATAGCAATTCACATCAGTTCATGTTGACTGCTTCTTGCTTCATTCTATGCTTAACCAAACCGAAAAACTATTCTGCACACTTGATCAGATCACCCTTTGGTGAGCATCTGGCGGCAATGTCTACAGCCGGTCTACCACCTAGCTCCTTTGACCCAACTTTAACATGCACTTCATTTGGTTTCATACCTTGAAAATATCCAAATGTCACTGGTTTACACCAGAATTAGATATGGAACAACATATACTTGAGGCTAAAAATGCTGTTATAATTTCACAGTGAACTACATCAGAATTAAACATGAAGTTCAAAAGGCATGGCATGGGGCAAAATGCTGTCTCAAACTTACAGTGTACTAAACATATTGACACTTAAGCCTATTACCTAAAGCCAAAATAATTCCATAACCTTAAACTGAACTCAATCTGAATTAAGCAGAATTAAACATGAAGTTCAAAAGCATTACCTACAGCCATACTACAGTCATACAAGTAAGTCCATGTGGTACAGAACCAGATAAGAATTTATTGTGTCATTCCAAAATATTACCTAAAGCAAAAATACCATCATAGATTTAAAAATGAATCAGAATTAAATATGAAGTTCAAAACAGTTACCCTAAAGTCATAGCACAGCCACAAACCCAATTTACAAAACCAGATCAGAATGCATTGCCTAGTTTAAAGATATTTTCTTTAGCAAAAAAAGTCATCGCATCCTATACAACTAAATGAGAATTAAACATAAGGTTCACAACTGTTACCTAGGGCCCAAATGCAGTTGAAATCTCTGCGCATCATGATGCGAGCTCCCGGGACATTCCTTGATAGCACATAACAGATGTCTGCTAACGACAATTCATGCACCGAATAACTCTCGTTCTCACTTTTGTTTCAATTCCTCGCACCCCTCTCGTATTTACCCCCTGAAAATTGAGGACGCAAATTGATTTCTTTCAATGCACATGCACGTCATCACTCGCACTCCAAACGGCTTTTGGGCTTTTTTTTCTTCTCTTTCTTCTTTTATCTACGGGGGTGTTCGAAGGTTTTATTTGAATGCGCTGCCTTGTGCATGTATGTCTGATTTGAATCAGGGGCGAGAGAGTGCTTGATGAAATGAATGCTCACATGAAAGTCATGAATAAATTCTTATTCAATTGACAGTCCATCGAAAAGACTGCAACTGTGCAGGAACAAAGTAAGCACCTCTTGATCAATAGTCAAGTGATATGTTGTGCGTGAACATTAAAAATTTATTTCAAAACAACAGTGGATAATACATATCAAAGGTTATGCAACATGTCAGCAAATTCTTTTAAAGTACATTGTCTTGACAGTGCATGTGTTTCTTAATTTTGGTTATCAGCGTGGAAGACTACTTTCTGATTTCTTCTACAGGAATGATAATATCTCAATCTTTTAAGATACATGTATAATTATAATTCATTAATGGAAAGAGAAAATATGACATGCATGTCTTTAAAAATTCCAATAAAATTACTGTCAAAAAAAAAGAGAGATTCTCATAGAGTTTCAAAGTAATCTTTGTTTGAAGATTTTTCTAAAATGAAACTTTTTACAAAATATCATAGTAATTCATAGTAGTGGTATAAAGTCGTTTCTAGATACAAGAAATTGATATAATTTATTAATAAGAACAGAAATAAGATATGCCTAAAAAACAACTCAAAAAAAGTACTGTTTAAAAAGATAAGTTCAAATTTATTTTCTGTAAAGATTTTTCTACAAGTTCAAATTTATTTTCTGTAAAGATTTTTCAGCACTGTAAAAAACAGTAAATCTGTTTGCTGCAAATATTTCCGAGAAAGCTAAAACAGAAAGGCCCTTGATAATCTATAGAAATGCCATCACACAGCAAACTGCATGGTTGCAAGAATCATAAATGGCAAAACCCCTCTAGGTAGTATATAGCTTAACCAGCAAACCAGCTCAAAGGTTGGAAAGATAAAGTAATCAAATTCCCACTGATCGTCACTGCATTAATTGAAGGGGACAAGTCTACCAAAACGCCATTTGCAACAAGCACCATAGCAGACGAATAGACAGCCGGGTATTTCGTCATGCCGCATTCAATCACAGGAGGGATTTCACACATTCCTATGGTAACTGAAACGGGTTAGAGTTACATGAACTGGCAAGAAAGATTTCTTTTAAAAAAACATACATGAAAGAGGAAAAGAGGATGAAGGAAATAGACGAAGATGAAGAAATGAAGGAAAATAGAGGAAGATGAGGCAATGATGGAAAATAATAAAAGAATGGTTTTCACAGAGAGAAAGAGAAAAAGAGAGAAAGAGAGAGAGTAAGAGAAGCAGAGGGAGAGAAGGGGAGGAAGAGAGAGAGAGGGGGAGAGTGACATAGAGAGAAAGAAAAAGAATGTAATAAAAAGGAAACTCTTCACTACATTTATCATTCGGTACATCCTGTCTTGTTCATTTCTGGAAATCTGAAAGAGAAATCTAAACAGACACGGGTGATGACATAAAAAATAATGTGTCTTTACATAATTTGCTGCGAGCATCCCCTTTTGAATTGTGCAAATTAAGGTGAAATAATACACAAGCCACTGAGGGGATTTTCATTGTAGATGTAGTTGCATAGAAACCCATCTTTTAAATACAATGTTTTGCAAAACTTCCCTGTAACTCAATTGAACATCATTCTATTGCGCGATATCTCAACCTAGTGTGAAAGGACCCACTGTGCCTGTAGATGAAATCTACATCAGATGGTAAACAACTGCTGTCTGCTGTCTGTACTCTTTTTTCTTCCCCTTGTCTCTCCCTCCCTCTCTCTCAAGAAAACACACTTAACCTCTCTCAATAATATCTTCCTTTCTTTTACCCCTCCCATACTTGCGCTCTCTCTCTCTCTCCCCCTGTCTTTCTCTCTCTCTCTCTCTCTCTCGCTCCCTCACTCCCTATTTGTAAGAGGTACAAGCATCTTACCTCTGTTCCTCTTATATACCTCTTTTTTCTCTTTCTTTCTTTCTTTCTCTGACTTCCTCTTTCTTCTCTTCAATCCCATATATGTATCTTCTCCACAATGCCTTCCTCCCTGCCTTCCTACAATGGTGCCTTTCTTTTCTTTTATTTTCTCTCTTTCTTTCACTACACTTTCCTTTTTTTACTTTTCCTTTCATGATCTTCCTCTAGGTTTTATTCCCGTTACTACATTTCTTCTCTTTTATCCATTTATTGCTGCTACTCCCTGTATAACTCATATCTTTTCTTTTATCTATCAGTCTTTCCGACATTCATTCCTACTTTTCATCTCCCCTCTCGGGGCAATCAATAACACTTTGCTTTACCTCCTCACCCCTCGCTATAAAAAAAGGCAAAAAATACCAACCTAACTCTTAGGTTCGTCCATGCCAGCTGGGAACCTGAGAAAGACAAACCACTGGGAAAAGAAGTCACATGATAAACTACATGTATCAGGTGATCAAAGGCGCTCTTATCACATTGATCTCATCTTACCCTGACGTGGAAGGCAAGCTCTCACAGTCGACCAAGTTTCAACACTTTTTGAGCGAAAACATGAAGAGTAAAATGAAAGGACATGCTCATCATGGGTGGTACTATTGAAATCAAATGCAAGACTAATTTCATGGACTGACATTCTTGATAGAGTGGGTATATCTATTCCAAATTCAAATGAAATAAATGACAACTAGATCTAGAAACATACTACATTACTTCACAAGATAAATTTCTATTCTGAATTCACATCAAACAAAAGACAACAACTAAATTGCTGTATATGAGATAAACTTCTGTCTTGTAATATGCCTTGTAAAATGCATTTAAAACACAATAAAGGTTTACGAGTACAGTGCAAGACATAAATTATCAATCTTGATATCTACTTATATTGCCCCTGCACTGAAACCTTTCCTTCTAGTTGTCTTCAATAGCAAAGGTCAAGTGCATTTAATTCTATTCCACAGATATTTCTTTTTTTTTTCCTTATGCCTTATATTCTTGTAACAAATTCTACAAAATGTGTGAATCAAGCTATAAATTCAATGCAATATTAAAATTCCCAGGAGGGTTAGGGAAATAAAGCCACTAGAATTGCCACAATAGACTTGAGAACTCCAAATACCTCTTAAATTTGTTTCTTTTCATGAGACAAGTTATCTATCCAGCATCAAGAAATACATGTACCACCCTCAGAAATACTAAGAGCATCAGCACTGCATACGGCATAATGAAACCTAACTCATATTCCCTGGATGCCACCAGGGACAAATGCTCTGCAGATGCTACTGCTCTAACCGTCCAGCAAAAACAGTCTGGACATCTGACCAGGTCAAGAAAACCAAATCATCATCTCACATGTCCGGCTATTGAATATCCTCCAGAGGGTGAAAGATAAGGACATCTTAATGCATCATATGATATCAGAATATGACAGCAAATGGTTTATAGTTTCAAAACTGCATTAAATTGTCATATTTGTCCCCATTTCGAGGCCATGCCAGACGCGAAGATGATATGGGTAGGATGCATGTTGCTAAAAGGGAAAATGGAACATGCAATACAACCAGACCTTTACAGTTCGATGTTACTTAAAACCTTAAGCCTACCTTTCAATATCCTTAGACTGATTAAAATGTCACTGTGATCTCCATAAAAAGGTAGATATCATAGATATCAAAGATTTACAAGAAGGTGCAGGAAAGAATAGGTGATTCCTTGTAAACTGAGTGAAATTACTTAAGTATTTTAATGTTGTAGATGATACATAAACTACTCAAGGTGCATGGTCACTTTGTTTAATTTATTTCTACCTTTTTTTATTATCACTCTAGAGCAACTAATGAAATATCCCTCGTAAACTTCTTTCCAGTATTGAAAAAAGAAGGACAGATGTGTGGAATTTGTTGGAGAGTGTGAGCTCATTGCTCCTAGGCAATGGGTGATTGTTCAGTGTATCCAAAACATGCACCCGGTCAAACATCTGACAATCTACCGGAATTAAACCATAGCAGGACAGTGTATCCTTTAAGTGACACTTTTGAATTACATAATGTTGATTCTCAGTGGCGTAACAGCCGGGGGGGCAGGGGGGGCAGAGTGCCCCCCCTGAAGGATTTCAGCGGGAAAATCCACCAAACCACCGGGAAAAAATGAAAAGGAGGGAAAGGAAGAAATAGGAAGGGAGAAAGGGAAAGGAAGAAAAAGAAAGGAAAAGAAAGAAGGAGAAAGGGAAAGAAAGAAGGAGAAAGAGAGAGGAAGAAGGAGAACGGGAAAGAAAAAAGGAGAAAGGGGAGAAAGAAGAAGAGAGAGAGGGAAAAGAGGGAAAGGGGGAAAAAGAAGAAAGCAAAGGGAAACAAAAGAAATGAGGGAAAATTTAGTACCAAACCCCGGAGTTTCCGGCTGCTCTATACTCCCTGGACCCCCGCAGTGGCTTTCCCTGTAGACCCCCATCAGGTCCCCTAAGCCAGAACCCTGGGCCCGACCCGCTAAAGGCTTCGCAACAAGCAACTCGCGGTGCGGGCTTATCTCCGCATATTCTATTTCTAGACTTAGTTACCGGGAAATTTTCGGCTCTGCCCCCCCCCCCCCCCCCCCCCCGATAACAGGCAGAGAATGTATGAGACCGGGAACAGACAACGAACAATTCAAAGAAACGTCAGAGCTTCGCGCTTCGCGCGGGAGGGGGAAAATCACCATCCCTGCACCCTTCCCCTAGCATGCCTAGGGAGCGCGCTTTGCACTATCGTTCACCTAAAAGAAAATCCTAGCTACACCACTGATTCTAAACTTAATTACCGGGAAATTTTTGGCTATGTGTATGCCCCCCCCCCCCCCCCGATAACAGGCAGAGAGCGTAAGAAGAGTGGGAACTGACAGCGAAAAAACGTCGGAGCTTCCGCGCTTTGCGCGGGATGGGGGAAACTCCCCCCTCCCTGCACCCTCCCTCCTAGGGAGCACTACTAGCTGTCCTCCTAAAATGAAATCCTAGTTGCGCCGCAGAAGATAGACTTAATTACCGACAACTAACAATGTAAAGAAACGTCGGAGCTTCCGCGCTTCGTGCGGGAGGGGGAAAACTCCCCCTTCCCTGCACCCTCCCCTCTTGGTGTAAATTCCGGGGGTGGGGGATCTATCACCCCCACATGGGGGAGAGGGGGGATGGTGTGTACAAATTTCCCGCCATGCAGACACACTTTTTAAAGAAGAAAATATATTTTAATTATTAATCAGTTAGTAAAAATTTTGAATATATATCTGTCATAAACAATCATCATATTTTAGAATTTCTATTTGAAAATGCTACTGAAAACAAAAAAGTGGTTGTTTTTGGCTCGCTCGCTCTGCTCGCTCGTCAAAATCTTAGGATTTCCATCAAAAAAATGCGATTAAAATCGAGAAAAGTGGTTATTTTTTGGCTCGCTCGCAAGGCTCTTTCGTCATATTTTTGAATTTTTATTCGAAAATGCGATTCAAAAGCAAAAAAGTGATTATTTTCGGCTTGCTCGCTTCGCTCGCTCGCAAAATAGATATTAAAATGTGTGTGAGAGGGAAAAAAAATCGTTAAAAAAGTTTTTCATCCCCCACTCCTTTAATTGGATTTACGCCGGTGGAGCACTACCGTCCTCCTAAAATGCAGTCCTAGCTACGCCACAGATTCTAGACATAGACTAGTTACCGGGAAATTTTGGGCTCTGCCCCCCCCTGATAACAGGTACCTGTTACGCCCCTGTTGATTCTGGGCCCTGTTTCGTAAAACTTGTAATCAGTAACAACTGCCACATTTCAGATGCAAGGATTTCAATAGCTTATAACGGTTATTGCAACTTTTTATTGATAACAAGCTTTATGAAACGGGGCCAAGAATACTAGTAGAAATAACTTATTTTACATGAGAGAGAGAGAGAGAGAGTGAGGGGGGGGGGGGAGAGCTAACATGACAGACAAATTTCAGTCTATTTCTTCTGCAGTATACTGTACCGTTTACAAATAAGAGCAATTTGATTGTAGCTAATCAAAAAACTCTCTGAATTGGTAATGCTATGTGAAGTATATAATGACTATTTTCATTCACATACATGTATCAGCAATTTTTCTGTTAAATAATGTACTTTTTATTCAAACTGATTCATGTTATACACATTTTCTAATTCTAGGAGTAGAAAATACAAATAATTGTTGCCAATTTGAGTAGGGAAAGCTGATTAACTTCGAACTTTAAAAGACTTTTTAATACTACATGTGTGGATTAAAGCACAGCCCAGACTTCTTCCCAGGCAAATATTCAAAGGAATTTTAAGTTACATACATGTAACACAATCCAGTATCCCATGACTTGTGTACTAATGGCAAGGAACATTGTTGGTTCAAGATTTAACAGCTTAGTATAGCTGAAACCCTTTCCGCCAGCGGCAAGGATGGTATGGCGCATTACCTGGTGTTGATGTGCAATACCACACTCAAACATAAATATCTTGCTTTCGTCATGAGGGAAAACTTCAGGGTTGATGACCAAACTAGTGCAATTTCCAGATGACACGTTCTTTAAAAATCATTTTGGAGTGTTTTGTTGCTTTCGAATGAGCTGATGGAGACAGCCAAGAAGGAAATATTAAGCAGAAGTTAACAGATATCTGTAAAAAATTGTGATGCCTATCACCTACATTTCACATCTCCATGGGAATCAATCAGGGGGGAAGACAAGGGAAATATCCCCTGCCCCCCCCCCCAACCAAAAAAAAAAAACCCCCAACAACTAAGGGTGGGGGACACAATGGGGTATACTCCCCTAAGATTTTCCTCTCCATCAAACATACCAATTTTATCATTTATGTTAGTAAAACAATTGTCATAACAAACTAAAATTAGGGTAAGCCATTGGTTAATGTTGTAGTGAAACTGGCATCATTTCCTTAAAGTTAAGAAACATCTGCGTGAGCACTGAGGATAAGTGTTTATTCCAAAGACTCTAATGGGGTGTTGAAAGAAAGTTGCAATCGATTGCAAATAATTGCTAATTTTGAAACAACCATTCTGATTGGCTCAGGGTCTGCCCTTTTAAGAAGACATGCATACAACAATGATTTTGATTGGCCTGTGACAATCAGTTGCAACTTGCAATCGATTGCAACTTTCTTGCAACACCCCATTAGTTTGTTATGACAATTAACATCCCTTGCTGTAACATGAAAGATATCACTGCCTTCAGAATACCATCCAAAAATTCTTGATTACCTTTGAAAGGTTCTACTCTTACTTCAAAAAGTCTAACTCACCTCTGGTAGCACTGCCCTGGTAAGAGCCGGATCCAAGGCCTGTCCAGAAAAAAGAAAAATGAGAGAAAGGAGAGAAATCATGATTATTCTATGGCAACGGACCAAAACATAAAGTGGGAAATTCAGTCAACATGACGGTAATTAGCAGCACTCACTCCACGCTGGCGCCACCGCGTCTGCAAGCATCCACGGCGTGGCATCTTCAGTGTCACGCCTAGTCTAGAAGGAAAAGGTCTTTAGACAACTTCTGTTTTATGCTATGGCCATACTTTATCGGGAATGAATGATTTATGGCAGAGACAGAAATGTAAGGCACTTGATATCCACTGCTAGAGATCAAGCCAGCTTCTCGCAGAATTTATATCCAGAGCATTGCGGCTCAAAGCATCATCAACTGCGAGCAGTAAACAGAAATGGAGAAGGCTTGATAGCGTGGTCATTACTTCAGTTGTGAAATGGCTTAAAGATCTTTTAAAAGAGGTTATAACCTAATTTGAATGAGTGAATGACACGACCTGATCATGTTTCAGAAAACTTGGAGTAAGTCTGTACTGCAAAGAAACTAAATCTACATGAGCAGTAGTTCAACAGAAAGCTTGACAGGTTGGTGATCAGTGGTGTAAAAAGCACTGAATCAATGTACAACATGGCCTGGTCATGTTTCACGAAACTTTAGATAGAGTAAAAGGGATACTGTGAAATGCATATGAAGCTTCAACTATTAAGAGTTCTGTTCTCACAGCTGCTTTTCTGGAAACAGAGTTTAAAATGATAACCTGATTTGAATCAGATTACAACTGGGCTTGAATCCAGTTTAGCCTGATTTGAGTCAGATCACAATTTGATTTGATAAGGTGTCACATAATGATCAGCAATATATCTGAAAATAGATTTTTTTTAAAAGAACTGAACTACAAAATAGGAGGCTTGATAACTCAGTGGGTTGTAACAATAGCATTACAGCTTCAGACGTTACTTAAGGATTATCCAAAATTAGATTGAGAAATTATAACCAAAATTGATTTCTAAATCTATAGGATAAAGATTTACAAACAAATTTTGAAGTTGTCCCTGATTTAAGTCTAAGAATTTTAGAGTATGTACCATATGATTTCAAATACATTAAATTCTGACACCAACAACTTTACAAACTTTACTTTCACTCTTACATGTACCATTTTAGAATTGATTTCCCATATATTACATACATTTCATAAACCACATGAAGAAATATTGCTATCTACACAAACAACTATTTACACAAACAAAGAGAGAAATAATTCCAAAAACAAGTAGTTCATGAAGGCCTGTAAAAGTGTTGTGTGTAATCATCCCATTTCCGCATTAGAAAGTGTCTCCTTCCTCCTTCCAAATTTCTGTAGCACTCTAATGTGAAGTTTTTATACTGTATTGTAAAACACAATTTATTTAAAATGCACAGGGAAAGGGGCTAATAACACTAAATTTTGTTTCCCCTCAAATATTACCTGGTTTGTTTTTTTACCCAATCCCACGTCATAACTTCCTCTCTCCGTTCAACTCTCACCATCTCTTCCTCTCTTCCTCTATCTTTCCCTCGCTCTCGGCTCAACTCTCAATCTTTAACTAAATCCTGTCCAAATTTGTTTAGTCTGCCGTTTATATGCACCATTCCATCAGCCAAACATTATAAATTACCCTCTCCCATACTCTTAGTGCATCCCCCTTCCCACGCTGCCTGCCGAGGCTGCATGAATGGGTGCGCTCGGCCGGAGCCGACATCGACTGTCTCGCATCATACGTGTTCTTCCGCAGCAGGATACTTTTTCCGCCGTGTTCCTCTGACCTTTACCGTGTAGGAAACACATGAGTGATTAGCTGTCTGGGGCGGCTTTCATGCAGGCCCAATGTAAACGGCACTTGAATCTACCCCAAGCCAGGAATAATAACTCTGAGCAGTCATAAGCACTTGCTTCAACGAAAATTAGAAGGCCACCTACTTAGAGGGAAAGAGGAACATGAAACGTGAGATATCCAAAAGATCAGCACTAAAAGTGTGACAGATTTCAAGGTATCCTAAATCACATGCCTTTACTGAGTGATCAATGTTTAGATTACATGAGGTGTAAAAGGAGCAGGTACATGTCAATTAGCTATTTTAGGGCCAGAAGGACTTTTATTCACAGCATTTAACAGAGTTAATGCCCTTCCAGCTCTTAACATGCAACAACAACAAAAAGGAAACTTGTGACCTACTAGTATATGATATCACAGGGAGTAAGCAATACAGGATTCGGATTAACTTTTAATCCTTCTGCTCTTGCTAAATATGCCTTATGGTATAAAAATATTTCACAGTATTGTCACATTTCTTCAAGATATAAATCTAATGCTATGTTTATATCTAAACAAGATTAGTGCCCATAAAAGTTATCCATTTTTTACTACAGAAAATTCTATACATCAAAATAAAATTGCAATTAAATTTATGTCCCAATAGGAAAGGCTACAATAACAACAAAAACAGTGACCCCCTGGAATCTAAAATTGATATTCTGAGTATATTCTTTATTCTGTACAAGTAAACATACAAGTACATGAATTGTTTTCTTACCCTATTAAAAGTCAATCCTAATATGAATACTAATGTAATATGATCTAGAGTTAATGACTGTTCAGCAGTATACAAATGGTAAATAGTTCTTCTGAAATGAAATAAGATTGATCACTGAAAATAAACATACCAATGGCATTAAAAAAAAAACATTTAAGGTTCTTACTGAAAACAACTGATATTTGAGATACATTAGCTCTGACATATCATTTGTTTTCATAAAGGCAGGGAACCTTTATTGCTACCATCCATGTTTATGAGACAGAGAAACTAATAATGAACTGCAAATGTCAATGATTTATGCTGGACTGTGATAATGACGCTACTCAAAAATGTATATATCCCACACAGCGTGGTTTAATGACGCAGGTGGGTATGGTTTCGAGAGGTTCGGAGAATACAACAAATTGAATGGATTTTGTTTGCCATTTTCTTAATTGATGTAAAACTTGATGAGGATAATGTGAGCATGTTTTAATGAGCTCAAGGAAGAATGAAAGTACATTTCATTGTGGCAGGACTGGTGTCATCATGTGCACTGATAGTTATAATAGCAGTAGTACTGCAGTTATATGTGGTAGCAGAACATAAAACTATACAATAAACTTGAAGTAATACTTGAATGATTAAATAGACAAGTTATCTTCATATTTATACATTTTCTGTATTTTATAATGGGTTTCAGGTTTTGAAAGTGTAAAATGATGTATTTTGGTACAGTTTTTGTCAATCAGTATAATAAAACAAATATTTCATATTCAGCAATTGAGTCCCTGGGTGGCAAAGTGAATTAATGTGATATAGTCTTTTATACAAATACATGTAAGGAATGCTTTGACATTTTATCAAAATTCCCATTTGTAGAATTGACAAAGAAACTTACTAGCAAGTAGGTCAAATATCTTCCTTAGATATGAACATATTCTAGTCAAAATTGATACAATTCTAATAAAACTGACCACATTCTAGTAAAATGATTTGACTATAAATCACCAGATCCCATCTATTCTATTCAAATTTGACTAGATTCTCATGAATATGACCAGTATTCTAATGAAAATGAACAAGACTTTTACTAAAATTCTAGTAAATTTCACTACAATCAAGTCAAGGTAAGGTTGGTGCCTGTATTATCCAGTGATGTAGTCAAATTATTTTACTACAATCTAGTCATTTTTACTAGAATTGTGTACAATTTGACTAGAACAATATTGTAGTCAGTCAAATTTAACCAGATTCGTTTTCAGATTGTACATTCTTAAATGCTGACAAATAGAAAACTTTATAGTTTTATAGAAAATTCAGAAAATATCTTGTATTATTTTACAGGAAATGTGTTTTTTCAGTTCTATCTACATTCAAGAAGCCAAAAAGGAAGTTTCCTCAAACCTGATGCCAACATGATAAACATCGTCCGTAACACCTGCGTTAGTTTCACATTCCATTTTTTCCAATAACAAAATCAAATGAATAAATTATAACACTTACACAAGAAAGAACACTGCCAAGCCCCAGCTGTAAATATGATTATCATACATGTGAAGCTCTTCACTGAGGTCCACAACATCATATGCACTTAACCCATTCGTGACAGAGGTCCACATTTTGTGGTTTGGCCTAATATCTTTTGATGCAAAGCCCTAAAAATCATACCAAATACATGAGCAGAAAGAGCGAAAAAATCTACATTTACTGTGCCCATTTTGGTTGCGTCAATATTTGTTGCTTGATGCTGAAAATTTTTCAAAGGAAAATAAGCATTAAAATCCTTAAATTGGCAATGTGATAGAAAAGTTTAAAATCACCATTTTCCCCTGCAAATTGGCAACTTTTTGACTTATCATAATTTCTGTCAATTTATATTCAATTCAGATACATGTTTTATAAGACAAATGTAACAATAAAAGAAAAATGTTGGTGTTGCCAATTTGAAGAATAAAAGCTGATCAAATTAGGCTTTAAATAATTCCTGTCACAAATGGGTTAAGAGGTATTCCTCACAACAGACTTTGATGAATACTTGCGTGTGTACTGTGTTATGTGAATACACTATGTAATGTGTTATATGTGGTATACAAAAACTGCTCATCATTATTATCATTATCATAATTATTATCATTATCATCATCATTATCATCATCATCATTATTATTATTATTATTATTTTTATTAATTTTACGATTGTCAGGGACAGAGCATAAGACATAAGTCCAACCACTGAAGGGGCACTAGAATCAATGGGGGTGGGGAATTTGTCTTACTTTGTGAATGACATGTGAATTAAAGCAATCAAAAGGAAAAGCAACAGATAAAGAGAGAAAGAAAGAGAGAGGGAGAGAGAAATAGGTGCTTTTAGAGCCTTTCATCAATTTATCCTTTCCTCCCCCCTCCCCCACCCCCCCCCCCCACCATTCATAGACAGGGCACATGCTCCTAACGCCAATTATTACGCCATACATGATAGTATACTGTACACACTCAGATTAACTTTCTATGGACTGCTAGAGCAGAGCCTTCCACAATGTCTTTATTCTCGTTCATTCAATATTCAGGTTATCTTCGCCTCTAGTACAGCATCAAGGGAGGACCAGAATACAAACTGGTGGTCGAAGATGAGTAAAAATTGACCTTTAAACTATCCCGAGAGGAACTGAGGTGGCCTTCTCATCGACACTGGGCAATCAGGCATGGAGAGAGAGAAAGAGGGGGAGAGATAGAGAGAAGAGGGGAAGAGAGGGGAGGGGAAGAGGAGAGAGAGAAAAAAATACAGAGAGAGATGGAGAGAGGTGGGAGACAATGGATATGCATGGGGTAAAGGGAAAGGGAAAGAAGGGCAAAGAAAAACCAGAGAAAAGAGGAAGTAGAGAGGTTGGGGTGAGGGAGAGAGAGAAGGAGAGGAGAAAGAGAAGAGAGAGAGAGAGAGGGAGATGGGGTGAAGGAAAGAAGGGAGGAGAGAGAATGAGCTGGAGAGGAAAAGGAGAAATGGGAAAGATGAGGGAGAGAAAAAGAGAGGGAGACAGAGAGAAAGTATGAAACCTCAACACACAAACACATACAGCGGTAAGAGATAAGAAGATTCTTCATATCACTCAAATTCGCATTTGAAATACATGTAGGCAAGAGGGATTCAGAATTGCAAACACCTTTTTTTCTACACGATACTGCACAAATTTGTCCTCTTTCTCTTCTATTCATGGACAATGCATCGTTGGCTGTGTTGAGATGTACTACCCAGCACAGGCAGATTGAATTCTCCAAATATACATGCATACCTGTATATTCTGCCACAAATAAAATGTCCATTTTCATTCCTCTATTTTAACCTCCAAAGCCACTGCCTTCAATGTGGTTTGTGCGGGAAAATTACAAATTCTACTTGTGGTTCCCTATAATGTACAAAATATACAGTAAAATCTCCCTGATCATGACCATTCTAACCATATAACTTCTTATTTTCCCCTTTCAAATTCCTTTTTCTCAAAAGAATTCTAAAACATATACTTAAATCATGAATGAATTAATCACTGCAAACAGTTATATCCTGTTCTTATTCATTCTGTAATATATTTTCAGTAATTGATTTCCGAAGTCTGTCTTTTTTGCTCCTCAAAAGCTCTGCTGTGCTGCTCTGCTTTTTTCCAATAAAAACGCTTGTCTTTCACATATTTTCATGTCAGTATCCAATTTCAAGAAATTTTCAGTAATATTCTTTTGTAAATATTCCTCTCCCTTCCCCCTGACACGGCCTTGTTTTTCTGACTAGAATACTGATTTTTCTCATCTTTTAACATCTCCCACCAGATCGAGCATGATCTCCCAGAAAAACTAATAAAATCCTCTACAAGCTTTCATCAATAACCTTAATCAGAGTTAAATGGAATCGATCTCATTTTTCCCTCTTCCTTTTCCCAATAAGCTGTCCTCACATGCTGACATGCCATGCAATTCAATCTCGTTGCATTCTTTCATCCAAACGTCCAATCGTTTGGGATCTTTCCTCAAATTCACAACCGTACGCTCCCACGGAAACTGATCAATATTCATGTCATCGGCTGAAAGCCAAAAGGGAATTAACTGTGCGTAAAACGATACACGTTAACGCCTTTCTGGTTCCCAACCGATGATGTGAGGAACTACGAACCAGTGCTCACTCTCTCTCTCTCTCTCTCTCTCTCTCTATCTCTCTCTGCACTTAAAGCCAATTTTTACCTGCGACGGTAAAAAATCGCAAACTTGCTGACAATGGTAATGGTATTCACGGTATCAAGGTTATGGAATAGGTCCTCGAGGAGTGATTCACGCAATGTTGCAGTAGTTCTCATCTACCTCATTAATTAACCATGGCGAAAAGCCGTTGATTGGCAGTCCGGGTTGGGCTCGTCAGGTAAAAGAATCGGGTCAGTTTCTTGGCAAGGTGCCAACGTGTACTATTTGCGCATTTCCGTCCTCCCAATTTTCCCCATTCAATGATTTTCAAATCACGGGATGATATTCTATTATAGCTCAATGATTTCTATACAATTCTGGCATTGAGAATAGATATTGATTCCAGAGGGTACGGTGGTTTGGATAATAGAGCAGTAGTAACAAGAGATTTGTAAAAATATTGATACAAAATGTGTGTAACATAATGACCAAATGAATTCCAACATTGTTTTCTATAGAAGGGTGGCATGGGTCAAGCCACTAAGAGGGGGGGGGGGGGGGGGGGGGGCGCTCTGGTCACACTCCGGAAATAAAATGGACGAGTGAGTCTTATCACCTGCTTTTCTTGTCCTTTCCCTCCTGTCTTTCCTTTTCCTTTCCTTTTTCTTTTCTTTTCTATTCTGTTTCCTTTTTCTCAAAATTTGCTTGGAAGGCATGTTACCCCCCAACCCACCCTGAACCCCTCCCCAACCTACCCTAAACCCCTCCCCAACCTACCCTGAACCCCCTCCCTCACCTCACCCAGAACCCCCAACCTGTTGCCTTGTCCTTCTCAATTTTTTTACCACAAGATAACACAAAATAAATTGAGATAATGCTATCTACAGTAGTGTAGCTAGGGTCTCGACATTGAAGGGGCACAGGGAACATGGAGGAAGGATGGGCAGGCATAAATCCTACTCTCCAAAATAAAATGCACGAGGGGTACCATGTGGTCTATTTCCTCATTCTTTTATCCTCTCCCTTTCCTTATCCTTTTTACCCCATTTCTTTCTGTTCCTTTTTTCCCCTCAAAGTTTAGTTCAAGAGGATATGCCCCCACCCTTTACCCCCTGTAGCTATGCCCCTCTCAACTTCCTACAGGAAGATTACACTAAGCCCCAATGATTTTGGCTTTTAATATTAAAAATTTCAAGGAACAAATTTCAAGGAAATGGGCCTCTAACAGAGACATAATATCCATATATTCACCCAGGTCTCTCCCAAGTAATCTCTTACTCTTCTAAGATAAATGGCCAGATTTAAATCATTAATAACCCCCTTTGGACCTGAGCCACTGTCAATTCTGACCTTTAAAGAAGTAGGATGAGAATGTGCAAGGAATTTTGTCATCTTCCTTCCTGTTATGATTTTTTTTTTTTTTCAGGTAAGGAGCAAAACATTCTGGGGTGGATAGAGGGGGGAAAAAAAGGAGGGGGGTATCACATTCTTCAAAGTGTCACAAAATTGTGTGTGCATGATGTGTGACAGGGGGCAGCAATGTCACTAAAATTTCCCCTGGAATTTCCCCTATAATCATTTTAGGAAAGGAATTCACAAAGAACTAGAACATGGATGAGGAAAGGCAAAGGGTAATAAGCTGAATCCAATCAATTATTTTATAATTTCAAAACAAATACAATAAATTTCATTATTTCAAGCAGTTATACATATAACTATGTATATTCTGAAAGCAATTAAATATCTACAGCTGCCTCTAATTCACTTTATTTGCTCTTTATTCTGCCTTTCCTCTACTTAATCTTTCTCTCCTTCCCCTTTCCTTTCTCCCTCCTCTAATACTTAACCATTCTTTCCCCTACCTAACAACTCATGATACTTTCTCACTCCCCTTTCCCTCTCCTCTCTTGCTGTCTCTCTTGTCCTCTGTTCTTCTCTACTCTTACCCCCTCCCTCTAACCCTGCCTCTCTCAGTCTCTCTCCCTTTTCATCTTCCTCTCTCTCTCTCTCTCTCTCTACCTACCTATATCATTACTCTACACTAACTATCCCTCCACCCCTTACCCCTAGGTGTTTTCTTCCTTCTCCGAATCCCCTATTCTATCTCTCTCTTTCCTTCTCCAACTGCCCCTTCTCTCTCTCCCCCCCCCCCCCTCTTTCTCTGTATTTCACTCACTTCTCCAATACCCTCTTTCATTCTCTCTAAATGTTCCCCCCAACTTCCCTCATTTTTTCTATGATGCATACATGTTGAAAACTAATCTCAAAACCTCACATGATTTCATTAGTGAAACCTAATATTAATCTTAGGGGCCCCCCTCATCCTCTTCTACTTGTGATATCTATTTTCTCACTACTAAGCCTTCTCCTACCCCCCCCCCTTCCACTGTGCCCCATACCTAATGACAACATATGAACACTGCCCTGCAGAGCGATATTCTATCTAGCCACTTTTCACAGCTGCCCCCCCCCCCCCAATTTTTACCCATTATTCTTGGAGTTAGTGGTTTAGGAGGTTTATAGAAAAAAAAAAGAAAACCTAAGACCACACAATTACAAGATTTATAGGATCAAATCTGCCTACATGTACATAGGAATTTCATTGATCCATGCTGTTTTGCCACCAAGAGGCAAAACCGGATGCTTTTGGCCTCAGCGATTTCTTTTCCCTTACTTCATATGCCATTCATTTACTCTGAAAATGTGGGTGTTAAGGCTTTTACTAAACACTCGGGTCGCATTGCGCTGGAAAACACTCGGGTCGCGGCTCGCTGGGTATGGGGAGCCAAGTGTTAACTAAGTTATTCGGTCCAAAACTGCACAATTTAGTGTCAAAAGTTCACTCAAAACTTTATTTATTTATAGAATTCATGAACAGTGAACCATTTCGTTACAAAATGAAATGCAACAGATGATTTTGCAACAAAAACCTCCCCAATATGAATAAACAGACATGATTTATAATTATGATCTCTCATTAAGTCTGCTATATTCACTTCGCCTGGGCTTTGACTTTGTTTCGTTACAAACACTTTGTGCATAGCAGAGGGCGGGAGGATCAGTTTACTAGAATATGCTTGTGGACGTTGCTATGTGAGTTTTGGTTAAAATCACTGTACACTGACTGTAGTTTTTGGACCGAATAACCTAACACTTGGCGCACCATACCCAGCGAGTCGCGACCCGAGTGGTTTCCAGCGCGACGCGACCTGACTGCTTAGTAAAAGCCGGTGTTAATGGGGTTGGGATGGGGGGGGGTGCGGCTCCATATGTAAACAAGCCTTATTATTAATAATTATATATTATTAATAATTACTCCACTAACTTATGTTTCAAGAGGTGAAGAGGGGCTTACTATTACAAGCCTCGCTTTTTAACCCATTCATGACAGGAATTATTTAAAGCCTAATTTGATCAGCTTTTATTCCTCAAATTGGCAGCACCAGCATTTTTATTTCACTGCTACATTTTATTTATAAAACGTCATGTATCAGAAATGAATATAAATTGACAGAAATTATGATGATAAGTCAAAAAGTTGCCAATTTGCAGGGGAAAACGGTGATTTTAAACTTTCTATCGCATTGCCAATTTAAGGATTTTAATGTTTATTTTCCTTTTAAAAAGTTTCAGCATCAAACAACGAATATTGATGCAACCAAAATGGGCACAGTTCGTGTAGAATTTTTTGCTCTTTCTGCTCATGTATTTGGTATGATTTTTAGGGCTTTGCATTAAAAGATATTAGGCCAAACCACAAAATGTGGACCTCGGTCACGAATGGGTTAATAAGCCCCTTGGTTTCACATGTTATACACTTTTTGTGCTGTCAATAATGTTCAAACAGTCATATCCACTCAATTGTAAATAATGTAACAAACTACTTATTATTATTTGTAACATTGTTAAAAGCTTGTATACTTTGTTATATTGTTTGTTCTTTTGTATATGTACCAACATGTGGAAATCAATCAATCAATCAATCAAATCAATCAATCAATCAATGTCTTTAATAGTCACTTTCTTTATAGTATTTTGATTACATACATCCCTTGTACAATGTTCTAGGGTGTGTAATCCATCGATGAAAATGCTAAACTGTAGAATGGTCAGTTACAATTTACTAAAGGTTCTGATGAGCTCAAATCAACCAACATGAGAATGAGAGTGATGTCCTTCTAGCTCTCAAATGGCTAAACAAATTCAACACAACACACATGAAATTAATAAGTGTGAATATAACTCCTGTAAAGCCTGTCTCTTAATAAGATACCTCTCCAGCTATACAAGAAAACAAAAATAGCTTTAGGTCAGGGATTAATGAAGTAGCTAGACTTAAATTGAAGCTTGTTAACAAGAACTCGTCCTGATTTGTTGATCTTTCTGTCTCCAGAGAGTAAAACCGATAATATCAGCCGCAGGCGTTCCGCACGTCCGAACGCAGGTAGGATTAATGCATTAACCTAAATGAGGAGTATTACACCGGGGGCGAGAGCTATAAATTAGGTACCGTTCATAAGATTGGATCTTCTGGTAGAGTAAGTGGGGTGTTCATAAATTCTAAGGTGAGGTACTATGATCTCGATATACAAATTACTGGTGTATTTACCCTGGATCTGTAAGGGAGAGCTTGCAGCTGACAGTTACTGCTTAGAGGCAATCTTGAATTTCGGTTTGCAGTCGCTGAGAAACTGTTTGAAAGTTTATTTCTGCTTCTTGATCACAATGTTTATTTGTAGGAAAATAATTTTTGTAAGCCTACATGTCTAATGTGACTGTTTTAAACAATATTTTCTTTCTAATGTATCAAAGCCTGCCAGACATGGGAAGTGTTTATCCCAACAATGCTGTTATTGTGGAAATAAATGAAATCAAATGTACATCCTACACTGACTGAATTCTGAAATTCAATCCTGGAACAACACTTAAAGTGTACAAATCTCCATGAGACATTTTGCTCCATTTTTTTAGGGGTTCAGTGTCATTCAGTGTCATTATATTCGAAATACAAAACTTCAATTTCCATAAAAACGATAATGTGAGTTCAAATATATACTCTACAATGTAAGTGAACATTAAAGTGACTTGTAATGTAGGATAGGCAAAGTACCTGTACATATGAGCATGATTTAGGGTGTTTACGGAATCGAACAGTCATTCAATTCCATGCATTGTTGTCTTTTGTTATCATTTATTTCTTCGAAATTCTTCACTGTAAACCCTTTGAATGCTGGGTAGTTTCAAGGGGTTATTTCACATGTACTAGTTGTACACAAATTATTTTTCAGGCGATTGGTAACCCTTATCCTAAATCTAAATGAGATCCAGTTGCAACCTACACACAAACCCTAAAAGCTTTGACGAAATAAAGCCCACAGTTTGTATATTTTGGAGCCCCGCCCACGTACTCAGCAAGCATGCCTATGGACCAGACAGCAGTCTATATCATTGTCAACTTCTATCTGCACTTCTCAGGTTTACATATCTCTCTGCAATGAATGGAAAGGTTTCCCTGCTCTCCTTGAAGACGGAAACGAGGCTAAATGAAAAGGTCCCCGCGTTTGACAGCCGCTTTCCGTCATCCAAACCGGGAAGCGGGATATAGCTTAAGCAAACCATTGGTGGAGAAGGGAGGGAGGGAGGGGAGAGGAGGGGGGGAGGGGAGAGGAGGGGGAGAGGAGGGGAGAGGAGGGGAAAGGAAGGGAGAGGAGGGGAGGGGGGGAGGGGAGAGGAGGGGAGAGGAGGGGAGAGGAGGGGAGAGGAGGGGAGAAGAGGGGAGAGTAGAGAGACTTGAGAGCTTAAGCAAACCTTGGTAGAAGGAGAAGAGGAGGGAGGAGGAGGAAGAGAAGGAGGAGGAGGAGGGGAAGAAGAATACAGGGATGGGGGAGAAGAGGAAGAAGAAGAGGAGGGTGGATGAGGAGGATGAAGAGAAAGAGGAGGAAGAGGGGAGGGGAAGGAGAAGTAGGAGGAGGAGGAGGGGAGGAGGAGGAGGAGGAGGAGGAGGAAGAGGAGGAGGAAGAGGAGGAAGAAGAGGAGGAAGAGGAGGAGGAGGCAGGAGAGGAGGAGGAAGCAGGAGAGGAGGAGGAGGCAGGAGAGAAGGAGGAGAAGAAGGAAACATTGGTGGGAAATGGGGAGATAGGACAAAGAGAGGAAAGAGGAGGAGGCAAGGAGAGAATGAGGGAGGGGGATAATGAAGTGTGGAAATAGGAAGAGGAAAGGAGAGGTATTGAAGGAAGAGAAGGAGAAGAGAAGGAAGGGGAAAATACATGTATAAAATGTATTGAAGTAGAGGAAGGCGTGAACGAAAAAGGGGCGGGGTGTCAAGGGAGGGAGAAGAAGATGGAGGATGGGAGGATAGAACAGAGAGGGGAGAACAAGAAGGAAGTGGAGAAATAGAAGAAAAGAGTAAAGGAGACAACATAAGTTGAAAATGAGAAGTTAAGCAAAAAGAAGAGGAGAGAAGATGTGGAAAGGATGATGAATGGAAAAAAAAACAGGATTAAGAGGTAAGATCAGGAGTGGGAGGATGAGAATGATGAAGAGCAGTAAAGATGAAAGCAAAGTATGGATTGGAGGCGAAGATTCAATTGACGATGATCATCACGGAATGTGTGTTAGTTAAGAGGGAGGCTGCCAGAAATATCTTTAGCAAACCTCCTCCGAGATGCAACTGTGAAGACTATCAGCATAGAATGCAAATAAGAATTTCACTGATGCTGGAAATATCTTCAGCAAACCTTGGAGAAGAGGGGAGGGGGGGGGGTGAGAAATCTAGATTCAATTGATATTGATCATCATAGAATGTGAGTTGTGAGAGGCACCGTCTATTATGAAGGCGCCGTGCAATCATGATTCAATGAACCGCATTCCGTGGTGAAGGTGATATTATGTACAGTATTTCAGTCATTGAGAATTCAGTTGGCATTGCAACAATCATGCATTATTAATGATCGTAAATAGCATATGTTACGGATACCTCTTTCCTAATTTTTTTAATACTGGTATTTATAACTTGTCAATATGCAACATGAAAAGAGGAGAAATCCACTTCGTGGGAATCTGCAGCAGGTCACATACTACCTTGCCTCAGCATGCAATTTATAAGCAAACATAATGAATTACTTAAAATGCTAGTTAAACATGTTTGTCGTTGGAAGTTTTTCCTTACTTTCCATTTTCATGAAGTTCAACACAGCAGAAGAAAAATCTATTTTGCGGGAATTTTTGGAAACTGCATAAATGCATTTAAATGTAATGGTTATACTCTTGGGTGGAATTTTCCTCCAAATCTCCATCACCCCCCTCCCCTCCCCTTCCCTCCCCCCTCCATTCCCACTCTCTTGATAATATTTATAATGCCATCTTTATAATACTCTTATACCCTTACGAAACACCCTTACTGTATAAATTGAATTTTTCATGAAATTCAATTAGATAAAATACCATAAAACCACATCTCCCAACAGTGGTGAACCAAAATCTAATGAAAAATGTTTTAATAACAGTGTAACATTTACTTAATATTCCACAAAAACAAAATGTGACCACAAGATTATAACAAAAACCAAATGTTCTGCTTTTGTTTTGTTTTGTGTTGTTTTTGTTTTTGGTGGGGGCGATTGAGGGGGTGCTATTCCAAGTTTGTAGAGTGTAGTCAGTTATCAATTTTGATATTTTAGCAATCACATTTTATCGCCTAAGACGAATTGAAAAGATTCAGAGACTTATAGGGCAATATTCTGTAGAAGTTCATTTGTAAAGTGGGTGGATTTTATTCCAGAAATTATGAATTCAAAAGCATGGAATTCTTTTATAAGGATAACTAAATATGAGAATGGGAGGTCATACCAGTGGTAAATGCAAATCATTTACACTGTCCATAATTCTGTTTTGCGAATGATCATTTTCAAATATCAAGTAAACATATTCCACTTAAATATATTAATTACATAAAGGCCTGCCTACACACAGAACAGAGTCTGGAAGTCAGTTGACAATATTAACAATACACAGCAGAAAAACAACATATATAGTGTATATTTCTTTTCATTATTCTTGTACTTGACTTATAAAATCAGACATTAATATCAAGAAATAAAGACAATCTGGTCTATAAAGGCCATCCAAGGAAAGCAGACAAGGTCTTCAAAAATTGGCCTATTCATAAAAGTGCCCTTTGCGGCCACATTGCTTACTTCTCTATTAAATGAGAAAATATGAGTGACCACTGTAGATAGATCTTCATAGAGAAATACATGTAGCATATATGACAGGTTTACATATAGATGTACAAATGACAATTACGTATGTTGATAATTTAGATACATACATGTGTAAAACTAAATCTAGATGTCCTTGATATATCGTAGATATTTTAAAAAAAAAACCCTGGAATGTACTAAATAATCTTTCTCCCCTAAATTTTCAATCAAACAAACCTTACCTATCTCACGAGAAAAGGCCAGGAGGGAAAGTCTGCTAAATGAGTTTTGTTATGATCCAATTTGATTCCAATATAAGAAGACACTTGTTGTCGGTCTCCCTTGTAAAGCCACTAACGTGTGTAGGAGTGTCGGCAAAACTGCCGAAGCATCGTAACGTGTGATGCACACGTCAACCTCACAACTCGCCAGATGCTATCTGTTGAGTGAGTCTCCTTTCTCCAGAATTTTCGGCAGGTTCTCACAAAAATTCTCACCAAAAAATGAAAGTTGAGTTTTAACTACTTAACAAAATGCTTATAGAATCACATTAGCAGGGTAGAATATTCAGATACGCAGTCCTAATCAAGAGAGAGTATTTTTTATGGCTATCGCAAAACACACTATCCTTTTGAGTCCAAGGACGGCTTTCTGCATGAAACGGCACAGAATAACACTTTCCTACTGCAGAAGATAGCAAGCTAGCAGTAGATAGCAAATACACACAGATCACTACAGTAGCTGTATGCTGGCATCTGCTCCAGAGAGCGCGCACACACAGAGTGTGGGGCCTGCGTTGGGTTCCACACATAGCACCTCGCACTCTCTCCCCCCTCTCTTCATCTCTCCTGCTCACGTACACACAAACACACATAGAAATTGCAGCAGCGCTCTATGCGGAAGCTTCTGTAATATGCTAAAACCGTGTGCGTAACGTAATGCACTTAGGTCTCTCCAATACATCAAATTAATGCAGGGGTCGAGTGTGCCGCAGCCACGCACCGCCGATGCAGTTTGAGTAGTGGAGCATAAATGTATGTGTTCACACAGGGTCACCTGCCTGTGCCATGTCAAATTAAATCTGAATGACGTTACATTTGTAGTGAATATTAAGTGCATCTATGTTCTACCATAGGGGGAATGTATATCAGGAGCATAAGACGTTAAATAATCATTCACATTCAATTATCCCACAAAGATCTAATGTGATATCATCATGTACATTGTACATTCTCGATGATGATAAAGAAATGAAAATTTGTGACTTGCCTATTATTATACAAAGAACTTCTATAAAAACAAATATTCAAAAAACTGTTTCATTCATAATATAAAACAATCAAAGATACATATATGGTATGTAATATGATGATGGATTTTCTTTCCTTTTAATTCATTAATTTATTTAAATGTATTCATTCATTCATTCATTCATTCATTCATCTATTTATCTACTCATTTATTCATTTGTTCATTTATTCAATTATGGTATTTATTCACACACAGTGGAATTGTGAAAGATAAGCACTTTGAGTATCAACGATAATTATTGATGACAGCTGGTCATACCAGCAGTACTTGAGAATCAGAATTTTCTGTAGGTGTGCCGATTATCACTGCTGTTGTTGCTATGATTGATGATGATGATGATGATGATGATGATGATGATGATGATGATGATGATGGATGATGATGATGATAGATGATGATGATAATGATGATGGATGATGATGATGATGATGATGATTTTTATCATTCTTATCATCATTACTGTAACTATTATAATCATCATTATCATCATTACTATGAACTCCTAAAACAGTTGTTTAAAAATCATTAGGTTGTTTAACATACATGTATGAACCTACCAGCAGTTGTGTAAACTCATTCCTACATGTTTTACATACAATTTTTTTTTTATAACGGTATAGGTCCACATGGTAAACAACCTAATGATTTTTAAACAACTTTTTTAAGAGTGCGGAAGAGGCATGATAGCTCAGTCGGTAAGGTAGATGCAATAGTGCCCTTTCGTAAAGCATTAATCTTCATGACCAAGTCTCTCAGAGAGGACTTAAAGCAGTCAGTCCTCTGGTTGCTTACTTTACAAGTATGCACGCTTTCTTAGCATTCAGGTCAAACAAACCAATAACCATATAACCAATATTATTATTAATATTATCACCATTATTATCATCATTATCATAACTATTATCATAATCACTACTATTTTTATCATTATTATCATAAAATGGGTAGTGATGAGACATTTCAATGCTAAAGACAGCTTTTTTACACGCAGCCTACAAGTAGCCATTCATTTGCACCTTTAAAAAAGCTGCCCTTTTCAGCATCATGTGTGCATGAGCCTTCACATGCAGGAAGCAGTGAGTTTGTTTCTATTGAAGGATCAATTCTAACCTTAGCTTTCAAGGTGGTTCAGATGAGTCATTCACAAATCAAAAGCATAAGTGAAGGATAAGGTGACATTTTACGCTGGATGCGGAACAGCATTCATTTTCTATAGAGACAGACATGATGCTAGTCTGCTCCGGTTCAGAAGCGTTAACTTGGAAAAATATCTTTTTTAAAAAGCCCCCCCCCCCCCGGCAAAAAGTGTAGATGACAGTACAAAAATATGTGCCCCCCTACAAAAAAGGTACATGACAGTACAAAAATATGTGCCCCCCCCCCCATATTGTACCTATGCATCACATAAACAGCACTTTTTGTGAGTACATATATTTGAAAAATGCCGATCTACATGTACATGTAGAAATACAAGTACAAAAGAACTGTCCTTACCGATGAATGTTTATTTTCTTTCCTATGGAAAAGCTCCTAATCAGCCAGTGAGAAAAAGGCTACGTGTTAAAAAAGGCTACGTGTTAATGAAATAACAATGCAAGAACAAGGCAAACGCCAAGCGTTGTCTCGCCTGCATATTGCAGTCATGAAGAGACTGCATGTCAAAACTATGCTATATGACTTCTGAGGCTGTCAGCAGTTTAGGGGGTGAATTGTGGTTCTGACAGTTTACATATGCAATAATGGTATAGGCCTACTTTATCCCTAGGAAATCAGATAACACTTAGAATGCTGTTAATACTATGAAGCTATAATTATTTCCATGCAAGTAAGGAAATGAATGTTAGTGAAAACGAATGTAACTGATAATAATGTGAGTAAAATTGTAAAATTAAATTAATTATTAAGGTGTTATGGCAAACTTATTGTTTGAAAAATGGTATGAATTTGGTGATTCCACGTCAAAGCTATAGAAAGTTATTAGGTGTACAACATAGCACAGTGCCAGTTATGAAAAGTTCATTGACCTTTGACCTTTGACCTTAATCAAATTCAACTCACATTCGAACTTGACCTGCACCTTCAAGAGATGGACCTCTCATATGAATTTGGCAATCCTACCTCGAAGGTATAGAAAGTTATTGTGTGTACAACATAGCACAGTGCCAGTCATGGAAAGTTCATTGACCTTTGACCTCTGACCTTATTCAAATTCAACTCATACTCAAACTTGACCTGTGCCTTCAAGAGATGTACCTCTGGTATAAATTTGGTGATCCCACCTCGAAGCTATAGAAAGTTATTGTGTGTACAACACAGCACAGTGCCAGTCATGGAAAGTTCATTGACCTTTGACCTTTGACCTTAATCAAATTCAACTCACATTCGAACTTGACCTGCACCTTCAAGAGATGGACCTCTTGTATGAATTTGGCAATCCTACCTCGAAGGTATAAAAAGTTATTGTGTGTACAATATAGCACAGTGCCAGTCATGGAAAGTTCATTGACCTTTGACCTTTGACCTTATTCAAATTCGACTCATATTCGAACTTGACCTGCGCCTTCAAGAGATGGACCTCTGGTATGAATTTGGTGATTCCACGTCAAAGCTATAGAAAGTTATTAGGTGTACAACATAGCACAGTGCCAGTTATGAAAAGTTCATTGACCTTTGACCTTTGACCTTAATCAAATTTAACTCACATTCGAACTTGACCTGCACCTTCAAGAGATGGACCTCTCATATGAATTTGGCAATCCTACCTCGAAGGTATAGAAAGTTATTGTGTGTACAACATAGCACAGTGCCAGTCATGGAAAGTTCATTGACCTTTGACCTCTGATCTTATTCAAATTCAACTCATACTCAAACTTGACCTGTGCCTTCAAGAGATGTACCTCTGGTATAAATTTGGTGATCCCACCTTGAAGCTATAGAAAGTTATTGTGTGTACAACACAGCACAGTGCCAGTCATGGAAAGTTCATTGACCTTTGACCTTTGACCTTAATCAAATTCAACTCACATTCGAACTTGACCTGCACCTTCAAGAGATGGACCTCTTGTATGAATTTGGCAATCCTACCTCGAAGGTATAAAAAGTTATTGTGTGTACAATATAGCACAGTGCCAGTCATGGAAAGTTCATTGACCTTTGACCTTTGACCTTATTCAAATTCGACTCATATTCGAACTTGACCTGCGCCTTCAAGAGATGGACCTCTGGTATGAATTTGGTGATCCCACCTTAAAGCTATAGAAAGTTATTGGGTGTACAACACAATTGTTGACGACGACGCCGCCGACGACGACAACGCCGACGACGCCGACGACGCCGACACCGGAAATAGTGATACCTATGTCTCGCTCCGCTACGCAGGCGAGACAAAAACTGTGAATATGCACTAATCCAGAGTTCAACCCTTTTTACTGGAACTGGGTGGCCCCTGTGTTAAGCCTATGGTTATCTGAGATTTCAGTAGTTAACAGGTTAAGAGACTTCTGAAAAATGCTGATGCAGCACTTTGGCTCCTTGAAGAAAATGGGTTGTAATTTGGTAATCTTGTCAACCAGGTAGAGTACTTGCGAGATTAATCTTGAAACCTTGAAGGTTGAGGGTCTAAAGAGGATTTCCTTATGTGTAATTTGATCCACTACACCCACTGCATGTTTCTTCTCATAAAATTGCACCATTTCAACCTTCTCTTTTGATTCTCTTTTGGTTCTCTTTTGGTTGAACATGTGCTTCCCCCCTCCTCTCTCTCTCTCTCTCTCTCTCCCTCTCTCTCTCTCTCTCTTTCCTCCTCTTTTAGTTATCTCAACCATTGCATGTTTATTGTTTGTCTATTTGCGTATCTGCATGTACACTGAATATCTTGCTTTCTCTCTCTCTCTCTCGGTTTGTCCATCTCTCTTCCTCACTCTCATATATAAATGAAAAGAGTAAAATTAATTGGAAAATTTTAGTCTATTTTCAATGCAATAAGCTATTTTTAAATAAGAATGATTTGATTGTAGCTAATAATCGAAATTCTCTAAACTGGCAATGCTGAGTAAAATATAATCACTATTTTCATGCATAAATTGCCTATTTTTTGGCTGAATTTTGCATTTTTTCTTTCTGATTGGTTCATTAAACATTTTTACTTCCAAACTATGTATGTAGCAGTGGGGAAAAAAGAATAATTGTTGCCAATTTGAGGAGTGAAAGCTGATTAATTCAGTCCTTGAGAAAACTCTGTACTGCTATGGGTTTTCACCATTTCGCTATCAACAATATACTAACACTAAGACGAATTTCCGCGCAATATGAAAATAAACGGAAAAGAAGCTCTGAAACCTGATGTTTACCAACCTCTTCAAACCAAATGAATTCATTTCCTACTGATTTCTGCCAATAAAGACTTGACCTTTTATCCAATACTTAACAGACAACACCTTTATTGGGGGCTACTTTAGCTTCAAATTGGTCCGGCTTTTTTCCAAAATTGACCTTCGATAGCCGTCAATGGATATCAAAGGTGCCATTTTGCCTCTCCAACTGAAAATGTGATTGATTTGTGCTTAAAGCTTGCTTGATATGGTTTGTTTTTAAGTTCCATGCAAAAAGGATATTTGCTGATATATCAGAAGAGAAATTGAGCTCATTAATTTGTCCCTATTTCAAAACTCAATTCAAAATGGAATGAAATAAGAATGGCTAATAACATTCCACTGAGCACCCCCCCCCCCCAGGTTATCTTGCTATTATATTACACACTTCCCCAAAATTTATTAGCATACCAGTAAGAACTGTAAATAACATTTTCAAGACTTTTATGACCCAGAATGGCCCAAATTCAGAAAAGAGGTTCAAATCTAAACAAATGGTTTAATTTCATGGTCTAAATCTCCATAAACGTAAAATGCTCAAGTCCTTTTGTCTAATTGGGGGGGGGGGGCAGTCATGTGCTTTTATACATGTATGCTCACTTAATTTATTTACATAAAGCATGGTTTGAATTTAAACCTTTTGTGAAATTGGCCAATACGCTTTTTAGAATGATGCATGTATCTGCACAGCCCCATTCCCTTTAATGACAAACTTAATCACCTTTTGAAAAATGATAGGCCAGAATGAAATGACACTAGTGGCCTTCTCATTTCTGTATCTCATAAAACAAAGATTAAGTAAGTGCGGGGACCTTTGTTGGGTGCAGCTCAGTTTAATATCCATTCCTTTTGCACAGCAGCTTCTCAATCTTTTTCTTTTTTGCTAAGTAAGAAGTTCACATCTGATGCTGATTTCATAATTCATCATAGTTTTTACAAATCAACGAATCCGTGCGCGGTGCGCAGAAACGTGAATTGTTGGAAAATGCATTTATAGATTTTGGTGTTCTTAAATAATGGAGTTTTCATTCTTTGCATAATATCAGGGGAGCATTTCATGAAGAGTTTTGTCGGTGAAAATCACCGACAAATGTTATAAGCTACTGAAAATCCTTGCATCTGATTGGCTGAAAGCAAATTAGTCAGTGAAAATCACCGACAAAACTCTTCATGAAACGATACACTTTAAGAAAGCTCATGACTCCAATTTTGAAATGGTGTATATTACCATATTATTACAGAATAAGAAATCACTGGCCATTTAAACACGATTTGAAGGTTTGGAAAACTGTTTTCTCTAACACGCACTTCTGACCACGTGCACGAATTCCCTGGTTCATAAAATCGACGACGTATTGACCTAGAGATTTCTTCTCAAGATGGTAATAGCAGAAATATGGAAGCATTCTTTGTATCTCATACAAACAATGAATTCCTCTTCCTACCACTACTCTCTCCCATGTCATGTACAGCATGTACCCCTGTTCAGACGACCTAAATTCATGGTATAGCTGCTAGAGAATCATACAGCTATACAACAAAAATCCATAGTCTGAATTTTGTACTAAGGAATGTTGTAAAATGAAACGTATAGCGAAACGCATGTTTGGGCATCTTTTTCGAGCAAAATTTCCATAAGGAATCAGCATCTTCTGGTAGTCAGAACACTGTACCGTACAAGAATCGTGTAACTGGGTGGAGCTAAAAAAGAGTGCACAATAAACCACTTCACTCTTTCTCACAAACACCACATAAACATGGTGAACATTACAAAAAAAAAACCATACCTAATTTATGTCATTTCTTTATATGCTCTTGTGTCTGTACACTACTTTCCCTAATCGTGAAAGTCTTGTATAACTTTCCTCCAGTCTGAACAGGCTATCAGAAACATTCTGATATTCTTGTATTATCTGGATGCCAAGCAGACTATTTTTCAATTCTATCAGAAACATACCTATATCCTGGTGAATTATCATTCACTTGAATGCTGTGGGTCACAATCTACAAACAAAACCAAAATCTTTAACACTATAGCATTCTTGTATATGGTGCTAAACCTTATTCTCAATGCATTCAAACAGATACTCCATGCATCAGTGTATCCCTACCACCACCATGAATAAAATGGTGATCATATTCACACACTGTTTGAAAGTATACATCAAAGAGCTGATAATGTGTGAAATGAAAGCTTCACCTTGCCTGCTGCACCCCATCGCCACCTGCTACAGTAGCCAGCCAAAGCCATTCTGACCATCGCACCTAGCCCCTATAAATCAAACTCTCAATGGACTCGTTTGACCCATTTCCAAATGCAATTATTCTTGCTGCTTCCACAGGAGCTAACTCACAAATAGCTAGCCCTTTGGAAATGGTGCGAGCCGAGGCGACGTTGCTGTACCCAGGCATGAGTTGGCTGCAAGGCTCGCGTGACCATGCCACGGAACTCATATTTTTAAAAGACAAGAAGAGCCAGAAGATAATGAACCGAGTGTGCAGATGAGTTCAAAACAATGGGGGGGGGGGGGGAGAAATGGAGAGAATGGGAAAATAATAGAATGAGAATGAGAAAGAGGGAGAAATGTGGGAAGACAAAAAGAAAGATATATATGAGCATTGAGAAGGAGAACGTTGAATGAGAGAGGGACAGAAGAAGCAGAGACAAATAAAGGGATGATAATAGATAAATGGAAATGAAAAAAATGATAGAGAGACAGGGTGGAAAGAGTTAATAAACAGATAAATGGAGTAAAGGGGGAGATGAAGACAAGTGAATAAAATATTTAGAACATGAAGAGGAAGAAGAAGAAGAAGATCTTATATTTTTTATTATTTATTCATTTGCAATACTTTATCAAATTTTATATTTTATATATTTAGTACTGATATTTATGCAACTTATTTTACCTTTATTAGGGTTGTTGTCTCGACAAGTCTACATGTATATGGATTTTTATGGCCACCCAATTCCAATAATGCTTTTGTACTGTTATCTGTTGTAGTGCTTTATCTTATTACATGAACCTTATCCTGTACTGCTGATTTATCTACATATTGTTATTTTGTTACAACTGTATTCTGTTTTCTTGAATTTTATTGGAATTGAATAAAATTGAATTGAACTGAATTAAAAAAAAAAAAAAATGAAGAAGAGAGATAGAGAGAGAGAGAGAGAAACAAGACAGAGGTGGACAGAGATCCAGACAAAAGTGCTTTCTGTATAATGGATCACTTCAGACTCAGGTTATTGCCAGCGCTAATGATATTACTTTGCGACTAATGCACCAATATCATGGGTGGAATGTATTGTGTGACAGACAAAATGCAATATAGGCTACTGAGATATGTGTATATGGGTAGGCGGTCTGAGCTTTTCATCTTTACCGCCACTTCTTATTACCTATGTACACAATAACCATACAAATGGATGCCGACGTTCTAATTATGCTATAAAAATTAGACTGTCATGACAATGCATACACAGGCATGTACATTATGCATAGACATACAATGCCATAATGCAGAGAATATAAGCAACACACATGTACATGTACAATACACAATAAATAGTTCAATGATAATGTGCAATTTTAATACCAATATTGCTCTTTATGTTGCATGAGAAGGATTCTTTTTGACATGATTAATAACGATACAGGCTCATTCAGGTGTTACAACATAGAGTGCCTACAAAAACAAACAAACAAACAAAAACTGGCAGCAAAATAGAACCATTTCATGAATAGATGAATAAAACAAGGAGATACAGAGCAAAAGTAGCTGAGTTGGATACAAAGGTCTTTAACAGTGTTATAGCTAGCGACTTTTCAGTGGTGGGTGCAACTTCACTGACTTGGCCAAGCGTCAAGTCATTCTAGCAAACAGAGCCTCACGATTAGTGATTGGCAGCTTTCAGAACCATAATACTAGACAACAACACTTGGCAAATCTTTAAGGAATAATCATTTTTAAAATTGAAAGCATGATTCTTGTACAATTGCAAATAAAACATGATTAAAGATGGAAATATGAATGTAAGTACTACTTTTCTTCACAAATTGTTGTGTTTAAAGCAGTTTTTATGTGAAATTAGTGCCAGTCCGAAGTAGTGTTTTTCATCAGGAGTGGTGGGCAGAAATCCTCCGTGCTGGTCGGGCCCGCCCAGCGCCGACCACCGTAGTTAGAACGCTGGTCCTTAAATGTGTACTCACTGAACATGTACATGTTATAACATAGAGCAATATGGAGTGCACAATGTTTACATCATTTTAATTCAATCACATCAGGAATTATTTGAAGCCTTTATATTTGATCATTTTTTCTTCTTCAAATTGACACCCCCAGTATTTTTCTTTCATTGCTGCCGCTTTTTTCTTATAAAAAGTCTTTTATCTAAAATGATTATTTACTGACAGTCTAAACTTTGTTGAACTTAGAAAGTTGCCACTTTGCATGGGAAACAGTGATTTTGAACTGTCCATAGCATTGCCAATTTTAGAATTTTTCTGCTTAGTTTCCTTTTAAAACTTTCAGAATCAAAAGACAAATATTAATGCAACCAAATGGGTACAGTTTGGGCAGCATTTTTAAAAAATCTTTTTGCTCATGTATTTGGTATTATTTCTAAGGTTTTCCATCCCAAGTTTATTGGATAAGACCTTACAATATGAACCCTCTGTCATGGAAGGGTTAAAGTATTTTGCTGCGGCAAGTTTTCTCTATGGCAATTTACTGCATCATGCGTGATTGAACGAGGCTTATCGCAGTAAATGGATTCCATCATTAAGGTGATATACATGATTTTCTTAGAGCCCAGCTTTCCCATCAAGTTTAGAAACTCATATAACACAAAAACAGATTTTACAGGCTAAGCTGGAGGTTCTTTTTTGTTTTGTTCTGTTATCTAGCTATACACAGGCAAACCTGCTCTAGTAACCACCTGTATATGGAGACATTTTCTTCTTTTCCTTTTACAGTTCTTCAAATTGAAACATGTATTATTAACCCATTCGTGACAGGAATTAATTAAAGCCTAATTTGATCAGTTTTTATTCTTCAAATTGTCAACACCAACATTTTTACTTTATTGCTACATTTTCCTTATAAAACGTCATGTATCTGAAATGAATATAAATTGACAGAAATTATGATGAGAAGTCAAAAAGTTGCCAATTTGCAGGGGAAACAGTGATTTTAAACTTTCTATCACATTGCCATTTTAAGGATTTTAATGCTTATTTTCCTTTAAAAAATTTTCAGCATCAAACAACGAATATTGACGCAACCAAAATGGGCACAGTTTGTGTAGAATTTTTTGCTCTTTCTGCTCATGTATTTGGTATGATTTTTAGGGCTTTGCATCAAAAGATATTAGGCCAAACCACAAAATGTGGACCTCTGTCACGAATGGGTTAAATAAACCTGTACACAAAGACCACTTATTTTCTATGGGCAGTTTATACAGGTTGCAAGGTCAAGTTCTATCTCAACTAACTTATTTTGAGTAAAAATGAGCTTCCTCTTTATAAAAACAAAAATTTTAAAATGCAAATATATCAGGTGGAATGCTGAAGTTGGATTACAATTTTAGAATTTGTTTTATTCCTTTGTAAGAGAATATCATATTAGCAATGTCACAAAAGAGCATTACTCAATACTGCCTCAAAATAAATAGTTAAGCCTTCTGACCAAATTTTGAAGCCACACAATGTAGTCCCAATAATCCAAATCTGTATGCTGTGCTTTTCACTACAAGTAATCACCAAGATTTTGTCATCTTGTTATCATTAGTAAAGGATTCCTAAACCAGAGGAGGCAGAACGTTGGGCTCAGACAATGGACATATAATAAATTTACTAGACGAAAAGCAGCACGCGCTTATATCATTACGCGAATAGGATTAGGCCCCACCTCTTTCGGATCATTTGAAGGTCGACCTAAGCACCCGTTTTTGTTGCATTATTCATATCTACTGCGCATGTGGCGCGTATCACTTTTATTATGATACTTTGATTTAATGCGCATTTGTTGCACATTGATTGTTCATCATTGCGCATATTTTTAGCTGATGGGCGTAAAGTTTCAAAACGTGCACAAACGCACGCGACTCCTTGGAATCATCTTACAAAATGAATTATTCATTTTTGCTCATAAATATTGATGGGTGCTTAGGTCAGCCTTCTAATGGATCTGGACAAAACGGCGGAGCTTTAGGGGCCTGGCTCAGACAATGCAAATGGAAGCGCACCTTTTGTTTAGTGGACAAAGGGTGGCCCTTCACTCTCATTGCCCAAGCCTGAAGTTCCCGCGCCTCTGTCGTAAACCTTATAATACAGGGTCATCCCCTATGACGGCATATTTCATATCTCCTATGAATTTTGAGAGAGTTATTTTAAAAGGCATTTGCATAAGCAGAATTCAACTTTAACTTTAATAACATGCTTCATGAGCTAGATGAGAAGGTTCCAGGAGAAATGTATGCAGAGATACTCAGGAAGGATGAAGATGGCCTAAAATCAATCTTAGGCTTTGCTAATGAAATCAGGCACGGTGTGGAAATTAATTTTCAACAAGGATGCGCCCCAGTGAGGAGCAGAAGAGGGGAAATATACAGTGTACAGAGTTAAAGTGTATGTATTAGAGAAAGAGTGAGAGAGAGAAACAGGAGGAGAGAAAGGAAGAGGGGAGAGAGGAGGGGAGATGCACTGAGAGAGAGCGAGATTTTAAAGAGAAGAGAAGGGGAGGGAAGATGATGAAAATGATGGAGAAAGATACAGGAAGAAAGATGGGGAGAGAGGGAGGAAGTGAGATATTATGAAGAGAGATGGAGAGATGGACAAAGCTAAGCAGAGAGGTGGAGAGGGGAGAGACAGGGATAGAGACAGGTGGAAAGGGAAAGAGATAGAGAGAGAGAGAGAGAGAGAGAGAGAGAGAGAGAGAGAGGAAAAATGAAATGGAGAGGGAACGGATATATAGAAAAAGAGAGGACAGAATAAAAAAAAACTTAAAGTGAGAAAAATGTGAAAATATTATACAAGAATATTTTTTAAAATAAAATAAAACGGAAACCAGTACATGAGAGAGCAGGATGATAGCAGGAGCGTAAAAATGAATGACAAAGAGATAAATAGAAGGACAAACAAAAAACAAAAAAAGCGGGAACAGTTTGCCAACAAATTTTTGTTTTTTCAAGCCTACATGTACAGACTAGTTGAATCAGTCCAATCAGGAGTAAACCAATTTTCCACAGCTTTGTACATGTACATATATCACATACCACTCTCGATTCGCTGCATATCTGCCGGTCATTAAAGCATAGAGCCATCATGCCATGACCATCCTAGCTGAGGGACACCTCCTGTCAGCATGATTGATGGCTGATGCCATGCACCATTTAGAACAACTGACCTCCAAATGCTAGTAGAATAGTAATGGGCAGGCAAGAGTTGATCGGCACATGGCCCTGGCCCTCGACGGCGTTAGGGTAGCCGGCAGTTACGAGAGCTAGTCAATTTCTTAAATCCTTTTAATACTAAATCGTATTTCTAACTTTGAAATATTCAGATAAATTCTTTATTCCTGACCTGCTGAATTCTAGGGAAAAGTTAAGTGGAATCTTAATGATTGCAGCTAACAATTAAAAAAAAAAATGATTGGTGCTGGCTTTAATTTGGCTCGGGCAGATAGGGCTACAGTACTTGGCCGGTAAGACAGGCAATTTCTGCAATACTTTTGATATTAGATAAGTCATCTCATTTTAATTCATATAAATTTTTTATCTATGACCTGCTGAATCTGAGGGAAAACTGAATTGAAATAAGCATGATATACTGATACCTGCCGATTATATAAGGATATCTTTCTAATTGCACCTAATAGTCAAGAGAGATTGGCAAGTGCTGGCTCTGGCTGCTATACAGCATGCAGCAAGCATTGAGTCAATGAAGTATTCATTTCTGCAGTCCTTTTAATATTAAATCAGTCTTCTTATGTCTAGGTCCACAATATTCTTGCAACCCTGACCTCTTGAATCTATTTATTTATCTATATATTATCATTCTGTCATTTATTCATTTCTTCATTTAATTTTTTATTTCCTTTATTACCCTGCAGGATTGGGGAAGTCAATAATGCAAAACTGCTTTTAAAAGGTGACCTGCAGAAAAATAAACAGAAACTTAAAAGAAATTAGAGTTAGTTATAATTGCAGAGTCAGACTATAGTAATTCTAGAGCATGGACTGAGCAGAAATACATCAGTACATGCATGCAGTCTTTTTTAATAATTAAAACGGTATAGGGCTTAAGTGCATCTTAATCACCACAATTCATTAACTCGAAATGGAATCCAATATTGCTTTTATTACAGAATATCAATCAGGAAACCAATACTTCATCGTTGTCTAACAATTTGTATTGTTCTCCAAATTCAAACAGAAGGGAATATTAATAGGAAAATCCTGAATAACCTGTAAAATTCTCATCTTTAATAGAATGTATGCAAAGAAAATATTTAACAGAAGAAGAAAAAAAATGATGTGTTGCCAATTTGCATCCAGGAATAAATGTCCCTGAAGAATTATAGAGAATGTAAACAGCATTAATCAGGAGAAGATTCCCATGTTCAGTAGATTAATGGATATGGTTGAAAGTGCAAGCTACCTAGGCAAGATCCAGTGGAGGAATTAAAAAGAAGCAAACCTACTGAAAATTGATTGAGCCTGTGCAGTGACTACGAGTAATAACACGGCGTGATGCAGGTACATCGCGGCAAGCGGATTAAGCTTGAAGGTCAGCGGAACATCGCCGGTGTAGCACGGTAAATAAATGTTTGCCAGACATGTACGTCATGTACAGTGCATCAACTTCTCTGAAATACACGTATGAATAGCAATGCAAATTACATGCTTGTCATGTGTACATTTTCATGTACAGTGTACATGTCTCCTTTAAGTGACACTTTTGCAAGATCTCTTGATCCAGAATGCTAGGAATAGCAGTGAGCACAGAGAGCTATTAAAGATCAGGGCCGGTATTCAATTTACTACTAAGTCAGAAATATGAGTATTTTTCTTAGCTTTTTTACTTAAAGATAAAATACTTTGCAAAATTGGTATTCAATTCAATATTTTGGCAAAGTATTTTACTCTAAATCTAAGACACCTACATGTACCTTGGAGACTTAAGCAGGGAAAAAATACACGGGGCTCGGGGCGAATTTGCCCCCGAAACGCAAAAAAGAGCCCTGGAAAACTAAAAAAACAGCCCCTGAAATTCTCATTGGGTCCAATGTAAACTGTAATACAATGTAGAAAATTTGGGTGGGTGGGCTCAAAGAGTAGCCCCGGAAAAAAAAAAATAATTTTTTCCCTGGATTTAAGCCAATTATTTTGGAGGCCTTGATTGATTGGCAAGCATAGGTTATATGCAGTCATCATGAGCAGCGCAGAATTATATCTTAGCGTGTTCAAGCGTATTTGATGCTACATGTTAAATGCACACTGAAACTATGTCAGTCACGTCACAATGCTTACCCGGTATCAGTAAGAACTTGGGCATGAAGTTGGCTTACTAAAGTAAAATTCAAAGTATTGAATTGACTTTAAAGCAAATTTCTTAGCCAAGTAAAATACTTACAAGTAGTAAAAGTTCTACTTAATCCAAGTATTGAATTGAATACCGGCCCAGATATAATTTAAGTCTGGTTGTAATGCTGTACATGCTTGTCATACTGTATACGAAGAAGGGCAATTTTATTGCAGCTGATCATCAAACTCACTAAATTGGCAGCACAGTGTAAAATATAATATCACTATTTTCATGTCCAAATTTGCAATTTTTCTGTTAAAATTTGCAATTTTTTTCACACTGGTTCATCATTTCTTTTGCGACCATGTAAAGTAGAAAATACAAATAACTGTTCTAAATTTGACAGGGGAAAGCTAATTAACTTAGAATTTAAACAAAAATGTACTGCTACATGTATTGATTCAAGAAACTCTGCCAATTTGACAGGAAAGCACCAATGCCATTTCCACTGAGGGGCAAATCATTTTCTGAACTATAATATACGGTACCTATTTTGGGGGCTGAACTATTAAAACATACTTGGACAAATGAAATACACCTTTCTAAATCACGCCAAATGAAGAAAAGCCAGTGGTTAAAATGAAATTCACGCATTTGATGTCATGACTGGAAAAATGAATATGATGTCCTGCTTGTATTCTTATCTCAAAAGGTAAGATTTAAATGAAATAACAGATTTGCACCCACTAATTATCAGTTATATCCAACATACACTGTAGATGTACCTGTAATGAACCTTGTGATTGTCGACACTGTCGGCACATCACATAACAGTGTGTTTGAATAGAAACCTGTTAAAAAGGTACACGTACATGTAGCACCTATGGAAGACAAAGTTATTGCACAATGGATGAATGAAATACATTAACATAGGACCCCCCAATACAGGTGTTTTTATTCTACTTCCACCTGCAATCCATTGATGTATAGGTCACGGATAGCACGCCCACAAAAATCTTGATGAGCTTGAGTTTTTTTTCCCCGTGCTGATAACGATGAGCTTCATTTAGGAGAGAGATGAATTATAACATCCTTATCTGGCGCCACGGTGGCAGTTGGTCTGTCTCGGGAGACAATTTGTGTCTGCGCACAACAATTAAAAAGAAATAGACGAATGATAAAAATAAGGGTTTGTGATGCAATTTGTGTCTGCGCTCGACAATTATAAAGAGATAGTTGAATAGAAAATGGAGGTTTCTAAGGCAACTGCTGTACGTGTACAGCTTCATAATGCAGCTCCACTATTCATAATTTCACAATTAATAAGTTAAAAAGTAAAACCTCATTAAGGTAAAATCTAATGAAAAGATGGAAAATGTCCAAATATATTATCTTTAAGAGATATTCTGTCATACATGTAGGTTGACTTCTATTTTACTTAGTAGAAGAGGGGCACATGTAAAACATACCCCCTCTCCCCCCCCCCCAAATGTACATGTACATGTATCTTTTCCTCCCTAGATCCCAATACATTATCCTATATTCTATTCATCTACAATAATTCCTTTTCATCCCAACATGTATCTTTCCTTAAATGTGCCTATCCTTGGTTTTGTCTGCTTTAAAGTGATTACACCATGGTAATTTTTTTTATTTTTTTAATATATGATCGAGAATAGAATTCTAAGAAGAATAACATTAAAAATTTGATGATTTTCAATCGAAATCCATGCATTTTGGCTAATTTTCTCATAAAAAGTAAAGAGTTGACAAAAAAATTGGAGTATGAGGTATGACGTAAAAGTGGGTACCCAGCTTCGCGCATTGCAGTTGTGCTGCGTGCGCGCTCTGTACAATATGTATTATATCTTGCGCGCATTTTGCTAGAATTGCGCGACATGGTACCCACTTTGACGTCATTTTGACGTCAAAGTGGGTACCCAGTTGAAACTGGGTCACAGCTGAGGGGTCAAAAATATCCTGAAATCTTACCACTTTCCTTGGCGACACGACTTTAAAAAAAAATTTAGGCAGATGATTTTCTGCTAATAAAATCATGCTCTTTTAAATGAACTAACATTGTTTCAGCATTGGGTATCCCCTTTAAACAGCTAAAGGAAAAAAAGTAGCTTCATAAAAGTATCTGAAGATGTTAAATTCTTCCTAACAGGCGCAAATGCACTTCTGCACAAATTTTATTTTTAAAAAAAATTCAAGTAATTGCTTTCCCATAATGCTTCTTATGTCTAATACCATGCACCTTGTAAATTGGGAGTGGCATTGATCATGAAGAAATAAACCTTCAGCAGTAAAAGAAAATGATCATTATACATGTACATGTATACAGTCAAGCACTTTAAACATCTAATATCTCAAAATTGTCTCAAATTTATGACCAATATAAGAGATCAAGACAGCTTGCCACATGTGCATGTATTCCAAAATTAAGAATCCATCAACAATTTATGACAATGATATTTTAAAGATAAACTGGAATTCTAGTCATTCGATCATCATGTGAAAGAAACTGTTCCAAAGCAATTGGGAGATAAGTTTATAAAGACAATATTTGGGCATTTGAAGTGCAATCCTTTCTAGGGGTCATTTTTACTATGATATTCTTCCTAACTGACATGGAAAGAATGAGAAAGCTCACAAACTACGTTATTTTTCACCTTTCCCAGAACTCAGGCTTCTCTTTAAGGAATTAGTTTGCATCCTAGTTTCCATAGACAGGTTCAAGCAGGATTTACAAGTGTAGGCTTCCCACCTAGTCAATCCATGCATACTACAGTACATGTACATATATATCAAGAAATCATGCAAACAATAAGCTGTAAATGAAAACACCACCTCACACGGAGCATTTCTTTCTATTCTAACAATATGCAACATGATACTCATTTTAGAATACAATCATTTTCTGCAAAATTCCAATACTATTAATTAACAAAAGGCAAATCATGTATGGGGGAAAACACACATGTGGCATCAAAATTTGGTCCAAAGATTCAGGCAATTTCTTTCCATGGATGTGCAGTATGCAGAACATGAAGACATTTCCCCCAATGTTTTTTTCTTTCAAATATTACAAATATTCCTACAGATGTTAAAATGAATGACAAAGCTTACAGAATGCAGTGTAAATATTTTCATCTTTACCAGAACTTAACCACTTAAAAAAAACAGTTACATGTACTGCATGACCTCTGAATAATCACCTTTGAATTCTTTTCATGTGAAATTACGGTCACAAATATGAATGAAGAAATACATTATCTTAAATTGCAGAATAAAAAGCTTAAAGTACATGTGTGATTTTCATGCTTTGCAAAATCAATTTCTTTGAAAGGATAACATTTGGAGAAAAATTACAAGCATGAAACTACACTCTCAAAAATTTCAAGCCAGATTGACCTGGAAAAGAGTCCATTGGGGCCACACTCTGTTCCAAATAAAAAAATGACCCGCAATAAGGTAAAAATGACCTGGAATAAGGTCTAATGTGACCCGAAAATAAGTCTTCAGGACCCTATTCTGGGTCATTTTTTTTACCTGGAACAGAGTGTGGCCCCAACGGACTCTTTTTATGGGTCAATCTGACCCAGAATTTTTAAGAGTGTAGACAAAAGTCTACTTTACATGTATATTTATGACTGCTGAATAATTACTGACAAAGTCTAAATTGCTGTGATATTAACTATTACAGATATTTCTCCAAGAATGAATAAATAGATTGAGAAAGCGCTCAACCTATCTTGACTGAACTCAAGTCCTTTTTGGAAATGAGTGAACTGTAGAGAAAAAATTGCGTGCATGAAACTGGACGAGGCCTATCGCACGACCCCTGAATAATTATTGACAAATCCCCTGCCATCACATGCATAATGCAGGGGGATTCAATGCAGTACGTTTGGCAGACAATGTTTACTCAAGCCAGCCCCCAGACTGCCATCATTGCATGCGGCATAATATCGTCATCAAATCTATCCTTCAGGCTGCAACATTTACCCCATAACCTGATATGATATCACCGTTGGTATTGCGCCACCATTCCAATTTATCGAGACCGAATTGGAGTAAATGTCACAGAATCCAACTGACAAAGAAATTGGGTATTGATTCACATGATGGCAAACACGTACATGTTCACTTTCATGATATTCCCCTTTCTTATGAAATCATAAAACTCTTTTAACATACATGTACTTTACAAAAGCTGAAATATTTTCATATATGTTCCAATGTTAACAGATGGTTTTGCTAATTATGAAGTTTGTTTTAATTTATGGTTATACTGACTTACAGTGCAAATTAGTACCTCCACATACTTTTGGTCATTGTTAATAATGCACCTTACATGTACCGTATGTCCATTACTATGTTAAATATGAAAGTATTTAACATGTCTTTTTTACCTGTACCAGTATGTTTACTTTTGAATGCATGGTGCATAGGGAAGCACTGTATACCAATGATAATATCATATGATCAGTCTTACTACAATATTTACATGTACCTCACCCTAATGCACAATGTATCCATAAAATAGCAGCAAACTGAATACTTTTAGGTTCTGAAAAGTCTAACTTATTCTACATAAAATGTAACTAACTAACTAACTAACTAAATAAATGAATAAATAAACAAATGAATAAATAAACAAATAAAATCTAAATTGGAAGGGAAGGTCAAAAATTGCAATACTGGGTACATAAATTACAATGTATACAGTCTCCATAGAGGCTTGGTTTGGGCCAGCAGTAACTCCAAAAAATAGTCATACCTTACCACTTATGCATACTATTGTACATTTTCAAATCAGGTACATGTAGAAGAGATCTTGTTCCGCTGATGCAGTTTTATGAGAATTATCATTCTTGGAGACAAAATGAAAAAAAGTTTGGCCTATACAGGCATTTGATCTTGATATGAGTATAAACATAAATACATGTATAAAAGGTGTTCAGCAAACATGTATATGTACTGCATAAGTTTTGCAGCATTTGAAAAACCAGTACAAGCCATCACTGCATGCATTTCTTGTAATGAATTCCAGCTAGGAAAAAAAATATTCCTCCTCGGATAAGTACCATCTGATATGACGTACATGAGGTCCCATGGGGATGTTCCTACCAATAATTCATGTTTCCACAACATAGCCGCTCATAAGATATTGAGGGCTCAGGTCAGTCACAGCCTTGCATGTACATGTATGTGCATAAATTGGCTCGGCTATATCTGCATGTAAGGCATGACGATAAAATTAAGTTGTTGCCTGTCTATACACATCTTTTTAAACTCACCAAAAAAACATGGGCTTTTAAAAAAACATGCTTGGCACTTAATCAAATTGGGAAAATATATTGGATTGTATTAAGGCACTTCAAACATGAAAAATGCAATCATACATAAAATTGAATTGGAATCAGGAATTTTGTCTTGTTCATCAGCATTTTAGTTACATACATGTACATGTATGGTTTAATAGGGTTACATGTACGTACAAAGTTTCAGGTCCAGGGCTAGGCTATAATGGGTCTAGGATTTGGGTTAGTGCAAAAAAATCAACCTTGCAGGAGGTACATGTACTATAGCTGGGGCACCTTAACACTGGTCTACGATCAGTTTCCTGTGAAAAATGACTGTTTTCCCTTGTGCACATAAGAAGTAGCAAACCCCCACGGTTTCTTTTCAGGTAAATGAATTGTGTACGTGGTGGAAAACAATTGCTGAAGCAAAAAGCATCTTTTTTTTGCATCCTGGCTGCAAAAAGGTGTGGACCAATAAATTCAGTTAGTGCAAAATATCACATTACCATGTCTGTGCAACTTTTGGAAAAATTCTCTTGTACTGGAGCATCAGTTATTGATACACATCTCATTATCTTATGTGACACGGTTTACCATGCCGTATGTGAACACCAAAAAAAAAGTGGGGCTTTGCTTAAGTTGGATGTCTGAACACACCCTTTATTTCCAGGATTTGGGGGGAGATTTGTCAAACATTGTAACAATTCCTTACCAATTACCACAGTGGCAAATTTTCTTCTTTTTTTCTGGGCTCTTTTAGAGGTTTCCAAAGCTATATGTACACTGTGAATCAGTGACTGCTCTCGTACTGTATATATATTTTTCAATATCACAGTGTATGCTTGTAGGTCATGCACAGTATGTCCTACGTATGGAGATAGCCTTCAGGATGACGGCAGTCAAGGGTGTGATTCATCATCGCACCTTCAGGTCATCTTCATCATCATCGTCAATTCTAAAGGACAGCATCTATGCAAATCAGCTGAGCAAGATGTGGATTAATTCAAAACACTTTATAACATATATGTGTGTACACGTACATGTATACTGTTGCATCTTGGCTGTAAACAGTATTCCCCTTACTGAGATTTTGTTACTTCAAAACATAAATTTATAAATAAAATCCATAACAATTTCAGGTCAAGTTTATCATCACTGATTTGAAAGGACAGCTTCTATGCAAGTTAGCTCTGTCAGATGTATAATGGTAATTTCCAAGGACATACATGTACATGTACATGTATCTTACCTGTAAGTCTGTTATTACGATAATGCCTCCATTTTTAACCCATTCGTGACAGGAATTATTTAAAGCCTAATTTGATCAGCTTTTATTCTTCAAATTGGCAACACCAACATTTTTATTTTATTGCTACATTTTTCTTATAAAACATCATGTATCTGAAATGAATATAAATTGACAGAAATTATGATGAGAAGTCAAAAAGTTGCCAATTTGCAGGGGAAAACAGTGATTTTAAACTTTCTATCACATTGCCAATTTAAGGATTTTAAAAAAAATTTCAGCATCAAACAACAAATATTGATGCAACCAAAATGGGCACAGTATGTGTAGAATTTTTTGCTCTTTCTGCTCATGTATTTGGTATGATTTTTAGGGCACTGCATCAAAAGTTATTAAACCAGACCACGTAATGTGGACCCTCTGTCACGAATGGGTTAAGCCATGAATTTAAGCATCTATAGTAATATAAAATACCTTCAGGTCATGTTCATTATAATCCATTCCCAAGGGCAGCATCAATGCATATTAGCTCTGTCAGATGTAATTAGTACTACTATTTGGACATTTATGAACATCTCTTGCTACATGCGTATGTTCGTTGCAAATGCATGTACATGTACATTTCAATGCCTCCAACGTAGCTGGATTGGGTTACTCAGTGACACTAATTCATCTGCGCATATCATCTCTAGGTCAGGTCTATTATCATCAACACAAAGGACAGCATCTATGCAAATTAGCTCTGTCAGATGTCTATTGTAATACTTTGCACCTTCATGACGCGTTCACACAAAAATGCCTCGTTTGCAAATGATACTAACATTCCATGAAGTCATGATACGTAAAGATATGTCCATAAATCCTTCAGGTTATGTTTATCATAAATTTCAAAGGGCAGCATCTATGCAAATTAGTTTGTCAGATGTGTATATGGCAGTAAATAAATATTCCGGAAATTTGCAACATCTACATACATGTAGCTGCAAAGCCCTGTTTGCACATACATGTAATGCTACTATTACAAGGACGGTGTTACTTTAATCATCATCATCTCATCCTGAGGTCATGTTTGTCATCAGTTCTAAAGAACAGCATCTACGCAAATTAGCTCTGTCAGATGTGTGTAACAGTAAACACTTTGGACATGCATGACATGTCTCTTGCTATACTTTCTTTTTGTAAATACATCTCAATACCTCCATTAGAGGGATTGGGTTACTCGACAACATGAATTCAGGTATACATGTACATGTATGTAGCATCTCCAGGTGATGTCTACCATCATCAACTAAATAGGATAGCATCTATGTAAATTAGCTCAGTCAGATGAACGCGGTGGTGCATAACTGAGACATTAATGTCATATACAGTACATGTACCTGTCTCTGTCTGTAGCAATTTCTTTTCAAGTACCAGTCACGCCTCATCACAGAGATTTGGTTACTCATGAAAGGATTATACTGCACATTAATTGGGGCGCCTTGAGGTACACTGTACAAGGTGCATTCAATGTACATGTACATGTACTTAGAACATCAGACTATAAAATGTGTCTACTGTATATTCAGTGCTGGCTATTCATATTGGAAATTCTCTCAATCCAAAATGGCAAAATCTGTACCGTGCACGATCATAATACTCTTTACATGTACAATGTACATGTATGCATCAAGAGTATTATACACCAAAACAGCTTTTATCATAAAATACTTTTTTTTTTCATCCTTAAAAACATGTAGTGTACTTGTACATGTACATGTACTTTTTAGGAGTTTTGTTAACCTCCATAATAGAGTGGTACTGTTCTCTCTCTCCCTCTCCCTCTCTGTCTGTCTGTCTCTGTACATGTACATGTGTTTCTCTCTCTGTATTTTCTTTCTCTCCCCTGTATCGCTCTCTTTCTCTCTCTCTCTCTCTCTTTCTTTCTCTCTCTTTGTCTCTCTTTCTCTTTCTCTGTACTACATCTATCTTCCCAGAATTATTATTATTATTATTATTATTATTATTAGGTTTGGCATCACCTGTGCTGAGGAGGCGAAAAGCGAAAGCGAGATTGCAAAGCAAATAACAGATGATTGTGTTACCTGTATGCATATGTTATTTGCTTTGCTTTGTTTCGTTGTTTGTTTTGTTCTGTTCCGTTGTGTCTGTTTTGTTTTATCATCTAGCAAACTATTTAACAATACACACAATATTGACATGATGTCAGACTACCAAGGCAAAAGGATGTTCTTAGAATATACCAATATTTTAATCATGACTCAATTTCATTTTACTCATTTTTTTTATCACTGCCCAAACCAAAATTTTGGTAATGACATAGTTTTTATTTGATTGGCACATTGAGCCCCTTTGGATAACTGCTATTTATGAGAATATGATTCCAGAAGAGATTCATTATTCATAATAAATAAGTACTTAAAAAATGAAAATCCCTGTAATATTCATGCAGTTTGACATTGTTTATCCGACAACATTAGGGCTAACACAAATCTGAGTGAGTGATTTGGCTGGATATGGGAGATATCCTCAAATAACTCTTCATGCATGTGTGTGTTGATGCCATTTAAGAGTGAATTGTCATACATGTATTTCGTGTATGTTATAACTTAAAAATTTTGTTACAGTAATTATGTATCATGCCTCTACATATAATAGCTGAAAGTAAATGCATACAACGTATATTGTGCACTAAACATCAGTGCATCACTCAAGTTTGTTACTTGAACATCTGAGCAAGTTTTGCGTGATATTTACAGGTGGGGGCCGTATTCAAGAAGGCTACTGGTTGGTAGGATCTTTTCTTGGAATAAGCTGTAGAATATCATAAATTCATCGCAGTACTGTTTTCATCTATTCTGAAGCAGGCATCTTATGTTCAAGCAGTGAAGTACAAAAGGAGTGAAAAGCATGAATAACAATTCTATTTCAGAAGTTCAAACATTATGAGATGATATTCATCCCTAACGGATAGAAAATAATTCTTAAAACCAAAAGCACTGTTAAAGAGGCCAACAAATGGGAAATCATGGGGAAAACGAATTTGCAAAAGGCTTGTTTACTTGTACACTATAATCCGTCCGTTATGCGAGCCCGTCGGACTAAAGCGACAAAAGTTTGGACAGCACGAAGTTTCCGAACTCAACCTAGTCATACACTTCGGGTTCTCACATTTCTCAACAAGTTAAAGTGTTTAGACTCTTAATTTCTTTTATTTATTGTATTAAAACTTGTGCTGTATCTAAGCTAATTTATCTTTGTCTAAAATTCTTCACTGTTCCCTCTTATTAGATTAACAATTTCGTGTAGTATAATTTTGTTGCAATTTTCTATTCATTTGTATAAATTTGTATAATTTGCATGTATATAGCGCCATGAGCGTCTTGCTTGACAGATCTGAGCGCTTTATAAGAAGCCACCATTATTATCATTTTATTAATTGCAAAGCAAATAACAGATGAACATGTTACCATGTATGCATATACACCGTATGTTATTTTGTTTTGTTTTGCTTTGTTTTGTTTTGTTCTGTTCCGTTGTGTCTGTTTTGTTTTATCATCTAGCAAACTATTTAATAATACACACAATATTGACATGATGTCAGACTACCAAGGCAAAAGGATGCTCTTAGATTATACCAATATTTTAATAATGACTCAATTTCATTTTACTCATTTTTTTAATCACTGCCCAAACCCAAATTTTGGTAATGACATAGTTTTTATTTGATTGGCACATTGAACTCCTTTGGATAACTGCTATTTATGAGAATATGATTCCAGAAGAGATTCATTATTCATAATAAATAAGTACTTAAACAAGGCAAACGCCAAGCGTTGTCTCGCCTGCATATTGCAGTCATGAAGAGACTGCATGTCAAAACTATGCTATATGACTTCTGAGGCTGTCAGCAGTTTAGGGGGTGAATTGTGGTTCTGACAGTTGACATATGCAATAATGGTATAGGCCTACTTTATCCCTAGGAAATCAGATAACACTAAGAATGCTGTTAATACTATGAAGCTATAATTATTTCCATGCAAGTAAGGAAATGAATGTTAGTGAAAAAGAATGTAACTGATAATAATGTGAGTAAAATTGTAAAATTAAATTAATTATTAAGGTGTTATGGCAAACTTATTGTTTGAAAAATGGTATGAATTTGGTGATTCCACGTCAAAGCTATAGAAAGTTATTAGGTGTACAACATAGCACAGTGCCAGTTATGAAAAGTTCATTGACCTTTGACCTTTGACCTTAATCAAATTCAACTCACATTCGAACTTGACCTGCACCTTCAAGAGATGGACCTCTCATATGAATTTGGCAATCCTACCTCGAAGGTATAGTAAGTTATTGTGTGTACAACATAGCAGTGCCAGTCATGGAAAGTTCATTGACCTTTGACCTCTGACCTTATTCAAATTCAACTCATACTCAAACTTGACCTGTGCCTTCAAGAGATGTACCTCTGGTATAAATTTGGTGATCCCACCTCGAAGCTATAGAAAGTTATTGTGTGTACAACACAGCACAGTGCCAGTCATGGAAAGTTCATTGACCTTTGACCTTTGACCTTAATCAAATTCAACTCACATTCGAACTTGACCTGCACCTTCAAGAGATGGACCTCTTGTATGAATTTGGCAATCCTACCTCGAAGGTATAAAAAGTTATTGTGTGTACAATATAGCACAGTGCCAGTCATGGAAAGTTCATTGACCTTTGACCTTTGACCTTATTCAAATTCGACTCATATTCGAACTTGACCTGCGCCTTCAAGAGATGGACCTCTGGTATGAATTTGGTGATTCCACGTCAAAGCTATAGAAAGTTATTAGGTGTACAACATAGCACAGTGCCAGTTATGAAAAGTTCATTGACCTTTGACCTTTGACCTTAATCAAATTCAACTCACATTCGAACTTGACCTGCACCTTCAAGAGATGGACCTCTCATATGAATTTGGCAATCCTACCTCGAAGGTATAGAAAGTTATTGTGTGTACAACATAGCAGTGCCAGTCATGGAAAGTTCATTGACCTTTGACCTCTGACCTTATTCAAATTCAACTCATACTCAAACTTGACCTGTGCCTTCAAGAGATGTACCTCTGGTATAAATTTGGTGATCCCACCTCGAAGCTATAGAAAGTTATTGTGTGTACAACACAGCACAGTGCCAGTCATGGAAAGTTCATTGACCTTTGACCTTTGACCTTAATCAAATTCAACTCACATTCGAACTTGACCTGCACCTTCAAGAGATGGACCTCTTGTATGAATTTGGCAATCCTACCTCGAAGGTATAAAAAGTTATTGTGTGTACAATATAGCACAGTGCCAGTCATGGAAAGTTCATTGACCTTTGACCTTTGACCTTATTCAAATTCGACTCATATTCGAACTTGACCTGCGCCTTCGAGAGATGGACCTCTGGTATGAATTTGGTGATCCCACCTTAAAGCTATAGAAAGTTATTGGGTGTACAACACAATTGTTGACGACGACGCCGCCGACGACGCCGACGCCGACGACGCCGACGCCGACGACGCCGACACCGGAAATAGTGATACCTATGTCTCGCTCCGCTACGCAGGCGAGACAAAAATGAAAATCCCTGTAATATTCATGCAGTTTGACATTGTTTATCCGACAACATTAGGGCTAACACAAATCTGAGTGAGTGATTTGGCTGGATATGGGAGATATCCTCAAATAACTCTTCATGCATGTGTGTGTTGATGGCATTTAAGAGTGAATTGCCATACATGTATTTCGTGTATGTTATAACTTAAAATTTTTGTTACAGTAATTATGTATCATGCCTCTACATATAATAGCTGAAAGTAAATGCATACAACGTATATTGTGCACTAAACATCAGTGCATCACTCAAGTTTGTTACTTGAACATCTGAGCAAGTTTTGCGTGATATTTACAGGTGGGGGCCGTATTCAAGAAGGCTACTGGTTGGTAGGATCTTTTCTTGGAATAAGCTGTAGAATATCATAAATTCATCGCAGTACTGTTTTCATCTATTCTGAAGCAGGCATCTTATGTTCAAGCAGTGAAGTACAAAAGGAGTGAAAAGCATGAATAATGATTCTATTTCAGAAGTTCAAACATTATGAGATGGTATTCATCCCTAATGAATAGAAAATAATTCTTAAAACCAAAAGCACTGTTAAAGAGGCCAATAAATGTGAAATCATGGGGAAAACGAATTTGCAAAAGGCTAGTTTACTTGTACACTATAATCCGTCCGTTATGCGAGCCCGTCGGACTAATGCGACAAAAGTTCGGACAGCACAAAGTTCACCGAACTCAACCTAGTCATACACTTCGGGTTCTCACATTTCTCAACAACTGTTTGTGACTAGCTGTTTATTAGCTTTTTCATTGCGCGAAATTTGAAACACGTACGGCAATAAATCACAGTTGTTTAGAATGGATTATCCCTTTTCTTGAAACTCGAGCGGCTGACTGCATTCCCCCTCTCTCATCCAAGATCACCCTGCCTTTCCCCATGATTTCTCATTTTCTAGCCCCTTTAAAAGAAAGTAATACAATTTGTTATTAATACTACATGTATCAGGGCAAAACAGACAGTTCTGGATAAATGACGATCGAGAGGTACGTGTACAGTATGTGAAACATCTACTTCAGTGTGCATCACTTTCTCCATGTAAATGTGCATTCATACTAATCATAAATTACACCGTCTTGTGCGATAAGAAAGCGTGAATAAATTATGCGTATTACCTGCATGGTGGCTCTTGTTCTATCTTCACGCTCCTTCCACAAAGCTTTCAGATCGGGACAGGATAAGAAGATATTGCTGCTCTGCTCTTCCCCCAAATCAAGACTGCCCAATGCATCGCCATGAGAGGATGCCCTTGCACTTTGGCTTCTTCCCGTTGCCATTGCTCAATAAGAGGGGTACGTGTATACTCTCGAAGCAAACGGAGTCTGTAATAGAGAAAATGTCCGTTACTTTCGTATAGTGGATTGTGTCACTTTCATCACAAGATTTATGGCAGATGACTATTCTTAATAACATATCCAGAAGGTTTTGGGTATGATCTCCTTGCCTTTTGCTAAATAAGCTTAAAGCATTTTAAGGAATTAATTCCTGGCAGGTACCGCTACCCAATACCTCAGCTGAGTCGAGTGTGGGAAATGCAGATCACTTACAGCTCACGTAGAGTTTTGGTAACAAAATGAAAATTGGCATGAAATGATGAAACCGATTAACCAAAAGCAGTACAGGGTCTCCTTTTAGTCACACTTTTGCAGTATCTTTAAATCACAAATGGCAGTAATAAAACCGTATACAAGAGCAAAAATAAAACAATGTACCAAAGTATTTGAGTCCATTTCCAAAATTATGTTGTGCCATTCTTGAACAGGAGCAGTTTAATTGTAACTGATCATAAATTCTATAAAGTGGCAATGTAGAGAAAATATGTATGTATATGTATCACTATTTCCATATGTTCAATTTTTTTTTTTTTTATAAAACTATCATCTATTTCCAGTTCAATTTTTTTTTCAAACTATGTAAGAGTGGAAAATGATGATAATTTTTGCCAATTTGAGGAGAGAAAAATGATTAAAGTAGACCTTAAGAAAGCTCTGTACTGCTTTAGGTTAAACATAGTCTCACTTTGTCTGCCATCCAGAAAGGCATCGATAGTACATTAGGTCAGGATGTGCAGATTACATCTACATTCTACAATTCTATTATTGTTGTACATACTTTTGTAGTTTCTTTAGATGTAAAATACATGTACACTGTATATACATGTATTTAACAATCTATAATCCCTTGATACAGAGATAATTTCGTAATTATTGCCAAAGAGGCCTAACAATAATTGGTTTATCAGTGTGCCAGAGTTGGCTACTTCAAAGAATGTAAATGTATTTTATTTCTTAGTCTATGTATTGCACTGCACTTTTCCCGCCTTGAATTGGGGTTTATCGAAGTGTTATAAAATGAATATCAATTTAAAAATAATAAAAATAATAATAATAATTCGTGTGAAATTACTCGCATCTGTCGCTATACGTACCGACAGAGCGCCCCCGCGCGGCTTCTGAGTTGCCTAGGTTTGCTGAACCGAGAAGTCTGCTCAAAGTACCGAGCCGGACTGGCAAGATTTTGCCTATATGTTGTTGTTGTTATTTGATATTGTCGGCGTTCATTCATGAGTGAGAATATTTACGCCTTTGACTGTTTTTTGTTATTGCTCTTTATATATTTTTAGGATATACTCTATATACATATACATTTTAATGTATACATATTTATTCTTTTCAGAAATTTTTTTGTTTGATATTGTTTTGGTAGTAAGGAGTATGATCTCTAATTCACTGGTCCTTTAGTAAATCCGCAAACACCTTCTTGCCAGACCGGCGCGATGATGTTGCGCAGTCTTCTCAGCCAGAATAGGCCTAGGCAACTCTGGTATCTGGTAACCGGTCCACTGCAGGGGTGAATTACCGAGTCTCTCCACTGTTACCGTCTTCGCATATGTTTAGCGCAAAGAAAGCAGAGAAATATACAGAGCAAGGAGGTGTTATCTGTTACAGGCATATTACAGGTGTATCAAAGCTTGCATGTGCTGCAAATTTTCCTCTGAATTTAAGAATTGTATATTTTTAAGGATACCCCCCTTTTTTTTCATTATACGGCTTTGTCTTGTCTGTTAAAAGAAAAACAAATTATTTCAATAAGTAAAAAAAGGGCTTATTTTTAACAACGCAACTGAGATGGCGTAAATATTCATTTTTGAATGACAGCTTAAAGGGAATTTTCTGATTATATTTATTAATTAAAGACTCATACATAGTTCAATACCATCAATGCAGAGTCCAAATACCTGCTAATTGAATAGAGGACAAACTTAAAATTATTGACCAATTACGTGGTCAGTAGTGTCCATTTTGCAAAACGATGTTAGGGGTCCTGTGTGCGGCCGCCCCTACCCCTGTGGGCGGCCGCCTATCATTTGGCGAGCATTTAGCGCCATATTTGTGACGCAGTAAACAAAATTAATATTGTATTTCATGCTTTACACACCAATACTTTATGAAAAGTAATAATACTGTGTAGAAACCCATAAAATCTGTCAAAAGTGATGATCTACCAAATGCTGTGACAAAAAAATGAAGGCAGAGTACAATCTCCTACAAAAACCTGCGTTTTGTACACTTTTACATAGGGTGGCCGCTCACAGGACCCATCTTGAGAAATGGCTCTGGTGAGCGGCCACCCCCATGCAACTTTTTCTCTGGTGGTTTAAATAAGAATTTCTGCAGCAAAATATGGACCATGAACTTCATTCTCTTAAATAAAAATCAAATCAGTTATCAAACTGAACAAATAAAGCTTAAGTGTTGGCTTAAGCATGTCAAAGTTTCTTAACTTAAAAGTTAAGAAATTGCCATTTTTCAGTCAGTGACTGGTGGTGTCGACTTCTAATGATATTCAGTGAGACTCATTATGCTTACTGCTTTCGCTGAGTATGTTTTTTGGTGCACTAGAACCTACCTGAGACTGTCCAAGGTAATTTTTGAAGGGATATCAAAATTTTTTTTTTGAATTTTTAGCTTTTATTCACCACCGGCCGCTCACACTCACACTCACAGGGAACAGCCGCCCACAGGAGCATATAAACTTAAAGTTTAGATCTAGATCTAGACCTCTAGATCTATTCTAGAACATGTAGAAGCATAAAAATAGTGGGGGAAAAAGTATTATTTACAACCATAAACGGTACATGTATATCTGAGTGACCAACACTGCAGACATTCAACTGAATTGAATACAGCACCAATGCGGCCCCAAACAGCGGAGCCGAGTGACCAAGCAGGCCAGGCCCAGCCCAGACCGGGCGCGGCGGCTGTATGCATGGCCTAAGTTACGCCTAGACCCTACGGCCTACGGTTCGGTACCTTGACTGAAGCTCGAGTCGAGGCGAGCGAGGTGACGTCTGATTAGTTGGTTGCACAAAATTCGTTCTTTCATGGAAATGGAAATCAAGAATTACACATCCCTTTATCCATTTAAGTATAGAGAATACAAATTCAAATATAATACTCACCAAAGTGAACAATAAGAAGATGAAAACTCGTAACTAGGAACGCTTTTTTGGACAGCTGTGCATTCAAAACCGGAAGTAGAAAAGGTCACACAGGGCAGGTTGGCGCGCCACTTCAATTCGTATCGCGCGCGATATACCGTATATTGTACGTACATGTACATGCACAGACACGTTATTATTTTACTTCGGAAAACGAGGTTGTGAATTGTGAATGTACACCAAAAAATGGACACTGAAACCAAAATGTATCTCGAAAACATAGAAGAGTATGTTCTTGATGAAGACAGAGTTGTGAGTACTATTACTAAATGTTAGAATAGACACTAGCCAGTGTGCTAGCCGACTAATTTATTAGCAGTGTTGTGAGAGTAATAATGAATGTGAGTTAGATCTACTTTTAAAGTTTTAGTTTTAGACGGAACTTAACGTTAGTTTAACAATAACAGTGTTACTGTTAAAATTTGTGAAAAGTAACAGTTAGACCTAACTTAATCGTATTTAATAATTATAAACTGATGATACAGTAATAATACTTTAATAGTAAGAATTATGCAGTCACTTTTTTCCAATGGCAGAGTAATCATGGTAATGATGACGGTGAAGAGATGATTATGAAAACAATCGTGGTTTGTCTTTGGTCATGACTGACGATGAATAGTGTCAGTGTCATGGTGAGGAGTTTGATCGTGCATGGTGATGAAACTAAGAAGAGGATAATGCAACTGGGGTAATTGCATTACTATTTTTGCAATTTGTTGTTCAAATGAATGATATTCTTTAGACTCTGTACTAAATAGTATTGTAGGTCTATTATTATTAAGTTTATGCCAGCTAGAATGAATTCTCAATAATTGAAAATAAAGCACTAAAGTTAGGTCTAGACTAGATCCCTTCAGACAAGAAGAAGGAACCAAAGACTCTGCATGCTGTATAAGATGAATAATGGATTGGTCAATGTTCAATTAAATGATTTTGTCCAATGAAATACAAGAGCTACAAGGGGGAACAACCAGAAATTCCACCAGCTCCGCCATAGGGCCAGGGTTTTTCAAGACTCATTCTTTGTAACTACTGTAAGGGACTGGAACAACCTTCCTTCATCCATTGTTAATAGCCCTTCCTTGGAAACATTCAAATCCAAACTAAAGCAATTGCAATAAGTCTTTCCACACGCAGTGCGCTTCTCACTTCATCAAGTTAGCGTGGATGTGTCGGGAAGAGACATTTTGCTGACCAAACCATTCAGATTCAGATCTAGTATAGCGGACCTAGTTGATTTTTGTTTGTTTGTTTGTTTTTGAAGGTACCTTAGTGGAACGGAGTGGTGCTAAAAGACATGTCTTGAATATAAACAATAAAGACAGTGAAGTCAACATGCATTTTGCATTCCATCTTTCGCACCACCCCGTTTTGCTATATTAAAGCTATCTAATGCAGTCTCTTCCTTCACTGAGACACTATCTCTCCCTATCCTCTTTTTCCCAAAGGCCCCCCCCCCCCCCCACCCCCACCATCACCATTTTCTCTCATCCTTTCTCTATCTCCCTCTACGGATGGTGATCTTTGTGAAATCCCATTAGTAATAGCATTACTGATTTTATGCATTTTCCTCTCTTTCAGGTTACTTACAAATGGCTCAGCCAGACACTTGAAATTCATGTGAATTTAGCCAAAAGGTAAATGAAAATGATAAGTTCACTAAAATCAAAGCATTATTTTGTTGTTGTTGTTGTTTAAATGTGTGTAGAAAGGATGATGGTTGAATACTAGCAGAATACCTATTAACTTTTCCCCCGTATGATGTTCGATTTCAGAACCAATGGATATTGGAGTTCAGTGGATAATTGATTACATCGGATATCTTTTTATTCTGAAATATCCTTAATCACATCAATTTCAATAATTTCAAAAAAATCATTTGTTTCATTGTCACACCCTTTCTTTTCATCTTTAGATTACTTGAGAAATTCTTAATAGAACAGAAGAAGAAGAACTCTAATACACTGAGTGTCACATATGCAGTAACAGGAACACAGGAAACAAAAAATGGAACTCAGGTAACATACTTATGGGTGGAAGTCAGTTAACTTCAGTCATTTTTATTATGCGCAACTTTTCTCTTCATATCATGAAAGTTTATCAAATGAAATAATCTTTTCCCTAAAGTGAACCATTTTCAGGTGTCAAATTCTTCATTTCTGCCTCATCATACGTATTGTGACGTTCAGTCAGATAGGTAGTGTGATGTTAAGCATAAGGAAACAAAAACTTGAACTCGGATGACATACTGAGAGGTGTACCTTGAGTCACTGGATTCAGGTTTGCAGAAGTAGAAGTGCTGTGAAACCTTTAGCATAATATGGATAACATCTAGGCTGATTGTTCTGCTTTGTATTTTATTCAAATTGCTTGAAATTTCACAGACTAACAAGTTATGTATCATTTTATTTTCCTATTCTCCCTTCTCTTGTGATAACAGATGACGAAGATTGCCATTGTGAATGAAGATGGATTAGATAGTAAGTAATTACTTCACAGCTAATCATCAACAACATCAGAAAGACAAATAGCTGAATATAGCTTTCAAATTTCATTTGAAATACCAGTACAAATTTATTGTCTTAAAGCTAATGATAAAACTTTTCATCTGCTGTGTGAAGTTGTTTTTTGTGTTTTTTTTTTCAAGTGTTGTACTTTGAGATATATTTTTTCACCTTTGTTTAATTTAGACTAAGCGAGAGAGAGAGAGAGAGAGTTGGGGGAGGCAGCTCATGGTGTGTCCATTACCTTCCAACCGTTATTTTTATCGTATGTATCAAAATAAGGATTAGTGATACCACAAGCAACACATATTCACTTGTTCAAGATGTCCAGTTATTTTTCCCTCATCTTTTATCGTTATACCAATCAGGTTTGAAATCTGGTATGAAAGAGGTACTTGGCCAACATGTCTTCAGTATTCAGAAGAGCGCCCTCAAAGACAACAGCTCCCTCTTTTCAACAGACTATGAAATCACAAAGCAGAACATCACACAAACGAACAGGTGAAGTGGTGCCTTATGTTATGTTGGTCATTTTTTAAGAAATCAGCAATTACTGGTCTGTCTAGATATTTGTGTACTGAAAACAAGGAGAATATTAACTAAATGAAAACCCAACTATGTTCAGAGAGGCTGCACTACCTATCATCAGCATGATGCAGCCTCATGTTGGGTCCCACATGCTATAAATGGACCAATGCATGTTTTTACTTGCACCCCTGCATGCTCATTTTTATTGTATATATGTGAGCCAACCCAAATCCTGCACCTTGTCACCTCCATTGGCACATGACATTATTAACATCCCAGTATAGCTTCCAAGGAGCTGCGTTTTGGGATTACTGTGACAAGTAACAAGTAACAAGTAACAAGTAATCCCAAAACGCAGCTCCTTGGAAGCTATACTGGGATGTCAAGGAGCTGCGTTTTGGGATTACCGTGACAAGTAACAAGTAACAAGTAACAAGTAACAAGTAACAAGTAACAAGCAACAAGTAACAAATACTGTCCTTTAACACAGTAAATGTCCTTGTGGCTAATCTGTTTGTTTAGTCCTGTGTCTTCAGTCTTATAAACTTGGATGGCCTAATCCAATATGGTTGAAATGTAGATGTTGTTATGAATTTTTATAGGGTTATTCCAAAATAAAAGCACAGAGACTCCAACCCCAAGCACCTCTTAAGCGGGAGATTCTCCCGCCGAGACCCCCTAGCAAACGGAAGACTCTGACTCAATGTGTGTGTAGCCCACATCACCAGCGCAAAGCACGAAATTCCTTGCAGCCGGAGGCTGCTTTTAGGGTTATAGAAGCTCTATGATGTTATCTTAGGCTTATTTTTAACATATGACAACACTAAATGAGGTAAAATCCAGTGATTCAGATTTGTTTTTTCGAAAAAGGTGGTTGGGCGGGAGAAATTCAAACTCAAGCAGGAGAACGGGAGATTCTGTGAAAATGGACTCAAAGCGGGAGATGTCCCGCCAAAAACGGGAGAGTTGGAGTCTCTGAAAGCAAGTATTTTCAGTTGTCTCTTTTCAAATTGCTTTTTGATGTGTTTTCAATAAATAGTAGAGACATGATGAATGCATACACCACAAAATTAGTTAGATATTTAATCGCTTACTCTAGATATTCTCTTGGTTGTATGACTTTCAGATTTAGTGCCATTCAGTGTAAAGCAGTTGAAGTAAGGTCCTTAGCAGATCTAGAGCGGAATCAACAAGCCCAACAAACATCTTCAACAGAAAAACCCAAGGTAAGACAATGATATCTAATTCGAATATTTTTGTTTGAATTTGCCCATACATTTCAAATTTCAGAAAAGTTCTTTCTTCAACTGTAATATCATCGCATAATTTTTGTCTGTCATTTTTATGTGTGCCTTAGTTTCATTCATTACATTGTAAGGAAATAAGTGCTGACCAACAAGCTATACATTTAGATTTATTGGAAATAAGACTTTTTGGTGTGTGAACAACTTACAAGATGTTAACTCTCTTTTTTGCATCAGTTAGATTTGTAATAAGTATAGTAGGGCTTAACCGACTTGGACTTTTGCTGCCAATCCGATGCCCGATGTTTTTACATCCGCATCGGCCCGATTCCGATTCTGATTCCGATACCGATCCAGCACAGAGCGCGGCTAAAGTAGAGATGAGTAATACAATAACAAAAATTTAATCCCATCTGCTACACCCGCAAACAACATAGGGTCTAAGTGTGATTGTAACCGCCAAACATCTGTTGCTTGCATATGCAAATATTTACCGATTTCGATGTTTAGCCAATGCGGTTAAGAATCGGCAGTCACCGATCTCCGATGCGAATATCAGTTAAGCCCTAAAGTATAGTATTACTGGTATCCTGGATTTAGTTGATGTGTGAAGTGTACTGATTGTTGCAAGATAAGGAATTCTTTCTATAATGCTTACATTATATTTTGATTAAAAATTTGACATTACATGAATAAGGGGCATTTTTAGGTTGACTAGTTGTTTATTGCAAAGTATTGCAATGAGTTTGGGCTTTTTATTTTTTTATACTTCCTGATTAAACAGTCTGCTGCCTGAATTTTATCAGTGTATATTGAATTTTATCGATGTACATTGAATTTTGTCAGTGCACTTTTACTTCCACAGAATGGATTTTGAAAAGGATTTCCCTTTTTCGGTTTCTTTTAAAGGTCAATGGATTTGGGAATCCGAATGCATCAAGTAGTTCATCCAAGCCTTCTTCATCAACTATATCATCTTCAGCATCACAGAAAACCAAACCTAAGAAAGGTTCCATTGCAGCAAGCTTTGCTTCACAGGCAAGCAAAAACAAGGCTCAGGAAGCGAAAGTGGAGAAGACAGAAGAACAACCAAAAGAAAAGAAGAAAGAGGAACAGGTGAAATAACAAGAAACTATTTTTTTGTCTTGTCTCATTATCCAATTTGCTCCAAAGTTGACGGCACGTTGCTTTGGGTGAAAGCAGGGTAGTCAGAAATATTGATATTTCAAAATGTACGAACAAATTGTTTTTGTGACTAAGATGTATTTTATGACAATATGCATTACATAAAACTGTTTTTTTTAGTAAATGTGGAAATTTTAGTCATGTTTGTTTCAATTAACACAGTTTTAAAAATAAATGTGAGGGGAAGAAAAAAGGGATACAAATTGTATGTTATTATACATGGTGTCAATATTTATCATGATAAAAACAGCTTTGCAATTTGATTGTGAATTTAAAAAAAAAAAAAGAGTTAATTGTGAAAAAAAAAACCATGTGCAGTACTTTATACATACTTTCATTTTTTCCTATATTCAGAAACCGAAGGCAAAAGGTATGCTGGCTTTCATGGGTCAAAAGAAAAAGGAAGATGTACCATCAGCATCTTCAGGACCAGCAGGGGATTCTGGGAATGATGAAAGAAGATCAGTCAAGGAAGAGGAGGAAGAGATGGCAGAGGTTGATGTAGAAAGCTGCAGGCAAGAGAAAAAGGGGGTGAAAGGTGGAAGATCACAAAGGTCAAGCAAGGCAGACAAGAAGAAGAAAAGAATAGACAATTCAGATTCAGAATCAGGTATTTATTTTGTGGTGGTCTTTTTAACCTGTATCCGTAGCCAAATCCTTACTCATTTATATTACTGTGTGTTCACTCTCATTCTCTCACTTCAGGTATTCATTTTGTGATGGTGGTTTCAACCTATATTTGTAGCCAAATGACTTCACTTCTGTATCACTCTATTTATATCACTTTCTCTCTTCCCCCCTTTCTCTTGCTCGCGTGCTCTCTCTCCCTCTCTCCCCTCCCTCCTCTCTCCCTTTCTTTCTCCCTTCCTTTCTCCCTCCCTCCCTCCCTCCCTCCCTCTTTCTCTCTGTAGAATCCTTCCCGTTATGCCTATCTCTGTTTCTAATTTACTTAATGATTTAGCTGTTCCCACAAACTTTGGGATAGAATTCCCTCAAATTACAGTTTCTCAATATATACAAACATATCTTTTGAATGATAAGTATTATCCTTTGTGTGATGGTAGTTTAATTGTATCATTTTATTCTTGATTCCCTGCATGCTTCCATGCAGATGATGATAGGCAGAAAAAAACGGTTGCTAGGAAACGGAGACGTATCATCCAGCAAGAAGACAGCAGTAGTGAAGAGGAGGAGGACGAGGAGCAGGAGGATATGGGTAGGTGAAGACTTACTGGCACAAGAATTATTTGAAGCATTATTGATCAGCTTTCTTCTTTAAATTGGCAACACCAATATTTTTTCATTTGATGCTGATTTTTTTTTTTTTTTTTTTTTTGTAAAAAGTCCTGTTATCCGAAATGAATTTAAATTTGACAGAAAGTATGATGAAAAGTTAAAAAGTTGCCAAATGGCATGAAAAACAGGAATTTTGAACTTTGCAATGAAGATTGAATGAAGATAAGATAGAAACTTGGTACTCTCCTCTGTTTTGCAGATGATAGCCCCATCCCACCAACTCCGCCCCCTGTGGCCCAGCCTCTCCAATCAGATGAGGAGGATGAGGCCACACCCCCACCTGAAAAGCAATCGGAGGAGAGGTCATCGACTGGAAAGAGGAGAATCAGGAAGAAGGTTCTCAAGAGCAAAGTGACAGTGGACGAAGAGGGTTGCATGGGTAAGATTCTAATTTTGTCTTTATTTCTCACCAAATATTAGAATACAAGATTGTATCATTAATCAGATTTAGAGAGCATTGTATAGTGTAATCTTGGTACTTGGGGTCGTTTACAACCCGAAGGATCACCTACTTTATACTTTTACTGTGTAGATCATTGGTTGATAGCACAACTAGGAATACAAATGAAAGATACCTAACATCACAAGAGACAATTAATTTTCAGCCTTTAAATGCTGAAATTTCTTCCACTCAAGTGAAAAAAATATCATTGCAGCTTAGAATTTTATCTTGGCAATTAATTACTACGATCTAAAGCTATTTGCTCTTACCAAAAGAAGAAATGGGTTTCAGAGCTTGTACTACAGCCTGTTTTCCTGAAGTTTGAGTTGAAATGACAAATTGTGGCCATTGATTTTATTTCCACAGTGACGGAAAAGGTCTGGGAGAGCGAGTCTACAGATGCCAGTGATGATGACCATCCTCCACCAGCTCAAAAGCCCAAAGCACAGCCCAAGAAAGAGGACAATGATTTGGATGATGAGGACGATAAGAAAGAAAAGAAAGGAAAGGGAAAGAAGACATCACCACCTAGTAGTAAAGGCAAGCAGTCATCGCTGATGAGCTTCTTCAAGAAAAAATGAGGATTCTGAACACTATTTTAGAGATACTGCTGCAGGAGTTCGCTACTGGAACTTGTAGAGACAGTGAACAGTAACACTGAGGCCTGTGTGTTGGGGTCTTCTTTCCACTTGGTATAGGCTTGTAGAGCGTTTGGTCGCTGGGCTCGGGAAAATCGTTTCATTTTATGAAATATGGTTCATGGGAATGTTTGTGTACAGTCATTGAATGATATTTTGGAAGACCTACCTGAATCTCATTTGTGCATGAATGGTATCTCAAGTTAAAACTGTCTTCAGATGAAATCCTGGACCATGGCAAGTATTCCCAGTAGGCTTGTTTTCAGATAAATCATATCCTGCTCTATGGTACTTCCAAAAACTGAGCAGAATTGTTGGTTTCCAAGATAATTAGCATTGACTACTTGCAATACTCGATCATATATGCACTGAATTCACGACTTGCCAGCAATATCTCAACACCTTAAAAGTAATGAGGTTCACATTTTAGGTTTTTCATTTTTTCAGCAGCACTGGCAGGAAGAGTTTATTTGATACTCGAGAAATTTATCTTCTATCTTCTATAGAAAAGAGTTTGGGCAATTTTTTGTACAGGGACTGAAAAATAGTATTTTTTCAAACAGTTTGAAGTGTCCTGACAAAGGCATGGTCATAGAGTGGTTAGAAGTAGCAAAGAAGTTTTCTACCAGTAAATCTAAACTTCAAATTCTAACTTTATTTCCTATGATAATCAAAAGTTTATGCTGAATTCTGACAACTTTTCAGGGATTACTTATTTGTGTGACTGCCTCATCTTAAATTTGAGAAATGCACATATATATTTTCATATTTTGTAACGGGGTACAGAACATTACGGTAATGACTATTAAATAATGTATTCAGTTATGAAATTGGATTTTTTGATGATGTATACAGTCTACAATAACACAAACGGTCAGTGTTTTTAGCATTTGGTTGTTACAGTTGTTAATCAACTTGGAAAAGGAAATGATATCCCATAATTTTTTTACAAGAATATGCATACATGTAGAATATAAGTTTTCATATGATTTGAATATATGATAAAAGATATTTTAGTTCTTTTCAACAGTGAGTTAGACACCTGGGCCCATATTCATGAAACCTTCATAGGCCTAGTTGTCGCCTGTGTAATTAGATTACAACTAGCTTTAGTAAGGTTTCATGAATATGGGCCCTGATATACATGTACAGTCAACTCTGCCTAAGTCGAATTTCTTGGGACTGAAGAAAATGCTTCGACTTAAAGAAAATTCGACTTATGAGAGGTCAAAAACAATAGAAAATAAAGGAATGGGACCCAGAACGGACCTTCGACTTAAGGCGATTATTCGACTTTTGCGACTTCGACTTATGCAGAGTTGACTGTATCTTGTAAAGTCAGTTATTTGCTCCTTTTAACACATAAAAGTACACAATTTTCTGAAGGGCTAAATTAATCAGCTTTCTCTCCTAAAACTGGCAACACCTATTCTAATTTCCGGTTACAGTTCGTTATTCTGAAGGTTCGTTAGTCCGAAAACTACAAGATAATACATAAAAATGTTGGGCTAATGATCTATGAATAATCTAAGGGTGCTTGCAAGGAATCCGAAAACAAAATAAGGTCCGTTATTCCGAAGGGTTCGATAGTCCGAAAATGAAATAAGGTTCATTAGTTAGTTAGTTATTTTCAGACTAACAAACCTTATTTCATTTTCAGACTATTGAACCTTCGGAATAATGAACCTTATTTCATTTTCAGACTAACAAACCTTTGGAATAATGAGCCTTCGGAATAATGAACATCACCCCTAATTTCCACTCCTACATATTTTAAAAGGTATAAAATTGTATTTAACATCAACTAAAATAACTTAGAATTACAAACTTTGACAGAAAATTGCCACTTTGCATATACAGTGGAAACTCGGTATAACAAGGTCCTTGGGACCGCCAAAATATTACCTTGTTATATCAGGAATATTGTTATATCACATCTCTTTATACAAAGTTTCCACTGTATAGTCATTCTTTGTTTAAAGACGCTCAGTCGTGGCCTTTCGTGGGGAATTTGACACCATGAGTGCTTACCCAGTAACAGGTGTTGTCCAACACTATTTTTTTATGACCTAGAGATCTTATGTAATGCTCTATATATTCCACCCTTTGCCCCATATGGCAGAGGCATTATCTCACTTTCCCCGCCCGGAGAATGCCTGAAGCAGGCCAAAGAATGTTTATGGTGGGACAGCTTGTTTTGCTGTGCTCCATAAATATAGCTCTATTACAGGTATTTCCAGTGCTTTTCACAAAGTCTGGTGTCAGCAAATTATGATCCACTCCCCATGAAAGCCCACGAGTGAATGTCTATTAACACTGTGTTACAAATTCGAAGAGTGAACAGGTTGAATCAAGCTGTTCTTATTCACAAATGATGCAGCCTAAAAAGGCTCAAAATCTTTGATCCTTTTTATTACCGGCTTTTAACTCTTTCTACCTATGTAGCAGTGTTGGACGACTCAAAGACTGTTCATCTGTGGAATTGGAATTCTTTTCAATTTACATTTTCCAAAATATGATTTATGTACCTCATGTAAGTTTACACTGTATCTATCAAGGTAGATCACTTTGAGATAACCTGTCAATAGAAGTTACATTTCACGAAATCTATAGTTGTACTCTGTTGTTAACATGGTCATGTGGACTCTTCCTGTATGATTTGAAAAGATGTAGTACATGTAATTGTATAAATAAATTTCAATATTTTGATATGGACGAGTTGGCAGTCTTTTGTTTGTTTGAAAACACTTTAGACCATTTTTTCCTGTTACAATTAATTTTAGTTTAGCACTAAATGATGGGAGGTAGATTTCATAGCAATATTTTCTTCTTTTGTTCTCTACCGGTACATCTCCCCCCCCCCCCCCCCCCCTTTCTCTCTTTGTTACTGTTACTGTTACTCTGTTTTCTCCATCTTCCTTTGTACATCGGGGGTTTTCATGACAACATATCAATTCAAAAGAGTTTAGAACATTCAAATAGCCAGTAGAAAAATAGAATTCAAAATGTTATTCCCTAAAAGTGTACACACTAAACAATTCAATTCAGATGTTATTCCCTAAAAGTGTACGCACTTAAACAATTCAATTCAGTTGTTATTCCCTAAAAGTGTACACACTAAACAATTCAATTCAAATTCTATTCATCCAAATCCTCAAGGAAACATGGAAATTTGGCTCAGTCACACAATCAACAACAAAAAAAAAATTAATTTCACTGAAACTTCACTTTTTACAAATCAAGAAATACATGTAATAGTTCTAAACTTCTCACAACAAGATTGATAAAAACTCTCTTTTAGTCCAGATTTAAAGACCAATTAATAGGGCAGTGTTTTCAATGACTTGGCAGTGCTTTTTATCTGAAAAAAAAAATCATTACTTAATGAATAAGGATCATAATAATGAGAAGCAAGAAAAGAGATTCTGATTTGTCACTTCTTTAGTAAAGTCATTCTTTTTTTATTCATTATGTTGCAAAATGAATTTCCAAGCATTAAAGGGATGAACACCTGTCACTCGCAATAAACTAGACTCCTTTTACAGGACCAAAGATGATTCATCTATCACAGGACAGAGGTATATTAATGTTTCATGGGAGAAAGAAATTAAATCAACATTTTCCTACAGAACATAGAAAATGGAGGATTTATAAACATTACATCAACTGTGGAATCCACCCAATACAGCATTCCAAAGGAAAAATACCCCTTTAACAATTTATAGGTTAAATCAGCATGTCGGTTGTTACACACGGCCATGACCACCTAATGATACCAAGACGCCAGCCATTTCCATGTCCATCTATGTGTAATGTGTATGACCTTCTTTCCACAAATTTCAAAATAAGTTCATTCAAGAAAGACTGTCTCAGTAAAGCTGAAGGACCTTGAGAGTTCTAGAACTTCCAGAATCACTAGGCAGGGACTGCTTGGGTTCAGCTCTCTCAGACTGCTGAGCAAAGTGTAGTCTTAGATGATCCAGTGCTTTGCAGGATCTTTTGTGTTCTGTTTGTTCCTTCTCCAACTCTGCCCTGCATTCCCCAAGCTCCTGGTACAGATTAGCAATCTGTGATTCATATTCCACCCTCATGGTCTCTTCCTTCTCCATGGTTTCTAACCTATGTCTTGTATCTGCTTCAGCTAACTTGATCCTAACTTCTTTCAGGTCCTGCCTAGTTTGAGAATGAGTCTTCCGAAGGTCAATGGCTTCTTTCCTCATCAACAGTCGCTGCTCAACAACTTCCCTGTAGTCATCTTCCGCCATTGCAAGCTTGCTCTTCTGCAATCGTACATCCTTTGTTAGATGTTCCTTTTGCAGGTGCAGTCTCTTATTTTCTTGACAAGCCTGTTTCAATGCAGTGTCTTTGGCATTGAGAACCTTCGTCTGTTGTTTGTATTTCTTTTGTAGGTCTTGGTAGTGTCTCTGCAGAGCTTTCAATTCAATGTGGATGATCTGTTTCTCTTCTTTGACTTTCTGAAATTCTTTCCTCAGGATTTCTATCTCTCCTGCAGACCAAATGCCATTTTCACCAGTCCCTCCTCTGTTTTCCACATCACCATCACAACTTCTGAACACTTTCTCCCTCCTTGAAGATTCAGGTCTCTGTACCTCGCCTGTCAACCTCACATTCTGCTTCAAATCAGCTAATGGCTCACCGACCTGGATGTTTTTGTGCTTTGGGATTCGTGCCTCTGCATCCAATCTGTCTTTAACCTGTTGGTAGATGTCCTTTGCCTTCTTCCTCTGCGACAGCCTCCATGCTTCTTGTGTGCCTTCATCAGCCTGTTCGGGTTTCTTGGTAAGGTCTGAGATACTTAGAGTGAAGTGAGGTGGGAACAGATCTTCCACCCAGTGCCTTTGGCTCTTAGTTGTATCTTCCATGGTGTGCTGAGTTATGCTGTACAAGAAATAGAAAAGAAAGATAGGTCTTGCATTATTGCTTTTTATGTTGAATTTCTACCAAGTCTATTCATTGTCACTTAACACTATGTGCGCCAGAGATTTAGCAATAATTTCATGGTTAAAAAAGTTTTGCAAATAAAAATCAATAAATGTTATTAGTTATTTTACACATTGCAATAATTCATAGATATCTTACAAAAATTCCACATCGGAAAGACTTCTCCCTCAAAGTAAAAATACAAATTCAGCTCCATTGACTTATCGAGTGTAGCAGACTTGGATCTAAGTGCACTTTAAGTTCCTTGAGTCGACACACTTATACATCTACAAGCTTATCTGAGATAAGCTTGTACTCCATAGGCATAGTAGTCATCGTGGTAGAAAAGCCTCAACAGCTTTTGTGTGTATTCCCAGGCATTGGGGCTTGGTAGAAAATCACACATGAGAGGAAAATAATTGTTTAAATTCCATTTTCAATCAATCCCCAAATTTTTGGAATATCAAGAGGTGAAGAGTTTCTAAATCATATCTAGCAAATTTGATAAAAATACATCTTGCTTTAATAAGGCAATTTTGTTGCCTGTTGTTGACTGCTGCAACGGTGAATGTTCGCCACAATCCGAGGTACGTTTGGCCATATGAGTGGAGTTGACATGATGGTGAATGCGGAGAGAGAAATGAAATGTCTGGCTACAAGAAGAAGTAGCACAGTGATTTAATTGTGTAGATAGGTCGAACTGTTAGATCATATATATGGCAGAGTGACCTAACTTCGCGCAGGTCCAAACTTCGCGCACAGGGCCATATCTTAAAAACTAGAAAAGATTGTGAAAAACGTGTAGCACCAATGGAAAGAGCACCCTAAAATTACCCTGGAAGTTACTTTCCTTTTGAAATTAGAGAGGGAATTTTGAAATTATGAATGAAAAATCGGCAAATTTGGCAGCGTTTTGCGTTCGTTCTGACAAAAACTGGACTTGTCGACAAGGGTCCAGAATTCCTCTTTTCCAGAGAAGATGTCATCAAAATTGTAAGTAAAATGTGGTATCAAATTATTCAGTGGCATTTTGCCTTCCTAGTAATGCAATTATCTGACCTTTTATGGATCTCTATTTTGTATTAATCACTTGAAAACTGGCGTGCGCGAAGTTAGGTCTCGTTATTTTTGTAACACTTTTCCAGGTCCAGAGCGGTGCGATACGACATCGAATTTTGTGATCGCGATATCTCGGGAATTCTTCGTAAATAACATGTTCTTCTTGCGCCCATTTGAAATCTAAAACTTTGCTTTGCCTTTGGTGTCATCTAAATCAGAATAATATTTGGTAAAAATTGAGAAATTATGGATCAAAAATTGCCTTCATTAAAAAATTAAAATGTGCGCGAACTATGGTCCCCCCATCATACTCTACTCTAGATGTGGATATTTTCTTATGAAATTATGATTTTGGTATGAATAAAGTGTATTTTAGCAGGAGAGGAAGATTAAGGCCGCCGGGTGGCGACTCAATGGTTATTGACGTCTCTAAAGTATCCCGATTTAATTAGATTTAACTTTTTACATAGGCTAACAGTAACAGTTAATAGCTTGACACGAGTTCTTATGTGTGGGACCTAGCTGGAGTCATGAGGAAATTAAGTTCAGAACATTGAGGCCGATTTCAAATTTTCACTTGTGATAAATTGAAATCATATGTTATTAAATTAATTGAAAGATAAACCAAACAAATTTTCCACACACTTACCTACTTTAAGCATTTATTTCTTCGCTTTTATTTGAGTCGATTTCAATTTTCCCGTCAAAATATATATGGTGTCTCTAAATCTCAAATTAAATTTGCTTCTCTCGATCTCTTTGAATGAGGTCTAGACGGATTTTAGTCAACAAGGACTATGAACAGATGAAGGAAAAAAAAAAAAAAAAAAAAAAGCGCCCGAAAGGGGGGCATCAATCCTTTTTTTGTTGGGGCACTTCCTTCGCTATTTTTTTTTTTGGGGGGGGGATATACACCAAAAATTATTTGAGAACCAAAAAAAAAAAAAAAAAAGAAAAGAAAAAAGAAAAGAAAGGCCCTCAGCATAATTTTTTGCCGGGAGACATATACCCTTTTGTGTCCCCCACCAAAGTTTTTGAGCCTCGAGGGACGTGTCCCCTGCCCCCCTCCAATGGACGCCCCATCCGATTCTTCTTCTTCTTCCTGCTGAGTGACAGCGATCAACTAACTGATTATTAATTTTCAAAGGAGGTTAGCGTTGCGCATTTCAGAAATATTTTCATTTGGTGGATGCTTTTGATTTTTTTTTTTTTTTTTTTTTTTTTTTTGGGGGGGGGGGATAGTAGCGGATCTAGTTTTTAGTTGTTTATTATGTATAGGCCCTACACATACGATAGCAGAATTAGAGGCATGCAGAAATAGCTTTTACGTTTCAAAATTTGAATGCTCGGACCATTGGCGTAAATCCTGGGGGATGGGGGATATATCCCCCTCTTTTTACAAGGGGGGAGGGATGGCGTGTACAAATATCCCCCCCCCCCCACTTTTTAAGGAAGAAATGATATTCGAATTAATCAGTTAGTAAAACTTTTAATAATCTGTTATAAACAACCATCTCATTTTAGAATTTATATTGGACAATGTGATTGAAAATCAGAAAAGTGGTTATTTTGGGGCTCACTCGCTTCGCTCACTCGTCATATTTTAGAATTTTTATTTGAAAATGTGATTAAAAACCAGAAAGGTGGTTATTTTTTGGCTCGCTCGCTCATCATATTTTAGAATTTCTATTTGAAAATGTGACTGAAAACCAGAAAAGTGGTTATTTTTGGCTTGCTCGCTTCGCTTGCTCGCAAAATAAAAATAAAAACATGTGTAAGGGGGTCTGTGCGGGTCGGTAAGGGTGTATGTGTTTATACTTAAGAATGAGTTCGACAGAAAAATAAAATCAGCAAAAAAGTTGATCACCCCCCCCCCCCTCCTCAAAGTGGATTTACGCCGGTGGCTCGGACGCAGATCAGCTTGCTTAAAAAGAATCCCGTGCCATCGCTGTCAGTAGATAAATGTACATAAAGTAATTTCATTTCATCCTTTCCTTTGATCTGGGATGCACCGTTTATATTGCGCCTTAAGCGTTCAAACAACGTCCAAACAACGTCCAAACAAGCCCCAACCGCCTTACATTGTCTTTTTTTTCTACAACGTCATTGAACACCCGGCGATCCGAATTTCTGCCATAATTTTTCGTTTCCTAAGTGTGAACTTTTGCTTAAATATGTCATGAAATAAATAGAATCTCATATAATTGCATCTCTTTCTGAAAGAAAAAGAAAGTCCAAAGTTAATCAACCAAAGTTGGTACCGGCATAACCTCAGAATCATCTTTTATTTTCTTCTTTTTCCTTTTTTAAAAACATATAATAAGAGTTTTGATTTTTTTTCAAAAACCGACAGGCCTGTATTCCTTTTGATGAATTTTAGATAGCTGCAAATGAAGTTGCTAAAATATAAAGAAAGTAATACTGAAGAAAACTTAACACTCTATAGAGCTTGATTCCATACTTTGTCCTTGATATTTAATAAATGAGGTATCAAATGAATGCTTTTTTTTGGGGGGGGGGGGCATACAATGGTGGTGTTATTTCAACAATGTTTTAAAAAAAAGGTCGTTATTGCTTTTTGCAAATCAAACTCTGAATTGTAAACAATTTCCTTGTCCATCCCCTAGAATACATATATTTCGGGGGTTTCATCGATGTTTCGTACGACTATTTTTATAGCCAAATCGTGCTATTGATTTGATTTATTTATTTTCCTTTTCACAGTATATACAAACAAAATTATGAATTCAATAATCTCTTTAAGACAAAAGTGAAAATGATGAAAATGACATAAAAATAAAGAATAGAACTATTAAGATACTCATAAATAATGCTGACCAGACTTCATGACAGTGACGTCCATGATTTATTCTATTAAAAAAAAAAAAAAACGGGAATGTGTATGAAATTCAAATTTGCCGCATTAACTGTCAAACAGTCTAAAAAGCAAACAAACAATACTCCATCAACAATAGTAAAACAAACTTAAGCAAAAAATAAATCAAAGAATTAAAATAAATAACAAAAAAGAACACTCTAAATGAGCAGCATATTCTTTGACATAAATTACAAATAAACGAAAAAAAAAAAACAACCTGGGCTTTCAAGGGGCATAACATGCATGATATGAAGTTTTTGTCTTGATAATCTATATGGGGTGTTGCAAGGGTAAGTACTATATAGGCACCAATCCTGCAGACGCAAGCTGAACCCTAATCCTAATCCTAACCCTAATCCTAACCCCAACCCTAACCCTAACCCTAACCCTAACCCTAACCCTAACCCTAACCCTAATCCTAACCCTAATCCTAATCCTAATCCTAATCCTATGAATATTAAAGAATATATATGAGCTTGGGTCTGCAGGATTGGTACCTATTTAGTGTTTACCTGTTGCAAGAAGGTTGCAATCAATTGCAAATAATTGCTAATTTTGAAACAACCATTCTGATTGGCTCAGGGTCTGCCCTTTTAAGAAGACATGCATGCAACAATGATTTTGATTGGCCAGTGACAATCAGTTGCAACTTTCAATTGATTGCAACTTTCTTGCAACACCCCATAAATGTGTGTAGGCGGGCCTAGGTTTTGAAGGAAGAATAAATTAGTACGGGAACCGACAAGTCAGTTTTTCTTACCCTTTCCATCTATGTTTACAATTCGATAAAGCAATTCAAATTGTTCTGAAATCAAATTTAATGTTAAGTGTACAAAAAAAAAAAAAAAAAGAAAATCGAACACTTTTTTTGAAAAACCTGAGTTTCCAAAACTTGTTGTAAAGTGGAAATATTTAACACAAATAAGAATAATTTCAAATGAATTTCATATATGAAGCCATCCATTATAGGTTTGTACTGCCTCCCCATTCTTTTGGAATAATATTTTGAGTTTCAATTTACAAGTCATGGTCACTTGCAAAACTGGAAATCCAGCCCCCCCCCCCCCCCCCACAAAAAGAGAGATAGATAGAGAGAGGGAGAGATTAACATATGAAGATTTGTATGGCGATTCACTTTTTATCAGTGCGTTAATCTAAATTAGCAGACTACTACTCAACAGCATACTCCAAAACAATTATTCATACATAGAGCAGAATATCAACTACATCAAACACATTCATACAACAGCATGACCATGACAGATCAGTAGACACAAAAGAAAAATAAAATAAATACAATGTTCCTTTTGATTTGTTGCTTTTTATTACTGTAATTGGTGGTTGAAAGTTCATTCATTTAAGAATCAAAATCTCACATTTTCTCTCTTTGGAACACATACTGATATACTGACTATATGTTTCTTTTTAAAGTCCGGACATTTTTCAAACTGGAATCTAAACCATATATCAGAGGTGTCGTGGTCTAGTGGATACATCACCAGACTCTGGATCTCGTGGTCCGAGTTCAAGTCCCGCCACGGCACTAATGTCCTTTGGCAAGATATGAACCTACGTTTGCCACTCTTCACCCAGGTGTTAAGTGGGTACCCGGTAGGTTGCGAAAAAGCATTGTGGTTTGTTCAGTATTGTGTCTGCAAAAGGTGCCTGCCTGGAATGCTCCCCAGGGAGTGGAGAAGGTGCATACACTGTATGCAGGCAAGCCTGAATACGACGACCAGGGTAGTAATGTTTCTGTAAAGCGCTTAGAGACACTGGAGAAGTGTATTAGGCCCCATATAAATCCAGTATATTATTATCATTATTATCATTATTATTATTATTATTATTATTATTATTATTATTATTATTATTATTATTATTATTATTATTACTATCATACAGATTATCTTATAGCACTTAACAGAAATAAACAATTTTTCCATGGCAGTTATTTTCTACTGGCACTGTGACATTGCTTTTCTCCTTCTCATTTTGCAAGTTTTCAGTACACTTTTATTTGGCTTGCTTTCATGAAAAGATATTTCAAGTGTATACAATTCATAATTGTTTTTTTTTTATCCATGGCAGAAAACAGATTAGCTTTTATCACCATCCTTTATCATTCTTTCAACAGATAGGGTGACCATAGTAATAATTTGATAGAAGATAATATCTGATAATAATTTGCCCTAATACTGTTATGGTATATTCGTATCAAATTTCCAATATATTCCGTGATTCACAATAAGAATGACAATAAAATATAATCTGCTGTTATGATACGGAGCGTTGGCTAACATATCCCTGAAAAAAATCTTTCAAATTTTTCTGAAGATTACAATGGATACACTTTTACAAGTGAATGTGATTGTATCTACTGAGCAGGTCTTGTACAAGTCTCAAAATCAATTTAAAAGGAAAAAAAAAAATGCTTGATTTGTACATACGTGCACAATAATCATACATGTACATGAAAATGTTTATCTTATAAACAAAGTATAACTGGTATGCCCACAACCCCAAAATACATGTACATGTATTTGATTCTTAAAAAATAATCTAAGGTGAGGAAACAAATATTCTGATTGATGCTCAGATTCACATGTTTTCTGTAAAAATGGTAAATCAGCTACTGGCAGTTATTTCAGGAATACTGCTCAACACCCCCCCCCCCCTAAAAAAAAACAACAACAAAACTTGGGGTTAAATGGGAGAAATATGATTTAAATCACATTTTTCTGAGATGTCTTAAGGATTATACAAAATAATACCAACTGTGATATTATAATCATCAAAAGAATTACATGATCATTATGACTACATTCTACAGGAGTATTTAGGAGTATACATGTACATGACAGAAGACATATCATGATGTACTTTGTACATATACAATCTCATAAAAAAAGAAGCTTCACATACATAGAGACAAAGAAAATTGTAACAACTTTCAGATCTTTACTCTTAAACTAAACTTTGGACATTATAATTCAAACTGAGTAGTTGTAAAAAGCAAAACAATAAAATACAATGTACTAACAACATATCCATTGTCAGTTTACACCTTCAACAAAAACAAATAAAACAAATTACATTTCTTCACATACAAGATAGTAATGAAAAAGAAAGAGATTTTCCGTTTTTGGTATAATATCATCAGGCACAGAATGAATTATGGACAAAGATTATTTGAAAATGTGAAGAAAAAAAAAGGGCCCATCCAGTTACGTGCAGATATATCCTTGTTTGTTTTACTATCTAGAGGTAGCAAATGACAACTTTTAGTAGGAATTATTGAAATCTTCAGATGAATTCTATAAGAATATAACATTTACATGTATCTCAAGAAGTTCCGTCACAATATAAAGCTTTATGTTATTGATTTTTTAACAGCATGCTCAATACATTTCAGATAATCTGATTTTAATGAAATTTTGCACATACACCCATCAATGAAATGTACATTTACGGCAGTCAAAACAATGGTCATTTATAGATTTGTAAATGCACCATAATAAATGTAGATGAATAATTTCCTGCAAGGACACTGTACCTCTAACTGAAACCATTAGGTCAAATAAAGACTAATGGCTGAAATTCACAAAGGTGGTTTAGATTTAGAACACAATGTTTGCAGATTTCATGGAATAAGTGCATTTGATTTAGCACGAACACTTAGAAAGGTCCACTTGTGAATACACGTGTTTGGCATAGGATGCTAAATTTATGCTACTTGCTATGGATAAGATCACTTTTTATTCAAATTAAAACCGTGGTCTAAACCATAGCAACTAGCTTGAATTTAGCGCCCCATGCAAAAGGGGTCCGCCCACTTGACCGAAGGACCGCGAGACCGAAGGCCCGCGAGGCCAACTTTTCTCGTATCGTATTTTCTTTCATAAAAAATAATGCGCCATCGGTATAATTATGTCTCCTTTAGCATGTTTAGTCCCCGTTTCCGGATGTCCCACACCTTCAGTGAAAAACTTTCCGCTGCCCTTCAGAGCGGTGTGACATTATAGATTACAACTTGCTATAGTCGGTCTCGCGGGCCCTCGGTCTCGCCGGCCTTCGGTGAAGTGGGTTGTCACCATGCAAAATGCACTCGTTCATCATTGGACCTTTCTAAGTGTAGAGTGTATGTGCTAATTCAAGCATATTTGCACAATGAAATCTCCATAAACCATGATCTATTAAAAATCTAAACCACTTTTGTGAATTCCGACCAATACAGATATATGTCCCTCAAACCATCAGGTCTAGAGAGAATATTAACCGATTCTGAAACAAATTCAGTCTAAGATGCTACAAGTTACAATCGAAAAAAAAAAAAAAAAACACTGATAATCAAACATATCAAAACAATGAAAACGGCTCTTCATATTCTGGTATAGCTTTGCAATGTAAACTTCATTTTACAAGAGAATGTAAGCATGTTTCTGCATACAAAATAAAAACTGTGCTTAGAACTTAAAAATGAGTGATACACATAAACAACACCAGTTATTTGGATAAATGAAGAAAGACAAAATAATTCTTTATAAAATAGGCAAGTGAAAGCATATACATTCTTCTGTTTATAGGTATGAGTGAATAAATTGAAATGATTGTAAGATATGGAAACAAATGGTTACTCAGAGAAACTACATTCATGATTCAACTCTAGTTTAATATTTTGTTTCTTACAAAAATGATAGGAAATACATATATATATATATATATATATATATATATATATATATATATATATATGTATATATAATGAAATACCATCAAGTAATGTGTAATGCTACCGGTAAATGCTGAACATTATACTGTCATATTATCATTCATATGAACATGCATTTCTAAAGAACATGTGCTTTGAGATTGTTTCACATCAAAGAACCCTGAGAAATGTCTGTTGTTACAGCAACAGTTTTGATTTAGCAGTAGATTTCATTACATGTAGATTCCAGCTGGTTGTCCTTCGCAGTGAAATACTAAACATAGACTTTGCATTCTAAATTGAAAGTCATAAGGGCAAGAATTCCATGGAGGCTTCATCTATAATAATAGTGGGGGAGGGGGGGGGGAACCAATTCTGAGAGAAAATCTATTTGCTTTGGATGCTGTGTTACCAGTTTGAAGATTAATATACTGGTATATTTGTATTAAATTCCACTGGACAATATTGGTGTAATCGTATTACAAGACACAGCAAAAACTTTACAGTAAAATTTGTGGTTTCCATTTATGCATGTTGTGCAATTATTTTCCTCTGAAGTGAAAGAGAAAGTACCAAGCATGACACCTTGCGGGACCCCATCAAATGGAATGAGATGGCGGCTAAAGGCAAGTGAACAGGTAATTTGGGCAAGAAGCATACTGATTAACACTAATTATTTTGTTGGCTCTTTATAATGAGGTTCCACTATATTTGCATGAAATGATTTTTTTTAATTTTTTTTTTAGTGTATTAGCACAGATTTTTAAAAAAGATAATAGGAATATGCATGTATTGTGAAAGTATCAACAAGATTTATGCAAGCAAATGTAAATAAAGTGTAAAGAATGAATTCATCTGTAATAGACATGAGACAAAGTCTTACCAACAGGTATATGGCTACAATAGAAGTACAGTCAACTATAGTATCATACAAGACACTAGACACAACCATACACAGTACATTTGGAAACATCACACATTGATGAGAAATACAGGACAAGACAATAAACACACAAGAGTACACTCACAAAAATAAAAATAAAAGTAATGTCAGAAGCAAATATAATGTAGTACAGAGAGTTGAAACATTCATCTTTGTGGAGCCTCTATTGTGAATGGTACTTTGTGCATTTTCGATTTCGGCACATCAGAGAGCGCCATCATCGTCAGCCATTCAACTGATCATAAATCAAAAGCTTTATGCATGAATAAATAGAGACTATGAAAATGTACAAGAAAATGAATTTCCCAGGAGCAGATGTTCAAATATCCTGGGGGTGTTTCACAAAGACTAAGATTGAGTAAAATTGCACTTAACTATGGCTGGCCATTCATGCCACTGTTTTCTTTCATCACGGATCTTTCAAAGGATTTGCAAATCATGGTCACAAATCTGCAGAATTGACAATTTTTTATAGTTCATTTTAATATGAAGAAAAGCTAAAAATGTAAATTCTTCAATTTTGTGAAAATGATTTGCACATCCCTTGAAAGGCCAATGGTGAAAGCAAACAGTGGCATAAGTGGCCTGTCATAGTTAAGAGCGATTTGAGTCAATCTTAGTCTTTGTGAAACACCCCCCTTCTCTATCCACCTTTCAACATACAGATTAATTTTTTACAAGGTTTCGGTTTTACCAGTTTCCTACATGTTACTGAAAATGCACAGATAATTTAAGTTCATCCTGAATACAACATCAAGTTGTGAACTAAAACAAAAGATATTGTGATACCAACAAGAAAACTGGATGGATTTCTTTGTTAATAATGTTTCACTCATAGCAAAAGCGAGAGGGAAAAACAGTTTAAGTGCCAGCCTAACAGTAAACTATCGAACTTGAATACCTCAAACACAATATATATACTGGTATTTATCAAAGTCTTGGTGACTGTTAAACAAATACAGTGTAGATTTATATTTGAAAATGATAACATGCAAATATTGACTGCTTTGAGGGGCATGGTTGTTAAAATAAACACCAAGGTGATCTTGAAACTGAACTGTGACCGTGAAGAGCATAGTGCAGTTTTAAGATAACCTACAGAAGCTTTAGTTCTAATGGTGACAAGCAAAAATGCAAAATAAGCACTTAATATTTGTTTTATTTACCTTATCTTGAGTATGGATTCCCAGAGGGACATTTCAACAAAATATGTTTGTCGAAATGTATCCAATAGAATGAAAACTTCCGAAACTAATAGTAGTGCATGTATCTCACTGCAAGGGTCTCACTTGGCATATCCATTGTCAACATCATGCAAATCTGTTGCATCACTACATGGTACTTGCCAAGTAGAAATACATGTATGCCCAGTCAATATTTTTCGCTACACTGCCCAGCAGTCTGAAGTGAATTTCATGCCTGAAGATTTGACCAATCAGAGGCCTAGAATCTCTTCATGCAGGATATACATATATATTAGAAACTAACTTCAATACAGAATAGAAGCAATATCTGGTGACAGGAAGAAGCATGCATTTAAACCATCTTAACACAGGCACACCAGTAGCACATTTCTTGTTCTCAAAAGATACATTGTACATGTACAGTGTACAAGGAATGAATCATAAATGAAGAAGTACTCTCAAAAGTAACAATATTTGAGAACAAATGTAATTGTATTGCAAATTACACGTGGGAGTGTAAAAAATCAATGGCATGAATCTTATTCAAAAAAGTTACAAAGTGAATTTATCTTTGGAAAAATAGCAATAATAATATATTTGCAACCACTTCCTCATTCGCACAGCAAAACTGATTTCTAAACAATCCCACGTGCTCGGCTACAAGAAAATTAGCTGTTACGGATGCGAAGTTACTTCATTTCTGCTGATATCTTCCTGACGGCCACACAAATTTGTGAAAAATTTCTACTTCCAAATGTAAGTTTCACCACATCACATGTTGCACAGAGAATGTGTAGAAATACCTATGATTCACTCTGTGACAAAGTTGTCCCTATGTGACTATTTGGTGCTGACCTAGATGTATCAACTGCTGACTAGACTGTTCCTAATCAAAAGTGATTCATCTACCTAAAGTCTCAAAGGGTGTGTTTATTGAGGGTAACAGGGGGCTGATACGCGACCCAAGTTCCGAACTAGCTTACCCGTTACCCTTGATAAACAGGATGGCAACTTGATTACCGAACTAGCGTACCGGACTTGAATTCCGCAAAAAAGGGGATTTGATTACCCACTGAACGAGATCGGCGACTCAAGTTGTGGCAATAACCACAACGCGACTTCGGTGGTGTTTCGTTTGGGAACTTTGGACTCCTATTTCCGGATGAGATAAAAAGTAATAAGCCTGCCAGATTTGACCTTCACTGCCGGGTCATCTTGCAGCTGGGCATGGGCTTGAGGGTTTCAGGAACTCAGATCGCGACGATAAACACAACATCCAGAGAGACTACCCATTGTGAGCGCGATTTGTGTTTGCGACTCAATTACCCATTTCTAATTTCTAGAAATCAAGTTCCCTCAACAGACACACCTAAAGAATCCAATAAGCTTAGTGAATGCCCAGCTAAAAAGCCATCAAGAGTAATAGTTCTGAATCAGAAGATCATGATTGACGCAAAATCTTTTCCCCCTTATTGCACTTTTTCTTAAATTGCTTGGCATGTGTTTTTTTTGTATGCCTGTACAGGTTTTTGTCATAAGGTGATGGATACTAGTAGATGTATTGCAAGTGAGTTCACCACATGAAGTGAATTCCAAATTTCAACTATGGACCGAATGCTAACCTGGACCCCGATCTTTACCCAACCATACATGTATATTCTACAGAAACCCTAACCCTCCCCCTTTAATCTTTGGCAGTTGAAGTCTGGTGGAAGTGTCATCAGAGCAACTCACAGGTTGCAACTAATAAAGGCTCAAATACATGTACAATACAAAAATTATTCACAATATTCTTCATCTGCATGATTAGCTTTCTAAAATAGTTACAGTAAAAAAAAAATGGAAAAAAATGAGTACACACAATACAAGGAATGAAATGAAAACAAATTAATAATTTACATTCCAAGGAAAAATATATAAATTAAATGGACAAGCAAATAAAAACATGTTTCTGGACAGGCTATTGCACAATAGTTGAGTTTGAAAGTTGTCTCCTTAGATTGACAACCATTACTGTTATATTGTCCATAGAACCTCGGTAGAAAGATTGAAGGACCAGGCTCTTGGCACCGAAGTAGGGCTCTCCCAGTCGCTCTTTGATATACTGGACGGCTTCTTCATTGGTAAATGTATCCCATAATCCATCAGTGGCAAGGATTAGGAACTGGGGATTATGTTCGTCAAAGTCAAAGGTCAGGATGTCAGGATCAGCAACCACAAACTTGTGATCTTTGAGAGGATAGTCACCAATGGCTCGGGAGGTGGCGAGGATTCCTGCGACTCGCCATACACCGTTGAAAGCAATGAAGCCTCCCGCTTTCTTGATGCGTTTGCGTTCCTGGGGATGGTGGGGTTTGTGGTCGTAGGAGAGAGGGACGGCCTTACCTAATCCATTGCACATTACACCACGAGAATCTCCGACATTGGCAACGATCACGTCAGAATCAGTTATCAAGGCTACAAGGGCTGTTGAACCTGCATAAGAAGATAAAATGATAAAAGAATCAACTTCTGCATTCAGGTTTAGGGGAAATCTCCTAGTGCTTACCTATAGCAAGGTCCAACAAGCAAATTTTCATGTCATCTTTACTGAAATTTAGGACGACCCCAAAAGTTGCCTGTGCGGTCTTACCAAAAGATTTGTGAGCATGGGAGCCACTGTTACCTGCAGGCCTTCTCATCAGCCCCCCTCCCCTTCCAATAATCCATAAATGGAAATTCTGATATTCACAATTATGATACAAAATCTGATTACCTTGTTCCATGTGAAAAATTGTCCTTATCTAAGAAATCATTATCTCACAATGGCCCTGTATTTTGGAATCTACCTGAAATTCACATTCCCTTAATATGTTCAAATCCAAACTTAAAACATACATTTTACATAAACTATAATTTTCCTGTTCAATTTACCTCAACTTTATACTATTTTTATTATTTTCTTTTTCTTCAGTCTTTCTTTCCCAACTTGAAACAATCTTTTTGATACAAATTCGGGGTTATGTTATAAATCTCTGACTTTTCAGATAATCCCCCACATTTACATAATTTGTCCTTATTGTTACTTATTTTTCTGCTTAGGTATTGTTCATATTTCAGCTCATTATTTGTTTTTGTGTCATTTCTGTGTTCAGCTATTGATATGTATATCGTGTATATTGCCATTTTACATGTACTTTTGTTTTTTTATGAAATGTGGAAATAAATGAATCTGAACCTGAAAAAAGGAAATACTAATGGATTCTTTAGAAAATCACACATACTGGTAATGAATGAAGCTTTAGGGGGCTACTCAATAGGAATTATGTCCTTCTGACATTCAGAGAGCATTGGACCTCCTATCATATTCTTGTTAACATTGATAGAAGAATGCTAACACTTCTTTCCCCATTCCATCTTTCATTATTAAGCATAGCCACAGGGCTGTATGTACATACTTGCGCACAGGGAGACCTACATAAAAGATTCAATACGACATTTACACACAGCTTTCTGCTGAAGGCTGAGAGATGTGCATTGCTACATGAATGTAATAAGTTGACACTGTTAATGGTGCCTGTCTGTATTCATCCCATATTTACTCCCATCTGGCACACGAGTGACAGGTTGATGAATAATTATAAATAAAAGGAATAGAATGGCATTTTAACATTGATTTGACTGCCGCCTGTATAAATGCCAGATACAAACAGCTGCTTTCCACAAAGAGGTCAATGGTCTACATCTATTATCACCATGATTATACACAATGTTTGGCACATTGTGAAGGGAGGATGAGTAATTATTAATGACCTTCTAATCAAGGGTGTATCCAGGACTCTATCCATGGAGGAGCAGGAGAGGGGGAGGGGTTGGATCACTTGGATGGACAGCAATTGTCTAAAGCATCTGACAATCTTCCCCTTCCCCCCTCCAAAAAAAAAATGGCTTGGGATACCCACAGAAAAGCATTATAGCATTATTTGGAAGTGGGGCACCTGTCCCCATGTCCTCATCCCCTAATCTGCTACTGATTATTCTGTACATCCATGTATATCCTGAAGTTTGCAATTTAAATAGTAATGAACAGGAAGAAGATTAGCAAATAAGTGTGTAAAGAATGAGGGAAAACAATCAGAACTGTCATTTTCTGGAGCTGGGGGCACATGCCCCCTGCACCTTTCTAGGAAGTTCCAAGGACGACACATTTCTCTCAGTACCGGTATCTTTGATAGAGTATGTTGATCATGTGAGATCATGGCAACATAGCAAACAAAAGAAAGACCATGAGGATATAAGGATGAGGAGAAAGAGAAAGAAAGAGAATAAGAAGATAACATCATACGGTGAGGAAGCAACCCATTTGTCAGACCAATGGAGAACTTGTAACAGCAGTCATGGCAGGATGCAACACGACATGTATCAAACCATTCTGATGGCATGCCCTTAACATACTCCTTGTGAAATGTATCACAGAAACATGTCAACAGAATTGACTGTTATCTGATAAAAGATAATTTTTTATAGTCGGCCCCTATGTGGGTGAGACTGAATCCTTAAATAGTACACATCAGCGAAAGGTTTAGGAAAAGGTGACCCCTGCATTACCGTTTGAAAAAATCATATACATCGTTTGCTTGCTCTCCGTCAGTCACAAGAGATGGTGACAACTGAAAAGGAGATGCTATGACCCCTATTCCCATGCCTTCATATTTATAGTTATGCTAATTAGCAAGTCAGCCATCAGGCAAAGACCAGTGCCCCCATCCCCAAGATGCAGATATCCCCCCCCCCCCCCCTCCTTAATTTCTGACTTCACACTCCACAAATTTCAAAATAACAGGATGAAACTATACATGTAATATCAAAGAGTGTCTTGGACTACTTTCCATCCACCTGTGATTACTTTAATTGAAATTTCTTAATGTGATGATTAGGGTTCCACAATGCTCCATGGATACAAGTGTAGGAACAGGAAATTGATTAAAAAGGAACTGTTTTTGTTGCCAGAGAATGTGTAATAGAACCAGGCCCCTAAAAGCTCCGCCACTTTGTTCAGATCCATTAGAAGGCTGACCTAAGCACCCATCAATATTTATGAGCAAAACTGAATAATTCATTTTGCAAAATGATTCCAAGGAGTCGCGTGTGTTTGTGCATGTTTTAAAACATTACGCCCATCAGCTAAAAATATGCGCAATGATGCACAATCAATGCGCAACAAATGCGCATTAAATCAAAGTATCATAATAACAGTGATATGCGCCACACGCACAGTAGATATGAATAATGCAACAAAAACGGGTGCTTAGGTCGACCTTCAAATGATCCGAAAGAGGCGGGGCCTAATGCCATTGGCGTAATGATATAAGCGCGTGCTGCTTTATTTATTATATGTCTATGAATAGAACACACCAGTTTCTGATTCTAGCCAGTACTTTTGAAATAAACCACACTTCCCTGAACATCGTAAATGTGATAATACAAATTAATTACTAGTAGATTGACAGGACACCATGAATGGCTACACATGATTATCACCTTAAAGGAAGTTGTATTTACAAATAGGTTCATTTCTTCTCATTGCCCTGTTTTGCTGTTCACAAGTCATGGAATTAATTAAGGAGACCAACTGTGTTCCAAAATGACAACAGTATCTACAATGTACATGTACCTTCACTACAGAGATGTACATGTATAGTAAATTGATCTAATTCAGTTCAAGAATGTTTCAGGTCTACTATGAAGTGAAATTCTATATCTGACTGGGAATTTGAATAAAAAATGATGATGATGATGATGATTAACAATAATAATAATAATAATAATAATAATAATAATAATAATAATAAAAATAATAATAAAAAAATAAATAATAATTATAATAAAATAGTAGTAGCAATAATAATAGTAATAAAAGTAATAATAATAGTAATAATTACAGTAATAATAATGATAATAATAATAATAATAATAATAATGATGATAATAATAATGGTAATAATAATGATGATAACAACAATAATGATAATAATAATAATAATAATAATAATAATAATAATAATGATGATAATAATAATAATGATAATAATAATAATGATACTATAATTAATAATAATAATGATAATAGTAATAACAATAGTAATAATAATAATAATAATAATAATAATAATAATAATAATGATAATAATAATGATAATAATATGTCATGTTTATCCAAGGTATAGCCTCTTCAGTATTATACTGTTCTCCAAGAGGGCCCTGCAATCGTATAATAGAGGTAAGGTGTCATCAGAAACAAGTCATCATCCAGGGCTGTAAACCTGAATTCTCAAACTGCACAGTCATAAACTGTAAATGGATACTCTTTGTAAATTGTAGAGTTTTCTCCACATTTTATGAACTTTTTCCCTTTAGAATGAAAGATTTGATGATGATGATGATGGATCCCATCCCTAAGTATCATTCTGATTCATATCTATAACTAGTTCAGACGTTTTTATTCTCCCCCTCCCCTTTCTGTTAACCTTGTTCATTGTACCGCACTCTCCACACAGCGTTGCACCCTGCTTATCGCGCGATCCCCGAAAATTCACCTCTCAAAAGCGACTGTCGTCGTTATGAACGGTGATGGTGTATTCTCAGCAAATCTAATACGCAATACAGAAACAGTCCAGGCAGTGGACTAATCTATAACCAAAAGTCTCCACTTACATACTGTTGCACTTTAGCTCAAAATAATTGGTACATGTACCTAAATGCAACATTTATCTATTGCTTCCCTTTAATGAAACTCAACTAGCCACAGTTACTCATGATAAGGTTAAGTAGAGTACATGCATCATATCTACCAGGCAATCATCATGTCCCTAGAAAGAGCGAGTTCTCGTGACAAAGACTTCCTCTCTGGATATATCAGAGGTCTCCCCAATGTTTGCCCCATCCATTGCCATCTCATGAATTGGAATTCAAATAACCAGACAGTAAGAGTACAAACATTTATCTCTGTTGCCATGGTTTCAATCTTGCTATCTACCCCCCCCCCCCACCCCCATTCCAGTATGACAGCTGGTAACCTGGTATGGCTTTGAAAGATATACATAGATATGACTTCCTCTCCTGGATACATGTACATCAAAACTCTCCCCAATGTTTGCCCCATCCACTGACATCTCATGAATCGGAATTCAAAGATGTGACACAGTGAGACTACAAACATTTATCTCTAAACACTGCCATAGTTTCAATCTAGCCATCTACCCCCCCCCCCCAAAAAAAAAAAAAAAAAAAAAAAAATTTCAGCAGCTGGTAACCTGGTATGAGGTATGGTTTTCCATTATATGAAAGATATGTATATACATGTAGATATAATTTCCTCTCCCGGATATATCAGAATTCTCCCCAATGTTTGCCCCATCCATTGCCATCTCATGAATCGGAATTCAAATAACCATACAGTGAATGAGACTACAAACATTTATCTCTGTTGCCATGGTTTCAATCTAGCCACCTACCCCCCCCCCTAGCATGACAGCTGGTAACCTGGAGTGGTTTTCCATTATGAAAGACATACATCACAGCATTCTCAAAGAGAGAATTAATTACATCATTCTAAAATGACAGCAACAATTCAAACTGAAAATGGATCATAAGTAGGAAATGTTGAGAATTATTTCAATTATTATGAAAAATAATAATTTCTTTATCAAGATTTTTTTTTTTTAAATCATGAACATGAACATTTATGATCCAAAAGGCCTTTACAGGCCTTAAATACAGTGTAGATGTAGCTTCTAATTTTGATCAGGGATCTGTAATTTTAGAAGACACAAAACCTTGAAAATTTGAAGACATAATTCTGACCTACTGCTTCAGTAAATCCACTTCCTTCGCACCAAGAATACCCGGGGGGGGGGGGGGGAAGGGGGGGGGGGGACAAATGAAATTCTGGCATACATTTCTACACTATACACCAAGCTACTAGCCTCTAGCCCTTCGAATGGCCTTAGTATTTCCCTTCTTCAGGACAAAGAGTTTTTCAAAATTATGACAAATAAGAAGAGAGAGAGAGAGAGGAGAGCAAAGGGGTGGAGAAGGAGAAGGAGGTGGAGGAGAAGGAGAAGGAGAAGGAGGAGGAGGAGAAGAAGGAGGAGGAGAAGGAGCAGCAGGAGCAGGAGCAGGAGGAGGAGCAGGAGGAGGAGCAGGAGGAAAAGAAGAAGAGGAGGAAGAGGAGGAGGAGGAGGAGAAGAAGGAGAAGGAGGAGAAGGAGGAGGAGAAGGAGAAGGAGAAGGAGAAGGAGGAGGAATACCATCAGAAAGGATATGGTACATTTCCATTCCAAAGGACAATCTACTCCTATAGTCTTCCCTACACTGATGCTGAATGCTTCACCACTCCCCCCTCCCCCCACCCCCACCGCCTCTAACATCACACATCTGACATGACTTCTCACTGACAGACCTAATTTTCCCCCAATATCCAATTACATGTTGATGTGAAATTGCGAAGCACCTGCACAAACGGAGCGGGTGCAGACTTTGAACCTTAAATTGAATTCAAACAAGCCAACAGCATTACCGGCTAAATTGTGTTTCCATGGTGGCTACTTAATCCTGGATGCCCCATCCTCATGAATATCAGGAGAAAGTTAAACATGGCTAAGTACCCTCGCTCCCGACAAGAATAACTGTGCATTCTTTGCTTCATGATGTAAGGCCACTTTTTGTCCTACTACGATTAAAGATGCATGCTGGGAAAAATAGATTCGGGTTGCTAGGTCACAGTCAGGTGAGCCGTTCCAGAGCATTTGAAATTCAAGTGCTTTCATGGCCGAAAGCGTTCTGCTAAGACGTCATTGCCCGAGGAGAGGTGCTCTAGTACAGGAAATGGCTGACATGAACTTGCACACATTTCTAGAATGAGCACCATAAGTACCCCTACAGGTACGGTGTATTGCAAAGTGTGCATTATGCTGTAAACCGATATAATAAAAATATGTCCATAGAGCAGCTACCATAAAAATATACTCTACTGAGCTTTAAAACAGTATATTATTACCCTGGCTGAAGATGAGCTTCAATACATCTACATGTACCATGACAAGGTGCTCATGCATTCAAGGAATAGCAGATCTTCCTACTCACTCACTTACTACACTTGGATGGAGAGTGGCAAATGTTGATTGATGTCTTGCCAGAAGACATTAGTGCTACATGTAGGCTGGGATATGAACACTCATAAATCCTTTGGTTTGGAGTCAAGTTTACGAACCACTAAATTACAACATTACATATGGCAAATTATACATATACCCCCATAACATGACAACTTACAGGCATGTGTATATGTAGGTGTATACAGCAGTAGAATTGTTTAGATAATAATAAAAGAATCCTTGTGCACATATACATACTTGTCTCTTTAGCAAGACATGTGGTACAAAAGGGCTTGACTGAATACACCCCCCCCCCCCCAAAAAAAAGGAAGAATAATTCAACTAGCAGTAATTGATCATTCATCGTAAGTACTGTAGATGATTGCTACATGAAATTCATGAATGGTCCACAAATCATGGAAATCAGTTTACTTCCAGCATCACTGCTAAAAAAAAAAAAAAATCTTTATAGAAGGAGGACAACCAACTTCTGCAATCATACAGATCTTGAATGTACTTAATTAACAACAATGTTGTTCTCCCTGTATTTGTACGTAATCTTGTCTCAAAACATTGATTTCATAGTTTTATATCAATTATTACAATTAAAGACATTAGTTAACATTGTTATGATTTTTTTTAAAATCCCATTTTGTTACTTGAAAATGGGATAAACATGGGGGTTATAGTGTAAAAATACCAGTCTGAAAGTTTCAGAGTATAATGTCCACAGGAAGTATTTTTAAATAATAGAAATGTGAACCAATGTTTGAAAATACACAAGGGTCAGTTGCACAGACTAGACATAAGGAGTGCGCATGCGCAGATGGCTCAACAGACCGCACTGTGTGTAATGGTGTATCACGCGGCGGAAGGAATGATAACGGTATTTTTTCATTCGTGCAAACGGTGCTCTTAGTTCATTGTCTCTCGAGACGAAAGCTAATAAAATCGCGGTTTGCGTCTAAATTACAGTTTTTCATTCCAAATTATGGTTGGTTTCAGGGTTTTTTAGTAAAAATACAAGTACTCATACACATGTTTCATCTCTGAGTCAGTTTGAGAATTTTTTAAATCAGCTGCTCACAAAGTTAACCAATGCCTTTAAGTTCAATACAATCATGTAGTTCAACCCTCCCTACACCATCTATAGCATATGACTCGATATCCTGTTCAATACTACTAAGTACTAAAAACTTATATATAAAGACCAACCTGAACCAATGGAGAAAAGAAAGGCAGTTTTTATGAGCAGTTGGTCTTTATAGACAGGTTTCTTTAGAACATGTTTCAGTGAGAAAAGCTTTTCAAGAGAAACAAATACTGCCGTCTCTATAGCAGGTCTGACTGTTCTACGGCATGCACTTCTTGAAAAGCGCATATCACGTTATGATATAATATCTCTATGCGCTTCAAAAAAACCTTTGGATGTTATTACCCCGGCATTAGTTTGAGCAACCTCAGCGCTATGTGCATTCACAGAATAAATCCTATTAGGTACCCAATTACTACATGTGGATTGAGCGTGGAAATGTAAATTAATGACTATGTAAGTGCTTGCCTAACAAGTTATAATTACCTGCCATATCCTCATTTGACTTCGCAACTGTGAGGAATTTCTCGTCGACTGCTAATATTTCTTCAATGAGAATCTGTGAGTGATTGACGGGCAGTTGTCTTCTTTTAGCTGTGGCCAGTCTGGCAAGGACAGCTTGGGAGAGTAATTTTTCTGTGAATTCTGCCGCAAACTGAAAAGATAAAAAAAGAGAGAGGAAAAAGGTAACATTTGAAAGTCAGTGTCAAGTTCCTAGGTTTCATGACAATTCACGCATTGATGCTTGTGGTACATGTAGTACATAATAACACAGTATATATACATCATATGCATCTGAAAAATCCTGACATGGGTTATCTTTAGGACTCTTACCATTTTCATTTTTAAAATGAAATATTACTTAGACTTTCCAAGAGAACCTAAACCTTTTCCTTTTTTTTTTTTTTTTTTTAATGATATATAATTAGGCACCTCATCAAAAGTCAGAGCCAATTTGAATTGCAGCTTTTAGTGGCTTTCCCGCTCAGCGTCTCTTCCCTTCCGATCCTCCCATTTCTCTGCAGACAAAACAACAGGGGATCGGGAAAGCCGACGTAAAAGAACAGTCGCGGAGAAGACGATAAAAGACCCGGGACAAGACTTTTGATAAGTGGCCTTATTCATTTATTCACCTATTTTTTTTACTTATAATTCATTTATTTACATATATACACTTATATTCATTCATTTATTCATTCAATTGTTGTTTTTTATTGGTATTCAAATTGCCTCAGCAATAATTTCAGCATGGACTTCCAGACAACATTAATCAGGAGTACAAAAAAAAGTGCAAGTGAACCTAGGAGACTAGGAAGCACTGCATAAAGGGCTTCAGAATAAACCATTAATGATTTTCCCCCTGAAAAGGCACATGTAATTATCTACAATTTACATGTACATATACTTGCTTGCAAGTTATCCCCATGCCTGTATCTACATACATCATGTACAGTTCTCAACATTGTTCATACACTACATGGCATATTGACGTCTTGGTGTTTCTCCGAAGAACAGAAGTTGGATGAGTGGAATTTGGGCATTGGTTTATAGGTACACGTAGTTGAAGATGAACAATGAATGTAGTTTCACCTTGTAGGTTGTATAACAATGGAAATACTAAATCATGATTATTTCAAAGAAATATTCATACATTTTTATTTTGGAAAATGCTACATGTTTCAGATATTCCTGAGAGCCTGCACATGTATGTTTTGCAACTATGGGATGATAAATAGGTTTAGACTTTAGACTGGTATATGTACATGTACATGCAATATTGTATAATCATTTTGTACAAAATTGTTGCATATTCAAGTTAAAGAAACATACAGCCAACTCTGCCTAAGTCGAATTTCTTGGGACTGAAGAAAATGCTTCGACTTAGAGAAAATTCAACTTATGAGGGGTCAAAAACAATAGAAAATAAAGGAATGGAACCCAGTACAGACATTCGACTTAGGCGATTATTCGACTTATGCGACTTGGACTTACGCAGAGTTGACTGTACATGCACATGTAAATCAGGTCAAAGCATTTTCACAAAACAAAATTTAGAGAAAATCAATACTTGATAAGCGTATGAATACCGGTAATTCTGTTAAAGGGAAAGTCCACCCCAAAAGTTTCACTCTTTCAAGAAAAGGAGTTAAATTTGAACAGTATTTTTTTTTTTTTAATGAGCAAAATCGGTCAAAGAACGAGGAAATTACACTCATTTACATGTACATTTTCTAGTAAATTACTCTTGGCTCTGCAAATTGGCAACACTGATGACATCATATGCAAGCAGCTCTCCTTCACTTTGTACATGAAATTTCACATTTTCCCAATTTTCCTAGAAGTTGAACACATTTTCTCACCCCATAGTCAAAGTATGTTCTGTAAACTAAAAAGCAATTCTTCTGAACATACATTGACTATGGGAATTAGAAAATGTGTATAACTTTCAAGAAAATTGAGAAAATGTGAAATTTCTTATATACAAAGTGAATGGAGAGCTGCTCGCATATGATGTCATCAGTGTTGCCAATTTGCAGAGCCAAGAGTAATGTACTAGAAAATGTAAATGAGTGTAATTTTCTTATTCTTTAATCGATTTTGCTCATTTCTTGTTTAAAATGCTGTTCAAATTGAACTCCTTTTATGGAGAGAGTGAAACTTTGGGGGTGGACTTTGCCTTTAAGTGTGTAATCTTAGACAATTCTCAGGTGGAAATTACACACCCTATGAGCTGCAGCCAAGAGACAAATTAAATTTGACAGGTATTTCCTGAGTCTAGTTGATTTTTAGTTTTGTTTCTTCCTAGGGTTTAGCAAGAGTTGATACAATAGTGGACATGTGTTCATGAACATTCACTTGTTTTATGTTTACACACATGTACATGTGTACCAAACAAAGCAGAATGAATGAAATTTGCTCGCATGGCCAACTTCATGTACATGTACATGTATACAGACATTGATGACTTTTTAAAAAGGATTAAAGGGACCACTTCAGATGAAAACATGAAAACATGGTGCATTTTTTTTTTACTCATGGAATTATTAAGGAATGGGGAGGAGCAGTTGGATACATATTATTTCAATATGAAGTCTGGAAAAGTAAGAAAAATTTTTAACTATTCAAGTAAGTACCTATAGGATATACATGAACATACATGAATGTAGGTTTTTTTCTGGAAATTCACATCATAAAAACTTTTTTTTTTTAAAATAAAACTGGTTCAGGCACATTACATGCATTGCCTGTGACAGTAAATGTTTTAAATTTACAGCATACATGTACATGTACATGTACATGTATAGCAGTAAAAAATATACCATGTGTCCATGATGATAATGAAACATACATGTACATTGTACATGAATGAAATATAAATTGGCAGTACCCGTGCATGCACACTGTACAGTGCTCCACCAAACAGTATGCAAGCTAGAGAGTAGAGACAGGATCTTACAAGAAGGGAATAGAAAGAGAACTGTTGACAGAGTGGTGGTACTCTGCTTCATTAATCACAGAATTAGTCCTGTCAAATCATAATTCAAATACTCTCATTGGCAGATGAGAAAGATGACACACGTTTACATATTAAAGTCAATATCATGAAGCAACTACATGTACAGTTTGTACACAAGTAATAAAAATTGTTATTGATGTCTACGGTAGACATACATGTACAAGTACATGTATGTGCAATGGAGACATACTCACAAGCACTGTACACTACATGTAAGAGAGGAGAACAAAAGGATGACAAGGAGCTACAAGTATAAGCAGGGTGCTGTTGCATAAAACTTGCTATTATAGTAACTTTGCCATCAATGGTAATTCATGGAATACTGGATTTTGATTGGCTGTTCAGCAACCATAGTAGTTTACCATTGATGGCAAAGTTACTAAAATATCAAGTCTTTATGCAACAGCACCCTGCTTATACTTGTAGCTCCTTGTCATCCTTTTGTTCTCCTTTCTCTCCTTACATGAACATGCATTTTATCATCACTCCTAGCATTATTAATCATAATTCAATAATTTACACATAATTTGCACTTTACAATAATAGTATTATGCACCTCTTGTGGCCATTGCCAATTTCTCTTTCGAGACAAGAATTATTTAAAGCCTCATTTGATCAGCATTTATTCTTCAAATTGGCAACACCACCATTTTCATTTTATTGCTACATTTTTCTTATAAAACGTCATGTGTCTGAAATGAATATAAATTGACAAAAATTATGAGACGTCAAAAAGTTGTCAATTTGCAGGGGAAAACAGTGATTTTAAACTTTCTATCACATTGCCAATTTAAGGATTTTAATGCTTATTTTCCTTTAAAAAAATTTCAGCATCAAACAACGAATATTGACGCAACCAAAATGGGCACAGTTTGTGTAGAATTTTTTGCTCTTTCTGCTCATGTATTTGGTATGATTTTTAGGGCTTTGCATCAAAAGATATTACATGTAGGCCAAACCACAAAATGTGGACCTCTGTCACGAATGGGTTAAAATGTAGTTTTCCTAGTAATGACAATATGGGTGTAAATCAAGGGGGAGACAGGGGGAAACATTCCCAAATCTTTTAAAGGTGGGGGACAGGGTATGCCCCCGATCAAAATAAAGCTGAGGACCTTTTTTCTTTGATTGTGAGCAAATTTTTGGTGTGCCCCACCCCCCCCCCCATCCCAATGTTATGTCCCCCACCAAAATTTTAAGCTGACAACCATTTTTTTTGCTTGTGAGCAAATTTTTGGTTTATGTCTCCCCAAATTTAATGCCCCCAACAAAAAAGAGGAAAATTAAGCTAAGGACAAATATCAAACAGACTGATGCCCCTGAATGACAAGATTCAGTGACATTAATTGTGTATCAGTGTTAGAGTCAAAATTACTGTTATTAATCATTGGCATGGGGTATTGGAATTTATCAAAAATTCTATCAGTCTTCTTCACCGTCTAAAACTGGATGATATGGGAAAAGATTATTTTTCATGGTACAGGACCCCCTACCAATGAATTCAAAATGACCCAACATTAATAAGTCTCTTTACACTATGATAACGGCCTTTACGAATCAACAGTTTTTACCATGTATTACCGATCAAGCAGGGGTGGCGCTACAGGGGGGGGGGGGGCAGGGGTAGCCTGGAGGCTCCTAGAGAGTAAAAAAAAAAAATGCTAACGTTAAGGTTTTATGGGGTTTTTTTTACTCTCTAGGAGCCTCCAGGCTAGGCAGGGGAGCTGCCCCTTATAATTTTTCAAGTGATAAAAAAATGGAGAAAAAGAAGAAAAGAGAGGAGGAAGAAGAAAGAGAGGCCTGGGGTTTACAACTATCTATACCCCTAACGTAAAATCTATTTGTTCATTTAAAACTTCAATAAATGCACCTACATGTACGTTTCACCTTGACCCCTTATCAAAATACCCTGGTGCTGCCCCTGCAATCAAGTAAAAATGTGAATTTCAATGAACATGGATAATGTTAATTTTTCAATGTTTCTGTTGACTCTACATGTACATAATATCAAAATATTAACTTGGGAAAGAGTTCCTTACGTACCCCCGCTAAAAAAAAATGAAGTTCAGAGACACCGTATTTTGCACTGTTTTCTTCTCAGCTCTTTGTTTTTTTCTTGACTTACTATGCCTGCCGACGTGACTCGAACCCGGGACATCTAGATCTACCTCTCAAGACCGACACCTTACCTATCGAGCTAGTGAGAGATCGCTGGAAGTGAAAGGTCTCATAATGATTATAAGCCGGAAGTCGCGATTAGTCTCACTCCCAGGATGCATTGCTCTTATTTTTCTGACTAAATTATCGATGTCTATGTGAAATGCACAGTTTACGGGTAAGCTCTTAATTCTGACAGAATAAACCCACAGTCTACCTCTTAATTTATAGCATTTTTCCATGTTCAGTATTTGATATTATGATTAGACCTATCATTCCAAGTCATATCCTTATATTTTTTTTCAATTTTAGCGGGGGGTACATATAGAACTCTTGCCTGTTACCTCTCCTCCATGGCCATCATAAATCCCGCAAAATTTTTCTGTCAATCCATCCTTCTCTCCGGTCGCATAATCAAAGCGATCTTCCATGCCTGGTCGTCTCCCTTGAATCGAATACACTGCAACATTGTCTTTCTGAAGTTCCCAATGTACCACTTCATTCTGACTGTCAAGTTGTTCCCTGTGGCTTGATCTATGACTATGGCTATACCTTAAGTGTCCATTACTTCTTACAGCGTGTCCCCCTTTATTTAAACCAGGAATTCGCAGGAGCACTGGCGGCCCGGGCCCGGCATCTGAGTGCATGAGAGTCCGTCTGAAAACCGAGCGCAGTATGTGATCCCTGTGGAAGACATAGCCGTAAAGAAACAACAGTGCGAAGACCACTGCAATTGTTTCATATTTGAACAAAGTTCCACGCACAAAGCGGCTAAAAAGTGCAATGAGAGTCATTTTAAATTCTGATGGGTTTGGCTACTCCATTTTAAGGAGAGAATTAAGAAAATGAGTAAGAAACAAAAATGATGTTGTCTGCTGCAATGCAATGAAATACGAAAATACATGTCCCAATAGCCTAGCTAGCATATGCATGCAATGCAAACTCGACTACCGATATCAAATAATATAAGATCGCGATCACGCTTTTTTTTTGCGGGGGGAGGGGGTGGAGCGCTCTGCTTTGCTTGAGGATGTAAATAGACAAAAATTAGAATTTCAGTGAACTGGATTAGAATACGACAGAGATTTTAATCGAGAAATTATCTTTAATCAATTGGCGTTATGTATATAGCTTCAATTAGGGGGAAATGTTCCCATATATTCCCTACCTCCTCCGCCCCCCCCCTCCATTTGGAGGTATACGTGTCCTTCACGTTTTCTTTGGGGTCTCCTTTCATTCTTCTTTTATTTCATATTTTATTTTCAGTGATGATTATCGACTTTGGCCTTACAATGATGCAAACTTTTTTCAGTTGTCTATACCTGCTGGTTAGCTAACTTCGGGGGGGGGGGGGGGGGGAGACAAAAACTTTGAGCGTTTGACTGCTATAATCACCTTTAATTTTATAATCACTTGTATGTCACAACCCTTTTGATATACCCTGTTTCCCATTCGCGTATGAATTAGTTCGAGTGAAACTTTATAATCATTGTGCAGGCCTAAATCTAAGTTCATTTCAGATTGCCAGGGATCAGGAAGGGGGTCACCACTCATTGGGGGAGGGGGAGGGTCAGAATATAATTGACGGGGGGAATGAAACTTGGAAGACAAGCATCAAAGACGCAAAACCTCGAAATTTCTCGATCTTTATTCACTGTTCAAGTACTGAAACAAACAAACAAAGTTTGCATCATTACAAGGCCAAAGTAGATAATCATCACTGAAATGAAATATAAAATAAAAGAAGAATAAAAAGCTGACCCAAAGAAAACGTGAAGGAAACGTATACCTCCAAATTTTTGTAGAAAGAACTTTCAAGTTTTGTTCATTCACTTTGCTCACTCGCAAAATAAAAGACAGTATGGTACATACTCTAAAAAGGAGTGTCAACTAAAAAAAAGATCGAGGTCCCTTAACATTCCATTCAAATAATGGGGATCTATACCTCTGCGATATTGCTTAAAAACAATTTTTGTGTGGTTAACTGGAGGGACTGCTTAGTCGATCCTGCAAGTTTGAACCCCAACCCTTTTCCGACTCGGTCGCTTTGCTCCCTCGCCGAGGATATTCGGCATCAATCATCCCCTCAATTAACCAAGAACACAAGTCGACACCCATATAGCTGCCTACTGCCGCGCCCTTGGACTACGGCTGTTTGGGTGTCAGCCCCCCCCCCCCCCCCCCCACCACCACCACCACTCCAAAAAACGTTCCGCGGCCCCTCCATTAATGATAATACAACATTTTGCATTTATTTCAATATACCTGATTGATTGATTAATGGGGTGTTGCAAGAAAGTTGCAATCGATTGCAAATAATTGCTAATTTTGAAACAACCATTCTGATTGGCTCAGGGTCTGCCCTTTTAAGAAGACATGCATGCAATAATGATTTTGATTGGCCAGTGACAATCAGTTGCAACTTGCAATCGATTGCAACTTTCTTGCAACACCCATATACGTCTCCGGGATCTAGGGTTCATGTTCTCTAATTTTCCACTTAGGCCTGCAATAGTGGGTCTTCATTTTCATCAAAGAACATAACGAAATATTCACAAATAGGTCCGATGAACCGTAAACAAACATGACCACAATACTTCAGAAGTATATATATGAAAGTTGAACTAAAGACCTCCCCCTCCCACTCCCTCCTCTTCTCTCTCTCTCTCTCTCTCTCTCTCTCTCTCTCTCTCTCTCTCTCTCTCTCTCTCTCTCTCTCGCACTCACTCCTTCTTCCCTTCTTTCTCTCCCCTCTCACGCTCTCTCTCTCTATCTATCTCTCGCTCTTTGTCTCTACTCTCCCCCATAGCTCCCCCCCCCCCCTTTTCTCTCATGTCACGCGCGTTTTGCTTTCTATTTCTGCATAAGAGCCACGCCCAAGGCATATGAGAATATTCATTCAGCGCACATCTTTAATCTTCCATTTTGCTACCTTGTTCAGACCAGAGAAGGCATTTCAATTTTTCGCACGCACAGAAATTCCCCTTCGGAATACTTTAGAAGCACGTCTGTACAGAATGAAAAACCAGGGAAAATTTCAGGTAAGGGATTTCTTTCACCGATAAATTAGTGATATAAATATACTAATAAAATGATTACGCATCTTTTGAATTATTATCCGCAATATCAAATATCACTTATTACTGATTTCATATCTTTTCAGATTGGCACTTTTCATTTGTTTCTTTGGATACTGATAACTGCAGGTATGTTTATCTCGTTCCATTTCCTGTATTTGGAATTGGGGAGGAGGGAATGTCCACGCGGTGACCCATACTTCAGAATTAAGACGTATATCCCATCTCGTATAATCTTAATGAAAAGAATCTGTCAAAGGGAATTCCCATTTTCAGCTATATTCTAATTCAAATGTTATGTTTGTGTCGAAAAGCAGGCTCAGGAACGCACTATATACGCTGGCACGATTATTTTCCTTTTTAGCAATATGATACCTTTATAAATATGAGAACAAGTGTGAAATACATAATCATATACTAATGTTGAATTCGCAGAGCATTTTAAATCAAGCATTTTAAATCAAGTGGTCTAAACATACTGAAAGCTGCTTGTGGGTGGATGGTCATGTTATGACGCCACTGCATTACTATCCGATTTGGATTTTTCACTGGAAAGTTTGTCTTTTTTATTTTATTTATCCTCATGCGAGGGGCTCTATTGTTCGTGCCATAAAATTGCAACTACTTACACACTAAGAAAAAAGGTGCAATTTTGCACCCTTCAAATGCAACACTGTGAGCTTCTTTTGAGGTGCACTTTTGCACCCTAAGAAGCTTTTTGCACTTTTAAGGGTGCAGTTAGCTACATTTTGCACCCTAAAGGGTGAAGAGTTACCCTTTAGGGAAGGTGCAAATTTGCATCTTTTTTCTGCATCCTAACATGTGCAAAGTTGCACCTGTTAGGATGCAAACGGGCGTTTCCGGTGCAAGCAAGAAAAAAAAATGCATTTTGCACCTTTTTTCATGTAGGGTGCAAGATTGCACCCAAAAAAGGTACTGCCAGTGTTGCATTTAGGGGGCAAACTTGAACCTTTTTTTTTCTTAGTGTCTACAATAATATGAAACTCATGCCGCGGTCGTTTGCATGAAAACTAAATTGGTGCAAATCATGAACCAAGTTGACAATACTTTTTAAACTTCGTTTGTACTTTTTATTACAGATATAAACGAATTTGTAAATTAATTTCTTTAACTAAATATGAGTAGTGCATTCCATTTTTTTTTTTACTTCCAAAACAATATCTTATAATTTATTTTAGAAATGATAAGAGCAAAATTCAACATTAGATTGAATAGATTCATTTTTTTCTCTCTATTTCATAACCGATTAACATTTTATGAAAACAATTCTTACATGAAATTAATTTGGATAAAATCTTCCACTATAACGAATCTTTTTTTCAAGTGAGGAGAAGGTGGTTGATTGTTTCTGGGATCTTATAGATATCACAATTTTTACACACACAAAAGAAGTCTGAAGAACTTTGATTTAACGCCCCCCCCCCCCCCTGAACGTGATGAATTTCCGGGTTTATATTCACAAACCTTTTTTATTGAGACAATTTTCCAGCCTAGCCTTTATACAAAATTTAATTTTAAAAAGCTAGGAGTCGTAGAAGCATTAAAAAACAACCCAGTATGGATATCTATGTTGCTTGAATATCACCTATTTTTCTTTCTTTCTGTAAGCATTTAAGCGAATTAAGTGTCTAAACTATAATGTCGTTTCTTTGCTTGTTACTGGATTCGAATGATTATGAATATTCTTAGGAATATATTTCATCTGACTGGTATTTTTTTCATATCTTATCTTTAAAAAAAACCCTGATTATCTTGGCTTTAATATTTTAATGATGTAATAATCATAATATTCCTTTATGTATATATTGATTACAATTATTTTTATGTTATTTTGTTATGTAGCCCAGCAATTCAGTCGTTTGACTGCTGTTGTGAATGGTTTCAATATACTGTTGTTTATTTAATCCGAATATCTAATTCAATAAAAACATAAATTCTCATTTCTGGAAATTCGCAGCACTTAGAATGTCAATTCTGTTGTTGATTTCACCAACAAATCAATAAAAAATATATTTATTTTCAATTATTATACCCCAACCGCTACGAATTTGTCTAATGCTCGACTGCCATCAATTCAATCTTTTTTTTTTTTTTTTTTTTTGTTAGATCTTTTCGTCGTATTTGGCTCACAATTCGATCACCCATGCAATGCTGACGATGGGGAAACCTCTACACTGATGCCAAAATATGAGGAGGACAGGACGAGGTCATTTCAAGGTCACGGGTTTGCCAAGAAGCGCGTATGTGCCCCGCCATGTAAGAAAGATATTTCATTTTCGGTCGACTATGACATTTATCAAAATGTTCACTGAGAGACTCATGATGATAATCATAACAATGATCATGATAATGATGATGATGATTGTAATGCTAATACTATAGTAACAATAATTAGGCCCATAAAATGATAACAAAAATAAAAGAAATAATATTAACAATGATGACATATAATGATGATGCAAATAATGATAATAATTATGCAGACGTAGAAAATATAAAGGTCTAGAAATCTATCAACATTTTGATGCCAACGTATATTTACTTTTGTGCATGATTAACAAATTTGAATGGAATTGATTTTAAAACGGAAAACGGGTATTACTGGGATTATTAGTGGGAATGAATTGAATTTTTGAATGTTCTTTTTTTTTCATTTATTTACTTTATTTATTTCCTCTTTTTTATTTTCATTTTGCTAAATTGTCAATTGCTGCATGGAAAAGTACAAACGAAATTTGAAAATGAATTCAATCTTTCGTTTTAATATCTTGTTAGTTGGGCATTTCTTTTTGTGTATCTCTTGGGCAAACTATTTTATTAATTTGTTGGTCAAGTTTAGCTCAATAATTGGGCAAACTCTCGATTTTGACCATCTATTGATGTTTTGATCAACAGTTGGTCAAAATTTCGGCCAACAATTGGTCACAATTTTTGCCCAACCCTTGTTGGTAAAAAATTGGTCATTTTTCGACCAACATTTTTGCAGTGATACAAAGATAAACTTTTGGTATACGTCTGTATATTACATTTTGTGCTTTTATAGCCCCTTTAATTTTGCTGTTTATAGAACTACAGATCAATTCAGCGTCCTCGTCCTGAAAATGTAAAATAATATAATGTCTACATATACCTTGACAATCATAAGCATGCAGTCGCTAGTTTTTATTGCATGGGTTTAAAAAGTACATGCTAGCTATGGGTGTAAAATTGCTATAGCGACGAGGGAATACAACATGTGCACTGATATTTTTCACCAGTCACAAGTATGAGTTGCTTTGTGTCAATGCACTGTGGAAAAAAATATTGACTAATAAATAATGACTTTTAATACTATACTTTCGAATGATCATGGAAGGAGAGACCGACATAAAAGAACGAGTTTTGTTTCTCCCTTTATCTCGTGTAGCGTGCTTCCCGTCTCCATGCCAACCTCAAGAGGAATGCCGTGAGACCAACACAGGTTACTCCTGCCGTAAGAGTAAGTAATTATTGGGGGGGGGGGGAGGTACAGCGGTACCCAGCAGTGTTGTAGTGCCTTGATGCTGGGCCTTCGCCTTAAGGCGCCTTATAAGGCCAGTTTTTTCAATGCCTTGGCCTTGGCATTCATTGCCTTGGCCTTGGGCATGCCTTGGCCTTGGCCTTCATTGCCTTGGCCTTGAGGGTTTGAAGCCTTGAAAATCTCCAGAAAATTCAAGGCAGTTTCAAGGCATATGGAATTTTGTACTTTTGCAGGTATAATTTCAGATGTTTTGGTTGTTTTGTGCAGTAAAGCTACATGTATATAATTAATCTAATACAAGTCGTATGCAGTTATAACAGGCTTGGGAAATTCTTGTATTACAAAATCTTAGGTAATACCAGAAGATGATGATGATTACAGAGTAACAACAACAACAACAATATTAATAATAACAATAACAGTAATGATAATTAAAATAGTAATAATAATGTAAACAATCATGATATGATGATGAACATAATTATGATGATGATGATGATGAAGATGGCGATGATCATGATGATGATGATGACAATCGATAAAGATGGAGGTAACATTGATAACACAGATTATTACCTCTATGATTTGTTTTGCATTAATACTTCAATACAGTTTTTAAAAATTCCTTTTAGTTTTTGAATCATGAAAATGGAAAGTTACTACAAATATGTTTTTCAGTATGTTACATCCCTGGAGGCCCCTGTGGTAAGTGCGCATTACAGAAACCATTGAATGTATTACACTGCCATTGTATTTCTTCTTGTCACCAATAATTCAATTCAATTCGTCTTTATTCAGTTCCATGTATAAAAAGAGTTTCATAAAAACATGCAGAAAATGTAATACAATTAGCATGCAATTATTAAATATAAATAGAATGACAATTTTAAAAAAATAGGAATTAGGTTGCTGTATAAAATAAATTGGAGAGAGAGAGAGAGAGATAGAGAGAGGGGGGGGGGGGGTGTTCGGCCCTTAGGGGTAGTGAGCATTGCAAAGACCAGTGAATGTGTTGTATACATGATTTCCAATTATCATTATACTTTTTTACTTTAACGTTTAGCAGATGTTAGATTGACATAGAATTTATAAGAGCTTTTGTTTCTGAAACCTTGTGAATAACGTAGTTTGTATCTTTTACTCTGGTTTCCAGGAAGGAGAAAGTTTTCAATTCCGTTCCGATAAAGACTTGAGCATTAAAGTTTATGCTTTATCATTTCAAATGTTTTTATCTATAATCATCTGTAGCCATAATTATATACATGCATATCGAGTGCCACATTGTGCAACTGCTTACTGCTCTGAAGTGAAGTGAAGTGAAACGAAAATGTTTGACAAAATTATTTTACATGTACCTTCGACTCTGAACTAGAAAAAACTTCACCGTACATCTGTACATTTGATATCAGTGGGAGCGACATCTCAGGCATCATAATGTATAACTGATGGGAACTCATGGGAAGGTCATTTCAATGCATATTTGCTGTATTTTAAGTACGATTTGGGTACTCAGACGTCTATACATAAAAAAAGCCTCTTTTATAGGTAACAGAAACTATTCTTGATTGACTTCAGAATAAACATCACGTTGAATGTCAAAGGCTATGTATTTATAATTCTTTTGTGCATGCGTGATCCCCTTTGTATATGATCCCTTTTCTTGTATTTCTTAATTTAATGCCTTGGCCTTGGCCTTGAGGTTTCATGCCTTGGCCTTGGCCTTGAGGTTTCATGCCTTAACCCTGGCCTTGGGTTGCCATGCCTTGGGCTTGAGGGTTTGGGCCTTGACTACAACACTGGTACTATTCAGGCTAACAACACGGTAATGTAATGTAATGGCACGTATACATACCACGGTAATTTTACGATGTACCATCAAATTACCTCGGTTGCGCCATATAGTTACCGTCGTAAATTTTACAAGGGATATGAAGAGGTAAAGGAAGACTTTATCTTTTTCTGTTTTCAATCCGTATTAATTTTTTGTTGGAATACAATACATGTATTCCTCTCAGGCCCGAATCCGCACGAAGCGGCAATTGCTGACGTCGGGAAAGAGTGGTAGGCCTATCCTTTGTTTGAAAAGTGACGTATTTGACCCATTACATAGGTCACAGGTGTCGATCCAGGGGATGATGGCAGGCAAAGAAATACATGTAATAACATGGAATTAGTTACAATAATATTTACGAGGCTTATGTGTTATATTGTTTATGCCACAAGAGGGCGCAAAAAAGAGTTGAAGGTCTTTAGTAAGGGGGACAGTTCGTTCCTATACCGGGTGTATCCACACACACACACACAAATAAAACACGTTACACTTTTGAAAAGACTGTCATTAATACAGTTCTATATTTGGGAGATTTTTTCATGTTGATAGATGATCAATCCTCTCATCTGCCAAGTGCCACTTACTAAACAAATTTTCATTCACCATTGGGCAAATACCAACTGTTTTTGTCCAGGGTGTCAAAAATGACTTGCGCCAAATTGAAAGAAGGGGGAAACTTTAACAAGCCGTCCGAATAATCACTCATATTCAATGAAATTACTCTGTGCCTTAAATTTATGATGATGTTATGATAGTATAGGCATTTTATGGTAATTTTCATTTATGGTTTTAATGATTTCAATGATTTATGCGTGTGTGAGAATCGATATTGTGCGATTACTGTTAGATCGTTTTTAAGCACGCTATTCACAACACACGCACACACTTGTATCAAAACCACATGCCAGTCATTCATTCAAGGAGTTATCAAATAAATTCATCTGCTTATCATTCAACCAATCGGTTAATTAATCAAATCAATAATCAATCAAATAAACAATAATTATATCTTATTTAGTTAGCAAATCAACTAAACCCCTTGATCAATCGATCATTCGATGGATCAGTAAGACAATTAGTCATCCGATTAGTTGATCAATCAATCAGTCAATCCATCCATCAATAAATCAATCAGTCAGTCAGTCATTCTTTAAGTCAATCATGCAAGTGTAGTGTTTAATCAATTGGGATCATTCTATTCAATTTGACCTTAGATTGTTTGAACAATAGCACTGGAAATGAACTTGGGAACTGGGGATAAACTCCTGGTTTTTTTTTCGAGGGGTATTGATATATATATATATATATATATATATATATATATATATGTATATATATATATATTACCAGAGATGGGATGAAAAAGAAATCAGCATCTTTGACTACTGTCTAGGATAGACTTGAAATCATATGGATACACTGTGTTTGATAGAATGATTGACTGTGAAATTTATTGAATATAAGTAAAAGAGATTATCTGGTTGATTTATTGATTGATCGAAAGGCTGATTGATGTGTTTGTAATGAAGGATCAGGTTGATGTTCTTGATTGCATGCCTGGTTTGAAGGTGCTTTGATGTGTTTGTAAACAATTTGTTAAACTCATTGTGGTCAGACTCATTGATTGATTGATTAATTGACAGAGTTGCCCGAATGCCTTATTGGTTGACTGATCGATGAATTGAGCAATGGCTGAATGATTAACTGATGACCTTAACGATTGACCGACTGGCTAAATGGTTGATTGACTGCATGACTGATATATTGATTTATCACACATTATTCTCACCCAAGCATGAAGCAGTGAACAAATGATATCATTAAATCCACAGAAGAAAATTGCCACATCATGCCTAGGCTATCATAATACCATCATTATTCATGGCAAATAGCAATTTCTTTGAAAGGGAGCAATTTTTCGGACGGATTGTTTAAGTTTCCCCTCTTCTTTCAATTTGGCGCAAGTCATTTTTGATACCCTGGACAAAACCAACTGGTGTTCACCCAAGCGTGAATGAAAATTTGTTTTGTTAGTGGCGCTTGGTAGATGAGACTATTGGGCATCTATCAACATGAAAAAAATCTCCCAAATACTTTGAACTGTATTTTTGACAGATCTTTCAAAAGTGTAACCTTTTTTTTATACACACTGTATAGTTCATGGCACAGCTAGTTCCTATCTGAATTATTTGGAGTCAAAACACTGTTTCCATACAGACATCTTTTGACAGAATTAATTAGTATACCTAATTCCCATAAACTTAATTCTCTCAAATGCTCTGAAAATGAGGGTATTGAAAGTCCCTGTCGTGGGAGGGCGGATCCCATACCCTTCCCCCGCTCGATCGCTTCGCTCTCTCGCCAAGCAGGATTCAGCACCAATCATCGCCCATCCACGAACACAAATCGACAACCCACCCCCTCCCCCATGCCTGCGGTATTAATTCAATTACAACCTCGATTAGCATAACAATAACGACAGGCCTAATGTTAATCCCCCGTGGGCCTTCATTAAATTTTTGAGTGATTCAAAACCTGCGCTAAACATGAAAAGTAATGAAGTCCGTGAAGGCAGCTAGCCCTGACGCTACTAATGCAACGCTTACGCGCTGTTCATTTCACATGTATACGTTTTCTGCAACGTCACCTTTACATGATGCGTCAAAGACCGTCAGTAAATGACGTTCATAATTATCAAGGATAACACAGGGGTATTAAAATAATGGCGATGGTTTGATAAGTTTACGTAATGTGAGTACCCTCAGTATGAAAGTTCAAACTGGAAAACCTAATTCCACCTTAAGATTGATGAAGTACAGATTTCAATAACTGCGTTTTTGTGATAAACAGCAGTGAAAGGAAGGACGGGTCATTCGCATTGGTATTAATGAAGAAAAATGGAAATAATTTCGTCAGTATAATTACACGCAAAATGCTAAGAAAAGTATAGCAAGCACTATACAAATTTAACTGTTACTATTATGATAATTTTGAGTAATCCTTTAAAAGGAATCTCTTTTTTTTTTTTTTTTGCGATGCCCCTTCGATCCCCTTAGAGAACGTTCCACATCTCGTATAAATGCACACAACTAAAATACTCCTTGACGATTCGTCGGTATAATTTGATGTCATTTCTCTAATATCAATAGGTCATGACATCACTAGTCCCGAAAAAGCTCTGACTCAAAGCTTGCGTCTGATCGATAAACGACCCTCCTTGCATGAAGGTCGTGTGGAGATCCTCCATGAGGGTGTTTGGCGTCCGGTTAGCAGACGACAATGGGACATTTATGATGCTTCCGTCGTCTGTCGTTCTCTTGGGTTTCCCGCCGTTGTCACAGCGCGTGAGAAAGTAGATCCTGGTTCTAACATGGCGAGGGCGTCGACGACATCGCAAATGATTCGACTTGACTGTGAAGGAGATGAAGAGAACATCACTGGATGTCACATGATGTTGGTTGATTCTTTTGAGCAAAGTTCTGCTTACGTTCTATGTGGTAGGAAAATTCATCCTTTTTAGCGCTCGATGGAAAATTCTGTTCTCTTTTGATTCCCTCTCCCTTCTTCAAATGGCTGATTGAATTTCGTTTAAGCTATTTTCATCCTGTATTTGACATTGCCTGTTACATGTTATCTCATATAACATTCATTTCTTCCCGGTATCACTCTCATATATGATGCGTCAGCCGTTGACGCATACTTGTCGCAAATCGACGCCTCGTTGACTAAAGCAATGCCATACGCAGGAATTTTTTTCCGGGGGAGGGGAGGGCAAGAATAAATAAAATGTTCGAGAAAACACACGACGGCGCTTTTACATTTTTAAAATTGAAATTTAAGGGTCTGGGCCCTCTTGCATAAGAAGTTGCGATTAAACACAACTAAAAAAATTAAACGCAAGTATACCAAATAATCATTTCTGATCAAGTTGCGTTTAAAAAAAATTAAACGCAAGTATACCAAATAATCATTTCCGATCAAGTTGCGTTTAATTTTTTGAGTTACGTTTAGTCGCAATTTTTTATGCAATGGGGCCCCGGTGCATACTTTGGATGGATTTTGTGGAAAATTCATTAAAAATAAAGTTGCGTTTAATTTTTTGAAAGGCGTTTAATCGCAACTTTTTATGCAAGAGGGCCCTGGGAAAAAAAATCGCTGAATCATCATATCGGCCATTGTTTATAAAGTTTAACAAATGTACACACACGTGACCATCCAACTCTGCCTCACTGCCCGAAAATCAGATGGAATGTTTTCGATTTATTTGTTTTTTTACATAAAAAGGGCTTCCCTTTCTTTAACAAATAAATATAATCTCCCAACCATAATATTTATGCAGAGACATTTAAAAAGGCCTTTTCTGAGTGGTCACGCACGCATGGGTGTCGATCTCGGGGGGATGGGGGATATATCCCCCCAATATTTTGATCAGGGGGGATGGCCTGTACAATCATCCCCCCAATAATTTACCATGAAAAAATGAAATATTTCATAGCCTCCTATAATCCTGGAAAAGTAAAACAAAAGTAAAGACAGAGAAAAGATAATAAAGAGCAAAGAAGCAATTTTTTTAAAAGGGAAAGGAAAAGGAAAAAGCTTTCAGGGCTCGCTCGCTTCGCTCACTCGCATTTTAAGTATTTAAACCAATGAGGTTGTAATACAATCTTCATGAAAGCAATCCGGTTTGCATATTGTCTTTCCATCAAATAGTATGCTATTATTTTCTACTCGCATTTAATATCTTTTGTTATTTTAACCAATGCCAGTAAATATTTTTTATCAGGGTTTATTATGAAATGAAACTGATTTGCATCTTGTCTTTTTGTCCATGTACTACTGCAAGGAGTCGAATGGGAAGAAGACCCATAACAGAAGAATTTTCATGGAATAATGGCCTGTGACCGGTAGCCTATTCTTATCTTTCCAAATATGAGAAAGGATCCGATGCTAATAAAATGTATATTATCAAAATGATAGAATCGGAGTAACAGTACACTAGAACCTAGCTGTTCTCAGCATTAAAAAAATAGCCCTTTCTAGCTCTCTCGCTCTGCTCGCTTATAGAAAACAGATAAAAAGGCAAGCGCTCTTATTCCGTCAGCGACATGTCCGAATATTGTAATATTTTAACAGCGAGATGTAAAGCTTTTCTCGAATACAGGTAAATGGTACATCATAAAATTAATCTAATTTACTTTGCTGGAAATTCTACGTTTTACTAGAAAGAAACAGAGTTTTTATCGGTAGCTCGCTTCGCTTTCTCATAGAAACAAAATGGTTTTAGATGGCAAACGAGACACCAAAAAGGTGATCAAAACTATTCAGATATCTTTGAGGCTATCAAAGAATGTAATTTTTTTCCTCGCTCGCTGCGCTAACTCGAATATGTAATGTAGATATTTCATTGACCTACACTGGATTTTTATAACAAAATAACACTTCATCACTAAAGTGTGTTTTCCCCTATTCGCCTCCCTCGCTTGTAATATTTGAAATAGGGTGGTTTAGGAAAGTAACAATTGGACCAGCGAGGTGCTGAATTAGTCAAACTTTTTATATTGCTTGTGTGTATTTTGAGGACAATAGCATTTCATTTATAGCTAGAAAGTGGAATTTTCGGCTCGCTCGCTTCGCTCGTTCGCAAAATAAAAAACGGGATGGTTCGTACTCTACGTAAAGGTTCGAGTCCTCTACACTTCCCATTCAAGTAATGAGGATGTACGTCTGCGATATTGTTTGAAAACAATTTTTGTGCGGTTAATTGGAGGAACGTTAGATTAGACTAATATAATACAGAGATATGGGCAGCAAAAACAGGTCCTACCCCCCCCCCTTGCATATTAAGTCTATCCTTCACGTTTGAACCTACACACCTTTTCCCCGATCGGTCGCTTTGCTCCGCCGTCAAGCGTATTCGGCATCAGTCATCCCCCCCCCCCCCAACCGCGAACAGAAATCGACACCCATAATAATATGTCTTGTTTACCCAGGGTAGTCTCTTCAGTACTAAATACTGTTCTCCCAGAGGGCCCTGCAAGAATATGTATTGATTAATTGCCATTTGGGCTAATTTTCTTGATGGGATTGATTAGCGCAGGTAAAAACCACTGACGCAAGTTAAGTGAGACTTTTCCCCTCTTCTCTTCTCGCCGAATTCAGGTCAGGGTGTATGCGCATCCAACCCATGTTTGAATGGAGGCTCCTGCTTGTCACATCCATCGAACCGATTCAAACCGAAGTGCTCCTGCAACATTGGTTTTATCGGATTTCGGTGCGAATTCCTAACATCCTGCAAAGGTTGGCGTGATATCGGTTTTAATATAACTGGCAAGTACGTGATCAAAACGGATGAAAACGGTGAGCCGTTAACAGTCAACTGTGACATGGAAACCGACGGGGGCGGTTGGACAGTCATTCAGGTAATCATTAATGCCCAAGCGTGCATGGATAGACTTGTCGGCGCGAAATTCAACAGGTTTTTTTTTTTTGAAAACGCAATGGGCCATGGGCGAAGGGGGGGGGGCGGATATTTGCCGAAAATGATCATTTATTGTACATGAATTAAGATGTAAAGGCATATTAGTGATTCAGAATAGTATATTTCTTACGTACATGCATGTTTTCCCCCTCCATAGGTCCCCATTTTTTCCAGAAAAGTGCCCCTTTTTGCTGATGCCCATCTAACACCACCGGGGGGGGGGGGGGGTTTTATAATGAAATGAGAGAGAAAGAGAAGGGAGATGGGAATCCGAAATCCCATATTCTGACTCCAGTTTAAAACTTGCTGCCTATACTGCATTATTAGGCACCCGCCCCTATATGGGTGTCGTTCATCAAAAGCCGGGAATTACGATACAGACATCTACTGTCGATTTTCATTTTAAATTTATACTGATTACCCATAATGGAAGATATAATTCATTTCAACTTGTGTTATGAATTTCAATTTCCGTTACTTTATTTTACAGCGTAACTCGCAGGCAAATTTGTTCTTCAGGAAGGGGCGAGGCGTGCTTGGGGAAGACAGTTACCGCCGTGGTTTTAATTTCTCGAACGGAGACTTCTGGTTGGGACTGGAGAGAATCCTGCAGTTGGGACCTTTTCCTGTCAAACTGAGGCTGGACATAAGTTTGCTAATCTATACGCCATCTAAAGTATTTGCTTTATATGATTTCTTCTTGATGGATGCTCATCATGGGTAAATAAATATAAGTAT
>CM057169.1:19253660-19289412 GCA_029962745.1 Echinometra lucunter
GTGAAAGGGTAAAAACTTGTACGTAACTTATATCTCTAACAATATTTTGCTCATCCAAATATATTATGGGCAACAGTGGATTTAAAATTCAGCCATGGTTGTGTTAAATAAAATGATAAATAAAAATAACTTGTTACAAAGAAGGGAAATTTCAAACTGATTCTTTCTGGAGAGATTTATTTATGATGAACGTAAAAACACTATGTGAAATTTAACTCATACAGAGAGAAAAAAAAAAACAAGTCTATATAAATTGTAAAAACTAAATATAGGATTTCCCGGCCAAATTCGCAAGTTTGTGATTCAAATTCATTTTCTTTGCATTCAAACTCGCCCAAATTGATTTTGCCGTGTAAAATTATCATTCAATTCTCCTGTCTTAATTATTTTTTTTTATTTAACATTTTAATCGAAGGATTTCATAGATATACAATTTAAAAACTGCTTAATTGGCATTCAAATTCGCCGACACCTGTCGAGGCGTCATTTCCAACATTCAAATTAACTGAACACCGAGCATTCATATTCGAGGTATATTCATTCAAGTTAAGGGAAGTAATGAATCGCACGTGTTCTAGTTTGTTTGTTAGATTTTTTGTTTGTTGGTTGGTCATATATTTGATATTTACAATCATGAATAATGCGAATATAAAATGCATGCTTTATCATTATGATCTGTTCTGCTATTTCTTTCAATGGCATAACGGTATTTTCAGGACAGTGCATTTGGGGCGCTGTCAGAAATTCATTAAAGAGGGGCGAAAACCGGGGCTAGGCGCAGGGCACTATATGGGCACTATATTACGTGGGACAAGGGGAAGGGAGCCCTAATCGCCCCTCTGACTACAAGCTAAATAAGGAATTATGATTATGCTCACAATTTTGACACGAGTCCCCACCCCAATCACAATTGCACGTGCATTATCCTTCTATGTTTTCAAGAACTATGCCTTTGTTACGAGGAAACACGAGACACTTTTAAAATTCACAAACCTCTTTAGACCATCAATCGTGTCAATAGATGATTTTTTTTTTGTTTGTTCGTTTTTCCTTTGTTTTATTTACAATTAAATGTGAATGTCCATATGGTTATGAAATGAAAAAGGAACAGGACACTAATAACCCAAATACGAATCTAATAAATCATTAGTATGGAAAATACGTAAATTAATGTCATAACTTACATTCTGAATGTTAGCTAAATAAAAATATCTATATTTGTCATAATATACAAAAGGAAAACAAAAACACAAACATGAAAGAAAAATTGAGTGAGCAGTAAAAATGTGTAAAGCATCATTTTATAACAACCGTCGAATTTAACTGCTCAAAGTGCTGAATTGAAAAAACGAATTAGAATGCTGGAATGACAACGTCGCGAGGTCAGCAATTCATGTTGCGCTAAATTCAAGGAAAAGATAGTGAAAGACGCAGCTTTTTCATGAATTTGAATGAGAAATATGTAAATTCGAAAGAGAATTTTAAAGATTTCAAAACTAGTAACACGGATTTGAATCCGAGATACACCTGACATAAGTAAAATCGTCGAATTTGAATGCAAAATAAATGAATATGAATGACAAACTTGCGAATTTGGCCGGGAAATCCTATATTTGAATTGCTCATAACATATATATAAAGATGACATTGATTAGATACACTTTCAGTCTTTTTAAGACATATGTAAATGGTAGTAATTTACGAATGTTTTTTCTTTTCATGTATCTCTTGTAATGTATGATTATTGTATAATAATCAAATATACCTTGCACTGAGAGGCTCCAGTTGAAATTATGGATTCTCTGATGTGACTGGCATAGCACTATTTTCTGAGGATGGTATATTTCATTGTGAGAGCATTTTATGTCACGTGAGACATTCCTGGCCAATCCTTGCAAGAGAATTTTATGATGTAGGATATAACAAACATTATACGTTATCTCATGCGTGTATAGCGTAATAACCCTGCTGGAAAGAACCGGTGTCCCACATTGTGTTCACAGTATGAAATCATCTCCACACTGTTAATTTGAGCGTTTTAACATTGTGAATCTCATATTCACATAATCCACTATGTGAACACACTGTGAACACTCACATTGTGGAGGTGTCCACAGTGTGAATATATATATATATATATATATATATATATATGTTTATATATGTATATGTATATATATATATATATATATATATATATATATATATATATATATATTTATATGTGTATGGGTATATATGTATATATATATATATATACATGTATATATATATGAGACAATTGAGAGAATAATAACGTAGCATGAATTAAAGTTCCCGAGAGCTGTCCTACCATTTTGGAAATTTTGCCAAGGTTGAAAAAATGTCTCCGCCCTAGACCACTCAGACGGGCCAGTGGTTTCGGCAACTCCAAATTCGCTTAACCGACAGACTGGCACTGGGTTAAAGTATACATTCATAAAATGTAAGAAAAACACATCCATGCAACGTACACTCAGCCCATTCACTCCACTTATACAGACGGAAGAGGTTAGCGGACATCATGGAAAAAAGACAAAAGACAGGTAAAATACAAACTCCTATACAGTTTTAATAGAATTGATTGTCTAACTAAACATCATTTCATTTCAGTTCAGTTCAGTTCATTTAAGTCATCCATCTAAAGATGAAAATGGAAAATAGATATGGGATTGCTGTAATTAATGCACATTTTTTTACAACACAATTATGCATTTTTTGTTCGACCACTTTATACAATAGCTAAAACAAAATTATAAGTGAGAGGCATTCCAGAATTCAATTTGAAAGCAATTCTTGGGGGACAAGAAGAAAAAGAGAGAGGCAAATAAAAAGAGAATAGATGAGTGGAAAAGTTATATTTCGTGAGAAGAAGAAGAAGAAGAAGTATATGTAGAGAGAGAAGGAGAGAGAGAGAAAAATAAGAGATATGAAAATAGTAGAAAATTAAGAGACTCTACAAAGAAATGTAGGGGAGAGACACTGATGAAACATATAGAACAAAAGTGAGGGAGAAGGTATTAAAGTAATAACATATCATAAGGCACTGGATGAAAGCATGCATTCACAAATATTCATATCTCGTACGAATAAGGTAAAATAAATGAGAAGGTAAAAGAAAAATATGATTACCACACCAACAGACCAACAGAGGTTGATAAAATGCTACCGCCTCACCGTTTATATTCACGATGTTGACGCTCATTTTAACTGTAAGTTTTCCTGCCAATTTTCGTCACCTTTTCAAAGTTTTCATTCGATTTCATCAGCTGTCCATTCAAATTCGTCCCGAGGAGCTAACTGCGTTCAAATCCCAGGCTCAATTTCGCGAAAATGTCATTCATATTCGTCTTTCAACCAAATTTTAAAGTTAAGCATTCAAATTCGTCAACTGTTACTGACATTCGTCTCTGCAGCTAAGCGAGTAAGGACTGTTTCGACCAGTTTCATCATATTTTCAAGCAAATTCATCGTTTTGTCATTCGAATTCGTCAAGTGTTATATCGGCCTTTAAATGGAGGGTTTAATCAGGTCTTTAACATCATTTTTTTTACTTTCTCGAAATATAATTTGATTTTGCTGATTTTCTTTGAAAATAGAAAGGATGGCATATAATGGGGAACGCTATTTAAAAATAATTTCGTACCCACACGCTATGTGTAATTGTGACAGGATAATTGTCCGTCAATAGACCGTCAATCTGAGAGACGAATTTGAACGAATCTTTGACAAAAAACAATGTCAATAGGCAAATTTGACTTTGCTCTTTCGTGCCCAACGAATGTGACCAACGAATGTGAATTGCAACTGACGAAAATTGGTGACAACACGAAACTGAATGACAATCCTTCAAAATTGATCGACAAAGACGAAATTAAAACAAACGTTCGAACATTCCACAGGGCCAGAGACGAAATTGAAAGCTCGTTTTTTCAAATTGAATGAAGAGATGACGAAAATGGGCCGTAAAACCTATACTAGGAGGGGACGGTTATGGTGACGTAGTAGGCGATAGGCGTACAAAGACAATTTTCGTGTAGGGGTTTATCCCTCCTGGGCCCTCTTGCATAAAAATCTGCGGTTGAACTCACCTAAATAATTAAACGCAACTTCATTTCAACCAATCGGAATTGATTATTTGGAATTTGTGTTTAATTTTTGAAACTTTGTGTGTTTAATCGCAACATTATATGCAAAAGGGCCTTGTTCTGATACTAGATATCCCCATCTGTAAATTTGGCAAAATAGCAGAACAAACGAGCAACGTACTGCATGGGCACATATAATTACAGTGACCATTGCCATTAAAATAGTCTTTGTAGACTGTAACTAATGGGGTGTTGCAAGAAAGTTGCAATCGATTGCAAGTTGCAACTAATTGTCACTGGCCAATCAAAATCATTGTTGCATGCATGTCTTCTTAAAAGGGCAGACCCTTAGCCAATCAGAATGGTTGTTTCAAAATTAGCAATTATTTGCAATTGATTGCAACCTTCTTGCAACACCCCATAAGACTTCACATTCAAAGTGGTACCACAGGAAAAATATCACTACTTTGGGATTTAGGTTATTATAATCGCAGTTCTTTTTGCCTGCGGTACTTTTGAAACTTAAGTTTTGGACATTTGAGAGATAAAAGAAATTTATATATTGAGATAAAAAGAAAGAGCTTCTTTATAGACCTATTTTACTGTTTTGGGGGTTTTAAAAAAAACGTAGTCGCTTAAAGAAAAAAATGGTCCACAAAAGAATTGCACACACTTAAACCATGAAAACCATAATGGCTATGCTGTCCGTAGATTTCCGGAGTAGTACTAAAGCTTCATAGATTTAGATTTTGAACTTGATCACTTCTTCGTAGTACGGCATGGATGCCTCAGCTTCCTTCCTGACATCGGGAGGCAATCTCTCCAGGGGTACGGGTGGTTTAGGTGGTAGAAACTCGCTGGAACACAACGCTGTTTCAAAAAAAGCGACGGGCAGTTGGAAAATATCATTAGTTACTGTCTTCCACGTCTTGGTGATATCCGGAGAAGCGTCCCAATGTAGAAGTGAATCACTGTATGGTAGGCCAGTCAGCTTGCAGAATTTTGACAACACCTCGGCAGGGTTGGCCAATAAGTCATCCGAGCTGATGACGATTGGGTCAGGATCAACGTTGGCTAGGATGTACTTCCAGACTTCGTGAATACCGCTGAAGAATTCGTCGGCATTCAGGAGTGGATCATCCTTCACGATGTCGAACGCTTCAGCTTCGCCTTTCCAGACACCCACATGTTTCAAATGATCGCTCATGGTTTTCTTGTAGGAGCTCAACACTGAATAGGGGTTGCGGATAAGAAAGACATGCTTAAAGCCTGCTGGCAGGTATTGTCTTGATTTTTCATCGGGAAAACTAAAGTATTCATCTTTAGCAAACATGTACTTGCTTGTGGAGGCCTCCATGTTCTTCCGCACATTACCGTACCTATATCATGTATATAAAGAAAATTAAAATGGTTCACTTCATGTGCTACTGCCCTCTGCAGCATATACTGTAGTCGTGCATACCCACACTCTTGCATACACACACCCTCACGCAAACACAGGGTATATGTATCTGAGGGTGGTTGGGTGCGTGCGTGTAAAAAAAGCGCTAAGTCTCGTGGGCAAATGGAATTGTTAATTCTTTAATTACCAAAAGAATCAGTCAAGTAATACACACAGACACAAACACCCGCACACACAGACCCTCACCCTCACCCTCACGCACACACCCACACACTTCTACTTGCAGGAATCTAAGTTGCTGATTCGGGAGCACGGTACATTTAATCTAAAAAATTCTTAATAATCATAATGAACAGATAAAATCTAGAAAGTACCTTGGTGTTATAATTGACTCTGAATTAAAATGGAATGATCCTGTTTGGACTTGTGCAGAAAAGTCAGTAAGATGGTTAGTTATCTTGCTAGACTCAATTCCTTTTTAAATGAACCAAGTTTTAATCTTCTGTATAAGGCTGTCATCTTGCCACACTTTGATTATGCTGACTTGATTTCATTTTGGAGAATGAAACTCATCTGAACATGCTCCAAAAATTACAAAATCGTGCAGGACGAATTATTTTGAAAACGAAGCTCTCAGAACACGGGTCAGTGCATGAAATTCATGATATCCCAGTCTGGAAGACCTATAAAACAACGCCAAATTTTTCATACTTATCTTCTTTTGTATAAAATTTTTCATGACATGGCTCCAGATTAACTGAAAGAGAAATTCGTTTTTAAACCTTTGTAATATTGCATGAGAAAGGGTAACCAGGTAATGTTGCCTAAGCCAAACACAGAAACTTGCAAACGTACATTTCTTTATCGTGGTGGTAAGTTGTACAATGACTTACCACTTTGTATTCGACAACTAAATAATTTTGCAGCATTTAAGAAGGAAATCCATAGCAGAACAGAATTTTAGTAAAATAATACATTGATGATTTTATGTTTAGGGACCGGGCAGGATGGGGTATAAGGGGGGGGGGGGGGGGCAGGGACATATATGAACTTGTAATGCAAGCTCATTGATTTCAATTTCATTGTTTCTTTCTATTAAGTTATTTTGTAATGGTTATGTTTATTTAATTATAAGGGAGCGGGCTATCCCTCGATCATATTTTCTCCTTTTTGTCTTGTATTCTAACATTGATATATCTGTATTTTTATTCTTATATTATATTATGTTTACAATTTAACCTGTACTTTTATGATCGTAAATAAATCCAATCAACCAACCAAATATCTCAATGTACTTACGCTACTCGATCAGCCTCTATTTTGCTACCCACTGAGCGCTCAAAGATTTTCGCTGCTTCTTGTACTTTGTCCTCATTTCCCTCATACTCCATTGGCATTTCTTCACCACTGACTAACTCATATTGTTGTCGAACCAAACTAGTATGGGTAAAACATTCAAACCAAATTTCCATGCCTTCAATGCTACTCAGACATTTGGTAAGAGCTGTTGAGATCGTCCGCGGTGTAATCCACAAGAAAACGCGCACAGGGTTCCCATCATGTCCTGCCATTTTGGTGTTTCTAACTGTTTGTGGAGTAACACTCCTTCTGTCTTTCTGTAACCTAACGCTAAAAATGAAATATTCAGAAATGAGACCGAATCAAAACACTATACGGCCTCAACCTGTGGACATGCAGGTCAACGATAATATTGTTTGATTTAGATGTTTGATCTTTGCTCTTTCAATAGAGTGGCATTAATTCTAAATATTTTTTATATTTTAAGTTCTTTGTGCTCTTTGTAAAAAAATGGGGGAAAAACATATGAGGTACATATTAGGTTACAGAATAAACAACAACAAAAAAGAAAAGAAAGAAAAGAAACACAGTTGCTGTAAATTAGCAAAATACCAGAAGCAACAAAGGTAACTAAATGTTTTATATCATGGAGATGTCTTTTCACGTCCTACCATTAATTGTGTAAAGTTGAAACCGTTTTGTAGATATCTTTTTCAATTCATGTTTTCACAGATGAGTAATAATGAACAAAAAAGAGGACATAATGATGTGATGTGAAAGTATTTCTATTTTTAGTATTTTCAACATCGATTTTGTTTCCAATTTTACTACGGTATGATATGACCTATCCATACAAATGATAGCTCTGACAAATCATTCAGACTGATTTTAGCCCATATTTCTCGATTATCCTTCCTTTTATGAAACATTATACGTTCACGTTCATGCTTCCTAAAGTTTTTTTTTCTCAGTGGGTCAAAGGTGGCAGAAATAAACGGGTGATATCTCATCTACTGGGAAACAGGTATGCTTGTCCCACGTTATGTTCGTGTTCTTGTACTAATGCTCATAGCGGGTCTACTTCAGTTTTCTTTATCTTTTTTTTTAAAATAAAGTATATCCCAGAAAAAGAGAAAACGAGATATATAGATGTTTATTCATATCTTAATCACAATCATGATTAATAACTAATACATATTTGTAAAGCTTAGACCCTCTTCTTTTATCAGATACCACTCATATGATACATACTTCACGCATGAGTCAATTAGAACAATATGAAGAAGGGCTACCAAAAAGTCCTTTGCACAACCATACCTCAAATTCAAAGAGATAAAAATGGAAATATTTCTGTTACTTTGATATGAAAATAATACTCCTGAATATTTCATTTCCTGCTCTTTGATATGACTCCTCAGTGGATGAAAATGAGTCAAGGATGTCTAAGCTAGCTCTGTTCGTGTAAAGTGATGCTTGCATTTCCATGATTTATTACATGAATGAGTTTGCATTCGCTGCCTGTCCTAACAGTGAACAAAGAAGACAAAAAAATATATTATATATCATGTATGGTTGATCATCAAGAAAATGGAGTGGTGAGTACATATATATGAATATATCATGTATGGTTGATCATCAAGAAAATGGAGTGGTGAGTACAAAACCTTACAGAAATGATAATAGCTGATAAATAATGAAGTATGTTTTCATTAACATAATTCACCTTGTAGTTAACAACAGATTGATCAACGAGAGTTTCTAGTAACAAAGTAGGGACGTTCTGAGCTCGAGAGCCTTCAGCAAGTTGCTGATGTTGCTGTCTGTCTAGCACTGTCATATCCGGTTCAATTTTTTCTTTAAGCGTTGACAGCTATGCAGTGGTGTTTGACTAAATAAATTTATTAGATGAACAAACGACCATAACATCAACATACAGACACGCATACAGAGGGAGCGAGATGAAGTGTGAGGGGGTGAAGAGTTTGGGTTCCGGGAGGGATTGGGGATGGGGGTGGGGGTGGGGTGGTGACGGGCAACGAGTATGAGGAGTAGGATAGGAAGAGTCTCTACACGAAACTTTTTCGATCACGCATGACCATCTCCTCATCCATTCATGCGAATAATTCTCGCTACCCCAAATAGCGCTTTCGCCGAGATCCGGGAAAAATCCCTGTAACGCGCATTGCATTATGGGATAGCTTTTCGGTATTACAACTTCCTGTTCGGAAGCCGCGCGCCGCACGCCGATCGTCGCACATGCATATATCGTCTGCTCGAACTCGCTACATAGCTACACTCTCCTGCCGTCGCAAAGATTTTAATGTTTATTTGAACATTTCGTTGATTGTTTATTAGTATTATTACGTAAAATTTATTATAATCTGTACATATTACGCTGATTGGCATCGATTTCAGCGTGGTTGGAAACTAAGTATCGCGAACCTCGCGCGAGCATGACTCTGAACCGGAAGTGGTGATGACGACCCGACGGAGTAAAAATTATCTCGTCTCGCGCATTATGAGATTTTTGTTCCTATTAGGGGTAGCGAGAATTGGTGCAAACAATTGGTGAGAAGTTAGAAGAAACTAATGATTTTAAAAATTAAGGAAATGCAATTAATATTTCAATTCAAGTTATCTATGTCATCCCTGGTTTATTTTTCCCGATTGAAGTGCCAAACGAAAGGGTAGAAAATCTAGAGATGTGATTATCTCTTTGAAATTCAAACATCGTTGGCCAAACGTATTTTTCGTTAACCAACTTCACACTGTCTTTATTCACTCATGCGTGAAATGAGTGACATCGCATGAAAGAAGAGGGTCTAAAGGTGTTTTCACACATGATGCGACAGTGTGGTACCACACTGTGGCGCCACACTGTTTCGTCTTCACACATGGTGGGACTTTTACTGCTTTCACACCAAGGTACGGTCGCTGCGAGCGGTCGCTGCGACCGATGAAATCATAATGTGAAAGCATTTCATCGGTCGTTGCGACCGATCGTTTTGGTCAAAAACGATCGGTCGCTGAGTACGGTCGGTGAGGTACTTCAGCGACCGATCGCGACCGATGCAAGCTAGATGTGAAAGCACATCGTACTCAGCGACCGATCGAAATGCAATGACCCCCCATACATGCCTACGCACTATCTCTTCTTCCGCTTCCGGCTAGGTCACCTATACAGCGACCGATCGCTCTGGGCCTGACCAAATTTTGACGGAGGTGTGAAAGCACGTCCGATCGGTCGCTGGGTACGGTCGCAGCGACCGTAACTTGATGTGAAAGTAGTATTTGTATCACCGCATATGCTAATGAACGCGCATTAACGCGTCAACTCTCAATAAGAGAGCATATTGTCAAAACTTGCGCAAGCAATCTCATGGCAACAATTTTTGCGCTAACTTTTTAGATGTTTGATTGGTGCGCATTTTTTGTTTATCTAGGCAGCAAAAAAAAAAAGTGTGTCCTGCCCGTAGGTCCTGCCTCAGCGACATTTTTTTGTCGCCCTATACCCATAGGTGTGGCGCCACAGTGTGGTACCACACTGTCGCATCATGTGTGAAAGCACCTTAAGCTTTACAAATATGGTAAAACTTTGAAAAAATTACAAGTCCTATGCTCTATTTCAAAGTCTTCAAAACGGGGTTTGGAGCTCGCTTGGTTACGAAAAAATAAGACGCATACGGCTTCAACCTTTGGACTAGTCCACTCCCTGGACTGTTTCCGTATCGCGCATTCGATTAGGTCAGGTCAGAATACACCATCAACACTCATAACGGCGACAGTCGCTTTCTTTTCCTGCCCTCGTGGCCCAGAAGTAACAAAAGTAAGTGAATTTATGTCATGGTGATGTTTTTTTACGTCCCATCATTAGTTGTGTATAAAAATTAAACCTTTTTATGGATTTCTTTTCATTTTCATTTTTGTAAGAGTTGAGTAATAATGATCAAGGAAAGAGGAAATATTATGTGGTGTGAAAGCATTTCTATTGTTAGTGTTTTTAACACTGATTTTCGTTTATATTTTCACTACAGTTTGAGGATACAACCAATCGATACTCATGACACTAAAAAATTTTTTTTTCTCACGGCGTTTAATCTTTTATGAAAGAGCACAAACTCCTTGGACAATAACAAATCAATGCTTATTTAGAATTCATATCACGTTATTGACAGGAAAGCAAAGGTGAAAAATCTAAATCAAAGAAAATTATCATTGACTTGTCCAAGGGTTGAAGCCGTTTAGTGCTTTGATTCGGTCTTATCTCTGCATGTCATTCAATAGCACTGTATCTCATGTTTTACGTTAGGTTACCAAAGAAGACATTAACCGCACTGTGTCAAGTCCACGAACAGTCAAAAAGACCAAAATGGCAGGACATGATGGAAACCCTGTTCGGATCTTCATGTGGGTTCTACCCAGGACGATCTCAACGGCTCTTACCAAATGTCTGAGTGGCATTGAAGGCATGGAAATTTGGTTCGAGCGTTTCACCTTAACTAGTGCGGTTCGACAACAATATGAACTAGCCAGTGGTAAAGAAATGCCAATGGAGTACAAGGGAAATGAAGATAAGGTACAAGAAGCAGCGAAAATTTTTGAGCGTTTAGTGGCTGGCAAAGTAGAGGCCGATCGAGTAGTGTAAGTACATTAAGCAGTGTTGTAGTCAAGGCACAGGCCCTCAAAGCCCAGGCCAAGGCTTCAACCTCCAAGGCCAAGGCCAAGGCCAAGGCATGAAAATCTCAAGGCCAAGGCCAAGGCATTAAATTAAGAAATACAAGAAAAAGGGATCATAATACAAAGGGGATCACACATGCACAAAAAATTATGAATACATAGCCCTTGACATTCAACGTGATGTTTATTCTGAAGTCAATAAAGAATAGTATCTGTTACCTATAAAAGAAGCTTTTTTATGTATAGACGTCTGAGTACCCAAGTCGTACTTAAAATACAGCAAATATGCATTGAAATGACCTTCCCATGAGATTATTTTTTACCACTTATACATTATTATGCCCGAGATGTCGCTCCCACTGATACCAAACGTATAGATTTTGCGTTGAAGTTTTTTTCTAGTTCAGAGTCGAAGGTACATGTAAAATAATTTTGTAAAACATTTTCGTTTCACTTCACTTCACTTCATTTCAGAGCAGTAAGCAGTTGCACAATGTGGCAATCGGTATATGCATGTATATAATTATGGCTACAGATAATTATAGATAAAAACATTTATAATGATAACTTTCTCCTTCCTGGAAACCAGAGTAAAAGATACAAAGTACATTGTTCACAAGGTTTCAAAACTCACTTGAAACAAAAACTATTAGAAATTCTATGTCAATCTGACATCTGCTAAATTTTATAAAAGCATAATGATATTTGGAAATCATGTATACAACACATTCACATTCACATTCAGTGGTTTCTGTAATGCGCACTTACCCCAGGGCCCCCAGGGCTGTAACATACTGAAACAACATACTTGTAGTAACTTCCATTTTCATGATTAAAAAATGAAAGGAATTTTAAAAAACTGTATGGAAGTATTAATGCAAAACAAAATCACAGAGGTGCTAATCTGTGTTATCAATGTTACCTCCATCCTTATCGGTTATCATCATCATCATCATCACACTCTTCATCATCATCATCATCATTATCATCATCATCATCTTTATCTTCATCATCACATCATGATTGTTTACATTATTATTACTATTTTTATTATCATTACTGTTATTGTTGTTATTAACATTGTTGTTGTTGTTACTCTGTAATCATTATCTTCTGGTATGACCTAAGATTTTGTAATACAAGAATTTCCCAAGCCTCTTATAACTGCATACAACTTGTATTAGATTAATGATATAGCTTTATTGCACAAAACAAACAAAACATTTGAAATTATACTTGCAAAAGTACAAAATTCCATATGCCTTGAAAATGCCTTTAATTTTCTGGAGATTTTCAAGGCTTCAAACGCTCAAGGCCAACGCCAAGGCATTGGAAAACCTGGCCTTAAGGCGCCTTAAGGCCAAGGCCCAGCATCGAGGCACTACAACACTGACATTAACTGATTAACATGATTAAAATCATTTCAAACTTAGATTCCTCTGAGGGGAACATGGTGAAGTAGGTGTGGGTGTGTGTGTGTATTCACGCATAATTATATAAGAGTTTATATGATGTGTTGAATTAATATTAACGCAAATAAAATTCCAAATTTCTTCACCAAAATGATTAATCAATATTAATCACCATACACACAAACGCATACGCACCCGACCTAAGCACTGCGTGTTTTTGTGAGGGTGTTTGTGAGCGAGAGAGGGAGAACATTTGATATTTCTGTAGAGCGCTTAGAGACTCTCTTAGAGATGTTTTAGGCGCTATATAAATCCAGAATCATATCATTATTATTCAGCAAATTTGGTAAAACACTTTATTTTTTATAGGTACGGTAATGTACGGAAGGACATGGAGGCCTCCACAAGCAAGTACATGTTAGCTAAGGAGGGATATTTCATTTTTCCCGATGAAAAATCAAGAAAATACCTGCCAGCAGGCTTTAGGCATGTCTTTCTTATCCGCAACCCCTATTCAGTGTTGAGCTCCTACAAGAAAGCCATTAGCGATCATTTGAAAAAAAAAATTGGGTCAATCAGGTTTCTATTGGAGGCGTACCGTGTATTGACATTGCGTACTTCGGATATAAATTGGAACTTGTTCTTAAAGAAATCAGAAGATAAATCATAAAGGCATTTAAAAACAAAAATACATCTAAAATACGTTACTCTTTGTTCATAAAAAAGCCATCCTAATTGCTTGAAGAATTGTACAGAGGGGTGAAATAATTAGCTTGAAGAATCATTCTGGCAGCACGTTTTTGAAGTTTGGTGATTTGGTTTGTCTGGGTTAGAAATCGGAGTCCCCATAAAGAACACAGCGGGATGAATTCAAGCCAAATATGACGCGGATAAGGAAATTTAAGCTGTCGTCTTTCGACTTCATCAGAAATTCATACTGAAACCGTTATAACATTTATAAGAGAAGATTATACCACTCAGAAAGGCATGATGAAAAAAATCAAAGCACTGAGTGTGTTAGGATTGTTCACAAAATACAAAGAGAAGATAAAGTAATTAAAAAAATTGATGCACTAATAACTTATGTTCTCGGTAGAAATATTAAGTAAAAATACTGGAATTTCAAATAGATTATAATCAAGCAGACATACCTGTCGTGGACGGAACTGATGTCAAGGTCTTGTAGAATTCCTTTAAATAATGTTTATCGTTTTGAGTTGCTTAGATAGATACCCACTGGTGTGGAAAGCGTACTGCGCACTGATACTACCCATGGTAACATATTGGCAACGCAATGGCAATGGCAATGGCAATGGCAATAGACGTGAATCAAGTTTCATAAAAGGAAGGATTCTCGAGAGATATGGGCTAAAATTCAATCTGAATGATTTGTCAGCGTTATCATGAATATCAAATGGTTGTATCATCAAACTGTAGTGAAAATGAAAAGAAAAGTCAGTGCTGAAAACACTAACAATAAAAATACTTTCACATCACATCATAGTACGCCCGGGATAGTACCTCTTCTTTCCTTGATCATTATTTCTCAACTATGGAAAAAAAAAGACTTTTTAACCATTACACAACTAATGGAGGGACGTGAAAAGACATATAATTGTCAAGTTCAACTGATATAACGTCCGCAATGATGTCTACAAGGTTTGTTTGAAATTTATTTCTGCGTTCAACATATTCAACACAATACAACATAATCAATTATTACATAGTTTTTATATATATACATTTTAGACACATGAATCATTTACAATCTTTTTCTGAATATAAAAAAAAGTATATGAAAAATATTATTTAACTGAATTTCAGAACGCAGGAGACCGTCGTCATGAGCGACCTGCTTGATGTTGACGACGGCCTCAAGGTCAGAACGAGACTCAAGGACATTGATGGACCAAAGATCTTTATCAAAGAGGATCTCACTGCCAAACGGGCCATCCTCTTCTGGGAACTAGTTAAGAGCAAGAAGTCACTACCCCCCCCCCCCCTCCCCCAGAATCGAGGTTGTATGAAATACAAGCGAAGAGGCGATCTAATTACACAAAAATATCAGCAATCGATGAGTATCTGCATGCATAGATTTACAAAACACAATTTTATACTGGACCCAAGATGGAAACATCTTCGCTCTAAGGCCGTGAGATTAAAAAAAGATTAGAATCAAAACTACACAAGACAAAGAAAACTGGAAAGCACTCATTTATTTTCTTTTAATGTATGTTTTTGACAGTTACTATATGAATTATGTATCAATCTACTCATATGACTCATGTGGAATTTCCATGTTTAAGCTGCCGGAAAGAAGTGAAGGAATATCATAATGCCTTATCATGCATACACTGTAAGAAATGGGCTCATTTGAAATGTTCACGTGCATCTGTTGATAATTTTAGCTCTGACATTGATTGGATTTGTGATATTTGTGTTTTTAAACATTTACCTGAATACGTTCATGAACCTGATGTTGCCATACGAAACCAAACTTCTGAAGCATGTGGCTATGAAAATGTTGAATAAATATTTGAAAATTTAATCTCCTTTCTGGTTTCAGTATTGCCCGTATAAATGTTTGTTCTCTAAGGAACAAATTTGACGAAATTCTGATATTTTAACTATAGCTAACATTCACATTTTCTCTATATGTGAGACTCGATTGGATGGTTTTGTTTCTAACCCAGAAATAAGTGTATCGGGTTATAGAAATATTAGATTAGACAGAAATAAAATGGAGGTGGAATTATAACGTACATTAAAGGTACCATACCATTCAGTGTATGTAATGAATTATTTATTGATGGTTTAGAACTAATGTGCTTAGAGATCTGCTTACCAAAGCAAAAACCCTTCTTCCCATAGTGCACACTTTGAGAAATGTGAAACTCTGTTACAGCTCTAAGAATCATCTACAAAGGATTTTATTATTTTTGGTGACCTCAATTGCGATTTGTCAAAGAGACTAATGTCAAGTCAAACAGAAACTTTGAAGCGTCTTTGTGAAGAATATAATTTGAAACAATACATAACTAAACCAACAAGAGTTACATGTATGACCGAGGCATTAATTGATGTATTTTATTCTTCCAACCAAGAAAAGGTTTCTTTCAGTGACGTCATCCCTCTGACCTTGAGCGATCATTTTATGACGGTATGTAATCTTGGGAGAGTAAAAACTATGAAAACCCAACATAAGTATATCTATAGTCGTAATATGAAAAGATTTGATTTAGCTCAATTTAAACTGGATCTCAGTCAAGTACAATGGGATGATGTATTAACTGACTTTGATCCAACAAGTGCTTTCGAAAAATGGAACACAAAGTTCAATTCAGTTTTTGAATAAACATGCCCCATTCAGAAGGAAGAGAATTCGTCATAAAGACTCACCGTGGATGAATGATGCGATTGTTTTTAAAATGGGAGAAAGAGATCGAATGAAAAGAAAAGCTAAAGGCTCAGGGTCAGTAAATGATTGGATGATGTATAAGAAAATGAAAAACGATGTTACAGCGATGATTAGGAAAGCTAAAAAAAACCTTCTTCTTCTGAACTTCTTCTCCTTCCTCTTACGACGCTCTTTTGTGGGAGCACATGCATTGGCGAAGGTTTTTGCCTGTCCTATAATTATGAGAGGTCCTTGGATCGATCCTCGCCCGGTGCTGACACCCTTGGACAAGGTATTTTGCCCACACGTGTCCCTCTCGACCCAGATGTATTAAATAGATGAGTCTTCATCAGCTCGATCTTTTGAAATAGCCCGCCATTTCTGATCCCATGCATTAGCCCCTCCCCTCTCTCTGTCTCTGTCTCTCTTTCTCATGCTCATGGTGGGTATTTCAGGGGCCACGTGTTTGTTTTTGATTTTGTTCTTGCTTTTTTGATAGCGGGCTGACATCTCAACAGGGTTTAGGGGCGAGGCCCTTGGGCCTTTATGGTTTTATATGACTCCATACACACTAACAAAAAAAGGTGCAATTTTGCACCCTTCAAATGCAACACTGGGAGCTACTTTTAGGGCGCACCTTTGCACCTTTTAGGATGCAAACGGACATTTTTGGGTGCAAACAAAATTTTTGCACCTTTCTCGTATAGGGTGCAAGATTGCACCAAAAAAGGTGCTGTTGCATTTAGGGTGCAAACTTGCACATGTTTTTCTTATTGTGTATACTTTTTAGTGTGCAGGTGACAATCCCCTCAAAATTATTAAACAACAAAAAATGATAATCATGCCCCCATGTATATTGCTCATGCAGTGTCACAACCGCCGCAAAGATTGAATAGTTAGCGTGTCTAATTAATGTCATCTTTATTTCACTCTCATATAATTTTCACAGTTCAAATATTTAGTTTTTACAATTTCATATTTTATTTTTACAATGTATATACACACTTAGAAAAAAAAGGTGCAATTTTGCACCCTTCAAATGCAACACTGGGAGCTCCTTCTTAGGTGCAACTTTGCACCTTTAAAGCGCTGTTTGCACCTTTAAGGGTGCAGAGTTGTACCCTTTTGGGGAAGATGCATATTTGCACCTTTTTGTACGCAAAAATTTCTGCACCCCAACAGGTGCAATGTTGCACCTTTTATAGGGTGCACACGGGCATTTCCGCGTGCAAACAGGAACGAAAAGGTGCAGTTTTGCACCTTTTTCATGTAGGGTGCAAGATTGCACCCAAAAAGGTGCTGCAAGTGTTGCATTTAGGATGCAAACATGCACCTTTTTTTCTTAGTGTGTAGGTCTAGATTGTTTTTTTGTCTCTCTGTATCTTTACGCTTGTCATAAATGAATCTCTCAAGAAAGAATCAATTTTTAATTTCCCTTGCAAAAAATAAATAAATAAATAAAATAATCATTATTTGAAACAAGGTCAATTTAAAAACCATTGTTGTCTATAATATACTTGGATGAGTATACAATATTGTTAGAGATATAAGTTACGTATAAATTTTCACCCTTTCACCATATTCACGAGGCAAGTCAGTGAGCACTCATTTAGACATATCATGTTAATAAAAAGTGCTATATCTAAAAAGGAAAAAATGGATTTTCACTCTATTTTCACTGTCTCTGATCTTCCGGGAGTCACATCAGGGATTACGCGATGTTTCCAGACAGTTTTTAAGACCAGAGTTTTATATAAAAGGTTCCAAAATGTGCATATGGAATGCATTGGAAAGAAACGACAAGTTAACAAAAAGAATAAGTTCTCATCAACTATGGGGCTACTTACTCTAAATCACTCTAAATTTCTTTTAATACAGATTAGAAATTACTGTAAATCGACATGTATATTAGAGAAAATTCTAAAACTAGAGTAACAATAATAATAAGAACAACAATAATGATATTTTACTTATATTCAAGTTCAAGTTCAAGTTTTATTTCCAAAATAATACGAAACATATAATAGCTGTTTTTCCCCTCTTTTTTGACACCAATAGAAAACAAAATAAATACAGAACTATTAATAATAACAAGAAAATTTGTTTTATCTTCATGATATTTCGCTCTCCACTCGAGATATGCACTCTTGTCCGAAGCTACCAAGAATTCTGCCCTTGTTATTTTTAAAATTCTCATTTCTCTCTCCTCTACAAAATAATGCGAAAACATTTTTTTTGCCTTTACACTCTTAAAAAATTGGGTAAATTTAGTTGGGTAACAGATTGTTGGTTAGAATTTTGCCCAAAGCTGTGCAAATCTTGCCCTAATATAGTGAAGACCATTTGACTTATTTGTGTAAAAAACATTTTGCTCAACTGTTGGTCATATTCCTACCAACACTCCTGGTCACATGGATGTTGGGCAAAATTCATTCTTACCGTTGGTTAATTTCATGAAAGTATCCACTAGTTGGGTAATTTTTTTTCTACACAACTGGCAAAATCAAAATGATTATTCGTGACTTTTCTTTAGCGTATGGTTTAGGGTGGCTTGATTCACTAACCGTCACAAAGCACATATAAAATTATACTGGGTATATAAGAACTTGCATTCTAAGGTATCAATTGGACAGGATAGGATAACATAGGCTATGATAGGATATGTATTAGAATAGGATAGGACAGGTTTATGGTTAAACAGATGTGAAACAATAATCGCTATAATTTTTTTTTTTAATTTCGAAAATGAGGGTAACGGAATTTGCCCAATGACATAGAAGTTATTACCCAACAGTTGAGTAAATTCTGACAGTTGGGCAATAAATGCCGAAAAGTTTAATGGACAGCATACGGCCCACCGTTGGTTAAAAAATTGGTTAATGGGAATCACCTAACGCTGGGTAAAGAAAATTTACCCAATATAATTCAATTAACCAACAGAAGTTGGGCAATAAATGCCCAAATGTTTAATGGACAGCATACGACCAATTGACCAACCAATTTAAGATAGTTATAACAGATGATAAGTTACCACAGTCAATCCATAATATTTTTAACCTTTTACATAAAAAGAATAAATGATCATAGGTTTCCTCCTCTTTGTGACAAAAAGAGCATAAATTATCTGTTACATTTTAAATAATTTGTGTAGACAAGAATATATAGCATTTTAAATTGAAATTCTCTGAGCCTACTGTTTAACTTTAAAGTGGACTGATTTTTCTGTTCTCATTCTTAATAGAATATCATATATTCTTTTTGATGTAATATCTTGCAAGGATAGAATTTTACCTTAGAACTGAAATTCCAAGCTCAATTCACTATCATGGCTATCTTTATTCGCATAGTCACTTTTTTTTCAGAGAATTTTTCCAAGCATACGGAATACATCCAAAAATGTGTATAACTTTATTAATTTGCAATCGATCTAAACCCATTTTTTGAAGGTTTTGAGAAGATTTCAATTTTCCTTCTTCATCTACAATATGATGGAGTTTATAAACATTATTAAGGAACCATTTTTCATCAAAATATGTTTGCCTATCCAAACGATAGACTTATTGTTAAAAATCAACTCATTTCTTCTACATTCTTCTTCTTTAAGCAAGAAAAAAAATATTTAACCAAATCTCCATCATAATCTATATAAAAGTTTGGCAATGGAAATTTCATTAAATTGATTGTGATATTACTATAAAATATTAGCAATCCTCCTACTTTCCGAGTCAAATATCTGAAATATTGTTTCCATCTCATATTTTGTTCCCCTATGAGTCTTTTAACCCACATAATTCTTTGTATCTTAATTAATAATTGATTAAAATTACCCGATCACACGTGCACTTACTCTTTTCTAGCAAATGTGACTAGATTCTAATCAAAATGATAGAGAATTCTATTCAATTTAACGAAGAACGAACACTTTCTAATTAAACTTGACACAACTCTATAGTAAAAATGACCAGATTTCTAGTGGGTTATTTGACTAGAACACGAGATCCCACGGGCACTTACTCTTTTCTAGTCAAAGGGTGACTAGATTCTAGTGAAAATGATCAGAATTCTAGTAAAAATTAACCAAACTTTTACCAAAATTCTAGTCGATTTCACCAGAATCAAGTCAAGTTCAAGTAGTGTTGGTGCATGTATATGATCCGGTAGACTAGTCAGATTATTTTATTAGAATCTAGTCATTTTGAATTGAAATGTGTCACTTTTGACATGTTTGACTAAAGTAAGTACTAGTCTGTCAAATTTGACTAGATATGTTTTAGAGTGAATCAATTTGTCACTCTAGAGTTCCCTTATCTTCATTTCACACTCATTTACAAACGAGTAACCATCTTTATCACTTGGATACCACAAGGAAACCTGGCTAGGCAAATGACATTCCTTGAACCATCCGTTAGTGTCTGCCATACAACCATTCAACTGGGCTTGGTTGAAATCGCAATCTTCAGCAAACCACCAACCATTAAAGTGAAGCACAGAGAATGGTCGACCGGATTGCGAACAGCTGGACCCCCGCATGGGGCTATCCGGGGGGCTATTTATTCCATCGCCGGCAGTTCCACTGTATGAAGTGAAGTTTGCACGGTAACTGTATAGAGGTGGAGAATAAAACGAAGGGATATACTTGTACCGTGAACAGAATCAGTGGCGAATCTTGTTGTTTGGTTTTTTTTTGGGGGGGGGGGGGGATTTCCGCCCTTGTCCCCTTCTTTTGAGCCAAAAGTATGCATTTTGCCACCTCTTTTATGAAAGTGTCCCCACCCTTTTTCAAAGGAAGAACCTTTTCCTTGTTTCCCCCTTTTTTTTTCTTGTCAGAAAATTTTTCAAGGAAGACGGTGCCGAAAAATATGATAACACCCTTTTTTGTCAGAATTTTCGGAGATTTGTGAGCCCCCTCTTTCCTAAATCCTGGATTCGCCCTTGACAGAATGATGAGGTAATAATTACTGAGGCAAATGATGTGTGTGAGTCGCCCGCTGGCTTATCCACGGGATGAAGCCATGCTAGCTTCAAGACGTACCAGTGCCCCTCAGGAGTCCCATTTGAAGGCGGAGAAAAAAACAACAACTACTACAGTGCATTACGACGACGACGACTACTACTACTATACTACTACTACTACTACTACTACTACTACTACTACTACTACTACTACTACTACTACTACTAGGCCTACTACTACTACTACTACTACTACTGCTACTATTACTACTACTACTACTACTACTACTACTACTACTACTACTACTACTACTCTACAACCACTACTACTACTATACTACTACTATATACTGCCACCACCACCACCACCACCACTACTACTACTGCTACTACTACTGCTACTACTACTGCTACTACACTACTAGCGCTACTACTGCTACTACTACTGTTACTACTACTACTACTACTGCTACTACTACTGCTACTACTACTGCTACTACACTACTAGCGCTACTACTGCTACTACTACTGTTACTACTACTACTACTACTGCTACTACTACTGCTACTACTACTGCTACTACTACTTTTGCTACTACTAACTGCTGCTACAGCAACGAAAGTAATAATAATAGCATGCAGCAGCAACAACAACATCGTAAAACGGAGGGTCGGCACGCATGCAGGTCTAGAACAGAAATACTCCCCCTTCTTTAGTATTACTGTCTGTGAAGGATTCCGTTAATGTTTGTTGTTTGCTTATTTGCTTACTTAAGACACTGGTGACGCGCTATACCTATAGAACGACGTCGGCCGTGGTCGGCAAGCCATAGTTAACCAGACGGTGGGCCATTGCCGCCAATTCTTGAAACAGCCGATATTGGAAAATGACTGAGGCTATCCATAGAAAATATTGCACATGAAATTAAAAAAAAGTTTAAAAACGAGCCTAGAATGGGCAAGATATGGTTTATTCGAATAGCCTTTTCTTTTTCTTAAAAATACTCAATAGCTCAATTGTTATTATAATCATTATTATCAGTATATTATTATTATTATTATTATTATTATTATTATTATTATTATTATTATTATTATTATTGTTATTATTATTATTATTATTATTATCATCATCATCATTATCGTTATAGTCATTACTGTTATCGTTATTATTATTATTATTATTATTATTATCATCATCATCATCATCATCATTATTACCATCATCATCATCATCATCATCATCATCATCGTAGTTATTGGTGTTATTACTATATCTTTATCTTTATTAACTCTATTGTCATTTCCATTATTATTGTTGTTAATTTTGTTTATATTGTTAATTCATTATTATAAATTGATAGATTTATACAACGCAGCTAATGCGCTTTGAACAAAGCTCCGAACGTTGACGATGATACTAGACATACAATAAAAACTACTCGTAATCAAAAGCTTCTGAGGAAAGTTTAGTCTGCAACAAAACTTTGAAGACAGCAACAGAACTGATGGGGCTTTTCTTATTTCCAGTGGCAGTTAATTCCAAAGTTCTGGAACAGCACACTTAAAGGCACAGTCCTCAAGTTACATTTGATGACAAGGGTGTATGCGGGGGTGGGGGTGCACGTGCATCCCCCCCCCTCCCCCGAGGCAGAGGAGTTCCGCTCCAGTCAAGCAAAAAAATAAAAAATAAAAATGCACCCCCTTTTTTCAATAGTCCAGGAATAAGGTTGCTTGTGATGTGGTATCTGTTCTGATTTTCTAACCTTTAGTTCCACCTGCACCCCCTTTTTTCAATAGTCCAGGAATAAGGTTGCTTGTGATGTAGTATCTGTTCTGATTTTCTAACCTTTAGTTCCACCTCCCCATGCCCAAACCAGCCTACGCCCTTGGTATCTGTTCTGATTATCTAACCTTTAGTTCCACCTCCCCATGCCCAAACCAGCCTACGCCCTTGGTATCTGTTCTGATTATCTAACCTTTAGTTCCACCTCCCCATGCCCAAACCAGCCTACGCCCTTGGTATCTGTTCTGATTATCTAACCTTTAGTTCCACCTCCCCATGCCCAAACCAGCCTACGCCCTTGGTTGAAGTACATGTAGCTTCAGAAGCAACTTTCCTGCGTATTTTTACATAATTATGAATGTGATTTGTTATCAATTCAGATAAGTAATCACATAGGAGCATGGCCATTCAGTGCCTTGTAAACAAGCAATGCAATTCTTTGCCTTATTTGGCAACCAATGTAACTTAAAGGGAACCTACACCCTGGGAACAAATCAATTTTAATGAAAAGAGAGGAAATAAAGAAGAATTTTTTTAAAGTTCCATCAAAATCGGTTACTGAAAAAACTATGAAAGTTTGAAAAATCGCGATTTACTTTCTATGATTATCCTCAAATTGGCAATGTTGCTTCAAAATAGCAGGCCAAAGAAGGACAACTCCTAATATGTTTTCAGATACACAAATTTCAATTTTTCTCCATTATCTCTTAAGATGCTTTTTGTCTCTTTGCGAACTCCACATAATATTGTGTTAAATACACTTTCCCATGATATATCTTGAGCTAAGAAGGAGAAAGGCTGCGCATCGAGAGATTTTTTTATTTGATTTGAATTTATTTTTTCCACTTTTGTTTTTCTTTGACAAATTACAATAAATCATACATGACAATTGATCGTGAATATCAACAAAATATGAACGACTGCATCAGTATTAAAGAAGAATACAATGAGGTAATCACATTGATTGTTAAGGAATATAATAGTTTATAAAGAAAACAAAAGTGGTGGAACCTAAATTAAAAGCAAAGCTAGTACTACATAGGTCCCAGGAAATACGAGTAAGAATTGTACTTATAAATTTCTATTTTCACAAAATGAAAGAAGCCCAACACTGACTTTTGAAATCAACATACAATACCGAACAAGACGAGATAATGGAGGAGACATGAAATCTTGTGTACAAAACATATTAAGAGCACTGATCTGTATTCAGATCAGTGAGTTGAAAGTTCGAAAAGTCTCGAATTACTTTCTGTGGCTATCCTCAAATTGGCAATGTTGCTTCATATGGCAGATACAGATCAGTGAGTTGTCCACAAGAACCTGACATGTGAAGCAACATTGCCAATTTGAGGATACAGATCAGTGAGTTGTCCACAAAAACCTGCCATGTGAAGCAACATTGCCAATTTGAGGATAGCCACAGAAAGTAATTCGAGACTTTACAAACTTTCTTAATTTTTTTTCGTTCAGTAAACCGATTCTAATGAAATATTTTTTGAATTGCTTCTCCCTATCCTCTAGCTCTTCGTTAAAATTGATTTTCCCCTGCGGTTTTGGTTCCCTTTAATCAAAATAGGTATAATGTGGAGAAAAAAAATTGAGAAAGTGGACACATGTGTTGAGCTAGCATTCTCGACATGCTGCAGTTTGTTTATCTGTGAATCTGGCAAGCCAAACAACCATATCAATAACCAAAGTGCGGTTTTTACCTCCACCTCCACCCAAGTTTGGCGAATTTTCGAAGCATACAATTTTATTTCGATATTCGCATCCTTCGCAAAACGTTCGCGTGCCCATGAAAACCGCACTTAAGCCCACTGCCAATGAATACATTGACAAGAGTTCCAGTGTTCTTCTGGTCCAAGTATCCACCAATGTGACTGTTGTATTTTTGTATAATTATATAAAAAGCCGATCTGCTAATGTCGGATATCACTGTGCTTTCCCAAGTTTAATCAGAATAAAGCCACACTCCTAGACACTTAAACAAAGTTTCATAGTTTTACTTCTGTTAGTGTTATTCAGCTTTGTTTCTTGTCTGTTCGTCCCAATAATGAGAAACTCTGTTTTTCCATCACGGAGCATTTGTTACATGTTGGGACAGCTTAGAATATTATTATCACTAATTATCCTATCATTATTATAACTACTCTCTCTCTCTCTAAAAAAAAAAAGAAAAAAAAAAAGAAGAAAGAAAACGCAGTCACTCTGTTAGGGGTGAATTTAAGAAGAGTGCATTTAGAGTGAATCGAGAGTGAATTAAAAGTAAAAATTGTGAGATTCACTCTTTTGGGGTGACCTCAGGGATCATCCATTCAAAGATTTTGAGTGATCCCCTATGTCACTCCTAGAAGAGCGAATAAAGACTGAATATAACCATTTTTACTCTTAATTCACTCTAAATTCCTTTTTTCTTAAATTCACCCCTAACAGATTGTGTTCACTCCTTTTCTGAGAGTATTTGCTTATAAAAATGATTTATTTACCCATTTTTAGCATTCGTCAAGAAGAAATCATATGTAGCAAATACTTCATATGGTGCCGAGGAAGGAATGTCAATCAAACGCATGTCCAGCCTCAGTTTGACAGGAAAATGTGCAAACTGTAGGATTCTGTCCAGTCCGAACCACAAGTCCCCGTTCGTGAAATAAAAACCATAGCGGTAACTTTTCTCCAGATGACGCGTTCCAGCATTCTTGAAAAACAAATTTGCCGGCGAGTTACGCTGTAAAAGAAAGTAACCGAAATTAAACTTCGTATCAGGAGTTGAAATATCAAAATGAAACCATCCATTACTGTGGCCGGTAGTGAAAACAAATAGAGAGATCGACAGTAGGTAGATGTCTGCTGCGTATTCCCAGCTTCTGCTGAACGACGCTCATTTCGGGGAGGGAACTTAACTTCATGTAACGCCAGCATAGGCAGCAAGCTTTAAACTACAGCATGGAGTCCAAGTCATATGAGATTTCAAATTCCCATCTTCTCTCTTTTCCTCTCTCAAAGCCACCTCCCCCGGGTGGAAGAGTGTTTTATAAATGGAGGGGCACCAGCAAAAAGGGACATTTCTTGAAAAATGAGGGACCTATGAAGGGTGAACACGTGCATTAGTAGGAATATGATATTCTGAATCACTAATATGCCTCTGCATTTTAATTAATGTACAATTAAGGATAATTTTCGGCAAATATCCCCCTCCTTTGCCCATGACCAGGATCAATTGCTTTTCAGGAAAATTTAGCGCTCCAAGCACGGGCATAAAATATGATTACCTGAATGACTGTCCAACCACCTCCGTCGGTTTCCATGTCACAGTCGACTGTTAACGGCTCACCGTTTTCATCCGTTTTGATCATGTACTTGCCGGTTGTATTAAAACCGATATCACGCCAAACTTTGCAGGATGTTAGGAATTCGCACCGAGATCCGATAAAACCGATGTTGCAGGAGCACTTCGGTTTGAATCGGTCCGATGGATGTGACAAGCAGAAGCCTCCATTCACACATGGGTTGGATGCACATACATCCTGACCTTAATACGGCGAGAAGAGAAGGGGAAAGTGCTGCTGAACTTGCGTCAATTGTTATTATCTGCTCTAATCAATCCTGTGAAGTAAATTATTAGCTCAAATGACAATGCATTATTTTACGTTCTCTCTCTCTCTTGTTCGGTGTCACTCTCATAATGACATGTTAAATACCACACACAGTGGCTGAATGGTTTGTATCAAATATTCTTTTAGAGGTGAAAATAAATTATGTCCGTCACGAGCGTGACCACTCAGAAAAGGGCGTTTCAAATCTCTCTGTATATGTTAGGGTTGGGAAATTATATTTTCTTGTTAAAGAAAGGGAAGCCATTTTCATGTACATGTATAAGAAACAAATAAATAAAAAACATGCAATCTGATTTTCCGGCAATGAGGCAAAGCGTGATGGTCACGTCGTGTGCCACATTTGTTTAGCTTTCTACACAACGGCCGATATGTTGATCCAGCAAAATTTTGTTCCAGATCTAACAATGTCAAAGATTATAAGATATAGATTTTGGATGCAATTGGGTCGAATGGATGTGCCTATATAGTCCACGAGGCTTCGTTTTTGCGACATATGACTGCGTCAACGAATGACGCATCAATATATAGAGAGTGATACCGGTTAACGTATTTGTAGCAATTTCAAGCACATGATGAAAATAACTTAAACGATATTCGTATCACTAAATTTAGCAAAGGAGACGGAATAAAAAGAGAACAGAATCACAAAATATGAAATACTGGTTCACCTCTTTCGTCTTCTGGATACTAAATACTTGTATTTTTTTCTTCTTATATATATCTGGATATCACTCTGTCACACTGACTCGATTCTTGTTTTAATTTCCTGCAAACATGTTCAATCTATAACTTACATATCTTTTGTTTTGGGTATCATTTTGTCACTATTGATTTGATTTTTTTAAAGCACCTGTATATACGTTCATCTGTAATTCACATATCGTTCGTTTGTCAATTTTATTCTTTTGTTTATACAGTATTGTTCAATGTTTTTATCAGACTCGCTGGAAAATAGCTTCCAGCTTAATGTGGGTACAGTTGTATATTGTTTTTATCCGTGAATAAATGAAATAAACAAACAAACGAGAATTTCAAGAATTTTGAAATCGAGCTAAAATTATGAATTTTCCTACCACATAGCACGTAAGCAGAACTTTGCTCAAAAGAATCAACCAACATCACGCGACATCCAGTGATGTTCTCTTCATCTCCTTCACAGTCAAGTCGAATCTTTTGCGATGGCATCGAAGCCCTCGCCATGTTAGGACCAGGATCTACTTTCTCACGCACTGTGACAACGGTGGGAAACCCAATAGAACGACAGACGACGGAAGCATCATAAATGTCCAAATGTCGTTTGCTAACCGGACGCCAAACACCCTCGTGGAGGATCTCCACGTGACCTTCTTGCAAGGAGGGTCCATCGATCAGACGCAAGCTTTGCGTCAGACCTTTGTCGGGACTAGTGATGCCATGACCTATTCAGTGATATTATAGGGAAATGACATCAGATTATACGATTATTTCAGTTGTGTGCATTCATACGAGATTCTTTGAGGGGATCGAAGGGGCATCGAAAGAAGATTCCTTTTAAAGGATTACTCAAAATTATCATAAATAATGATGGGCGAAAATCCCCGACGCAGTCCCGACGTCAGCAACTGCCGCTTCGTGTGGATTCGGGCCTGAGAGATAATTGTATTCCAACAAAAAGTTAATTACGGATTAAAACAGAAAAAGATACTAGTCTCCCGTTATCTCTTCATATCCCTTGTAAAATTTTCGACGGTAACTATATGTATATGGCTTAACCAAGGAATTTGATGGTACATCGTAAAATTACAGTGGTATGTATGCATATGCCATTACATTACGCTACCGTGTTGGTAGCCTGGGTACCGTGGTACCTTTTTTCCCAATGGTTACTTACTCTTACGGCAAGAGTAACCTGTCTTGGTCTCACGGCATTCGTCTTGCGGTTGGCATGGAGACGAGGAGCACGCTACACAAGGTAAAGGGAGAGACAAAACTCGTTCTTTTATGTCGGTCTCTCCTTCCATGGTCATTCGAAAATATAGTATTAAAAACAATGATTACATGTAGTATATTTTTGTCACAGTGCATTGACACAAAGCAACCCATACTTGTGACTGGTGAAAAATATCAGTGCACATGTTGTATTCCCTCGTCGCTATAGCAACTTTACACCCATAGCTAGCATCTACTTTTTAAACCCATGCAATAAAACTAACGACTGCTTCTATTGTCAAGGTATATGTAGACATTATATTTTTTCACATTTTCAGGTCGAGGAATTGATCTAGTTCCATAAAAAGCAAAATTAAAAGGGGCTATAAAAGCACAAAGTATAAATATAGACGTATACCAAAAGTGTATCTTTGTATATTATGACCATTTTACCACCATGGACTATAAGAAAACAAGAGATTATAACGAGAGATTTACACTACAAGCATATTTCAAACGCCAATTAATAGGCATAATCAATTCCTTTGTACTTTTCCATGCAGCAATTAACAATTTAGCAAGATAAGAATTTTAAAAAGAAGATAAAGTAAATTAAAAAAAAGAAAATTTGAAAATTCAATTCAATCCCACTAAAAATCCCAGTAATACGCGTTTTCCGTTTTAAAATAAATTCAATTCAGTTCAAATTTGTTAATCATGCAAAAAAGTGAAGATACATTGGCATCAAAACGTTGACAGATTTCTAGACTTTTATATTTACTACGTCTATATATTTATTATCAATATTTGCATCATCATAATATTTCATCAGTGTTAATATTATTTCTTTTTTTTTTGTTATCATTTTTTAGGCCTAATTATTGTTACTGTAGTATTAGCATTGCAATCATCATCATTATCATGATCATTGTTATGGTTATCATCATGCCACTTTTAGTGAACATTTTGATAAATGTTATAGTCGACCGAAAATGAAATATCTTTCTTACATGGCGGGGCACATACGCACTTCTTGGCAAACCCGTGACCTTGAAATAACCTTGTTCTGTCCTCCACATATTTTGGCATCAGTGTAGAGGTTTCCCCATTGTCAGCATTGCATGAGTGATCGAATTGTGAGCCAAATACGACGAAAAGATCTGACAAAAAATCATGTTGACTGAGTTAATGGCATTCGAGCATTGATTACACAAAGCAGTTGGGGTATAATAATAAAAAATAATTTTTTTTTTTTTTGATTTGTTGGTGAAATCAACAACAGAATTGGCATTCTAAGTGCTGCGAATTTCCAGAAATGATAATTTATGTTTTTATTGAATTGGATATTTGGACTAAATAAACAAGAGGATATTAGCAGTCAAACGACTGCTGGGCTACATAACAAATTAACATTTAAATGGTGCATTGTAATTAATATATACATAAATTACATCATTAAAACATTAAAGCCAAGATAATCAGATTTTTTAGATAAGATATGGAAAAAAATACTGGTCAGATAAAATACAATCATAAGAATATTCATATCATTCCAACCCAATAACAACAACAACAACAACAAAAAGAAAAAAGAAAGAAAATAGAACCTTCTGAAATTATAATTTAGACACTTCATTTGCATAAATGATTACAGTTCAATAAAGGAAAGAAAAAAAAATCGGTGATATTCAAGCAACATAGATATCCGTACTGGGTTGTTTTTTAATGCTTCTACGACTCTTAGCTTTTGAAATTAATTATCCAAAAAGGCTAGACTGGAAAATTGTCTGAATAGAAAAGGTTTGTGAATATAATACCGGAAATTCATCATGTTTACGATGGCGTTAAATCAAAGTTTGAGATTTAGACTTCTTTTTGTGTGTAAAAATGTAAAAATTGTGATATCTGTAAGATCTCAGAAACAATCAACCACCTTCTCCTCACAAGTAAAAGAGATTCGTTATAATTATTGGAAGATTTTATCCAAATTAACTTAATGTAAGAATTGCTTTCAAAAATGCTTATGGGTTATGAAATAGAGAAAAAAAAATGAATCTTGTCGATCTAATTTTGAACTTTGCTCAATTTATCATTTCCAAAAGAAATTATTAGATATTGTTTTTTGGAAGTAAAAAAAATCACGGTATGCACTACTTATATTTAGTTGAATAATTTAAGTTAGAAATTCGTTCATATCAATAGCGAGTGGGTATGCATGTCACGTGTTCATGCTTTAATTCTACGCAACCTTCCAGCCGTGCATTTTTTGTGCAGCACTGTGCATTTTGGATGCATCACTTTACCTCTAGCGCGTAAAAACTGACACGCGCACCATGAAATACGCGGTCTTTCTAGTTATCACCATTATCACAAGGATTTTGATGCGCTTACTCAGGGGGCGCACCCGGGGCCGGGGCGCATCACACTGGCTACGCTTGTGATGTCATAAGAAAAAGCAGATATTGCCTCCTGTCTGTACGATCTGAGGAAATTTGGAGCGGTTTTAACAAATTTTTCACTACAAAGTCATACTGCCGACCCGTTTTATAAAACAAATAATGCACAGATTTAAATTCGTGATGTTAGTGGCGATGCAGGCATCTCGGATATTTACAATATTATGCAAAAGCACTCGGCGCAAGCGCCTCGTGTTAGTCGCACATTGTAAATACCCTCGAGTGCGCTGCATCGCCACTAACACACTCACATCTGTGCATTATTTGTATTTTGTCAGTTACTTGGTTTATGATTTGCGATATTTTAGTTTCCACACATTCGACTGCGGCACAGAGGCGTCGATCCATTTTTCGGATGGGGGGGGGGGGGCAAGACAACCAAGCGGAGATGAACCCACGGCTACTGATATATACGTGCATATAAAAAAAACACACACATATTATATATATATTATACAAATAATGCACAGATGTGTGTGTGTTAGTGGCGATGCAGCGCACTCAAGTTCAAGTTCAAGTTCAAGTTCAGGTTTTATTTCCAATATAACACAAGACATTTTTTTTTCTTCTTTTAAGCAGAAATATCGTAAATAAACGAACATACAACATTTTTTCCTCTAATTAAGATCAAAACAAATTAAATGTCTGCTTGACATAGTGTATTAAAAGAAAAAAAAATGATATTGGAAAAGAGAAATCCACAAAAAAGCAATGCTTGTAGTGACGTGGATTCCTCAAGAAAGAAAAAGGAAAGTAAAGAAAAGAAAACAGAAAACAGAAGAATGTGTGATACAGAGGTAGGTGAAACAGCAGTATATATTACGGTTGCAGATTCAGTCACAGGGTAAGGACTCCAGATGAACGATGCGTTGCGCATTTGAGACAATTAAAGAAGAGGGTATTTACAATATGCAACTTTTGCATGATATTATAAATACCCGAGATGCCTGCATCGCCACTAACATCACGAATTTAAATCTGTGCATTATTTGTTTTATAAAACGGGTCGGCAGCATGAATTGGTAGTGGAAAATTTGTTAAAACCGCTCCAAATTTCCTCAGATTGCACAGACAAGAAGGCAACATCTGCTTTCTCCAATATGACATCACAGGCGTAACCAGTGTGATGCGCCCCAGCTGAGTAAGCGCATCAAAATCCTTGACAATGACAATGACAATGACAATGACAATGACAATGACAATGACAATGTGATTTTTATTTCCTCATGTCACCCGAAATGGGTACTGGAGAAAATCATAAGTTTACATCAGAATAAGAACAATAATTTGAATATTTACATATTTATATACAGATTTTACACTAATTTAGATTCAGTTACAACTATAATTAAATAAATATAATATGAAGGAAAAGAAAATAATAATAAAAGTAAATAAATGAATAAATAAATAAATGAATGAATTAACAAAAAGGTCATTCACAAAAATTAAACAAATATTCTCACAAGGTCCGAAAATTTTAGTATACATCTGGCAAAAACTAACTAATATACATTAAATCCAAACAATAACAAAAAACAGTAAACAAATTATTTTAAATGAAACATTAAACATTACATGCTATAAAATCGTGACTGTCGTATGATTATTGTAATATGATACAATTATGTACAAATCGAATCAACTTGTCTACTTAGAACTGAAGTGAAGCATTATAATCCTACAAAATTTTGCTGAATTCGTTAAGTCTTTGACATTACGAGAATTAAATAATTCATTCATCTTCGATGTGTTAGGCCTGTTTCTGAAATACACTTTCAGGTATTTTTTTCTTTCATTGTTGAAAACAGAACATTCAAACAAATGATGATATTCATCACCAATTTTCTTTGAATTACAAGTTGTACAATAACGGTCTGATCTATTTATTCCGTTAAATCTTCCAGTTACAACGGGAAGTCGGTGATTTCCACACCTAAACTTCGTTAAGGTAGTTCTATAAGGGTCTAGTATCTTTAAGATATATGATTCTAACTTCAAGTCAGTTTTAAAGATACGATAATTAATACAAATTGGTCTCTCTTGTATCGTTTCCCGCCATTTTTGTAGAAGTATGTCGCTGAGTTTCAACTTGATATTTATTTTGAACCAATTCTTATCCATTTTTCCATATTCATACCACAAGTTCGACATCCCCAGAGAATTAAGAATTTGTTTAATTTTGAGAATCCAAGGTGAAGAATATTATGTCTGAATCACTTAGTATTTTGAGGATGTTACAAGAAATTGTCGAAAGCTTGAATTCCTTCCCTGATATAGTTCTCAGCCAGAAGTTCAGCATCCTTTCTTGTACTATTTTACATAGATCAAATCTCCCCAACTCACCCCAAACTATACAGTGTGCAGTAGTTTTGTTCAGTCGTAACAAGTGTTTACAAAACTGGGTATGCAATTTGATAGACTTCTAGAAAGAACGCGTGTTTCATGGCGCGTGTCTCATTTTAGAGGTAAAGTGATGCATCGAAAATGCACAGTGCTGCACAAAAAATGCACGGCTGGAAGGTTGCATAGAATTAAAGCATGAACACGTGACATGCATACGCACTCGCTATTATTATTGACTACATCCTTGAACCCGTTTTATAAAGGCCTATATCAACGTGAAACATTCTCAATTTGGGGAAATACGCATCTTGCTAGAATGTGAACCATCCAGCTTTTTTTAATTTTGCGAGCGAGCAAAAAATAACAAATTTCTTGTTATGATGAGAGAAGTGTTTAATCATCAAAATACACTATAGGAATATGATTATGATACATAATTTGCTGCCAAATATGAACTCTATTTTGTCACATCGCTGGTGCAATGTTGCTGCCCACAACCCCCCCCCCCCCCCCTGTTTCTTATTATTACGAGCGAGGAGGCACAGACTGTTTTTGATGGTAGAAGTAGTAACCCCTTCGGCAAATTACGCTGTGAGCCCATGAAACATCTACATTATCTATTCGGTCTCATTTCACTAAATTCGTTCGTTTTTCAAAACCATTAATATCAAACGAGCGAGCGCAGCGAGCGAGGAAAAATATTCCCTTTTCCATATGATAGAAGTGTTATTTCATCATCATAATATATAATAATGTGATAATAATGTGATATTCGCTATACAAGAACGAAATATTATTATTATTATCATCATCAGAATACACTATAAACCTGTCATGCATCCGATTACCAGTGTGCCGAATACGACACTGTTTTAGCTACCTCGCTTGCAGTCCGAATCCATTCTGTTTCTACAATAGCGAGCAAAGTCAACTACCAATCCCGGCAAAATTATATGGATTCGTCCCCCAAAATTTATCAACTACCTTGCTGCCCAAATATGATATTTTGGAATCTCGCTGCTATTATAAGCTATTTGCTGCCCGAAATCATCTTGTATCTAGCGTTTACCAGCGAGAGCAGTGAGCGAGCTTACGAAAAATGTGTGTGTGTGTTTTTTTTTTTTTAATCTAGACCGATATCTCCTGAAAGTGTATCTGTTTTTAGGTCAGCTGGCCGCTCGATTTCTCGGAGTGATATCTTGTTCGGTTATATTACTTCCTATGAGTAGAAGAATAGTGTGGAAACACGAGATCATTTCATAAGAATAGTAATTATCACCTGCATTGGTAATGATACTAAAAAGCGAGCGAGCGAAGTGTCCCATTTTCTTTTTTCTTGATTTCCACTTTCATTTCACTTCCTTTCTTTTCTCTTTCTTTTTTCTTTTTCCTTTTTGCTTTGTTTTTTCTGTTTCAGAAATTATGGGGGGGGGGGGGGGCAAAATGATATGTTTGCCCCCCCCCCCCCGAAATTTTCTTTGGGGGCAACTGCCCCCTGCTCCCCCCCCCAGGATCGACGCCTCTGCCGCGACATGAATTTCATATTATTGTAAGTAGTTGCAATTTTATGACACGACCAATAAAGTCCTTCGAAAGAGGATAAATAGAATAAAAAAAAGACAAACTTTCCAGTGAAAAAGTCAAATCGGATAGTAATTGCAGTGGCGTCATAACATGACCATCCACCCACAAGCAGCTTTGAGTATGTTTAGACCACTTGATTTAAAATGCTCTGCAAATTCAACATTAATATATGATTATGCATTTCACACTTGTTCTCATAGTTATAACGGTATCACACTGCTGAAAAGGAAAATAACTGTGCCAGTGTAGTGCGTTCCTGAGCCCGCTTTTCGACACAAACGTATACATTTGAATGAGAATATAGCTGAAAAATGGGAATTTCCTTTGACAGATTCTTTCCAATGGAGATACGAGATGGGATATAAGTCTTAATTCTTAAGTATGGGTCACCGCGTGGACATTCCCTCCTCCCCAAATATAGGAAATGGGAACGAGATAAACATACCTGCAGTAATCAGCATCCAAAGAAACAGTTCAAAAGTGCCAATCTGAAAAGATATAAAATCAATAAGTGATATTAAATATTGCGGATAATAATTCAAAAGATGCATTATCATTTTATTACTATATTAGCAGCCTATATCACTTTATCGATGAAAGAAATCCCTTACCTGAAATTTACCCTGGTTTTTCATTATGTACAGATGTGCTTCTAAAGTATTCCGATGGGAAATTTCTGCATCTTCTGTGCGTGCGAAAAATTGAAGTGCCTTCTCTGATCAGGACAAGGTAGCAAAATACGAAGATAAAAAAATATGCGCTGGATGAATATTGTCATACCTTGGCTTGGGCGCAGCTCTTAATGTGGGA
>CM057169.1:19289912-19325548 GCA_029962745.1 Echinometra lucunter
ATTAGAGAGTCAAAATTATCGGTTTTTTGAGAAAATTATCGTACACATAGCTGACTCTGCAGTACATACACTATGTATACGATTAACGGCCCCTTATAACTTGAGGAAACCTCGTTCTGATTGGCTGCAAATTCAATGTAGGGGCCTACCAGACGCGTAGACGGGTTAATTAACTGTTAGGTATACAAAGTATGCATGTACTCTGCCGAGACTTTGAGTAGGTTGAAGTGACTATGACTATCGCATCGACTGGACCGAGGCGGATCCAATCGGCGAGTGAACATTCAGGCGATTGGTTCTAAAGGATCCAATCGCCTACCCGGAAGAAATGGTCTATGACACCGGCACACGGGGCTAAGTATATATATGTATCATGCAACAGAAAATAACACACTCCCTTCTTTAGTTTTGCTGTCTGTGGAGGATTCTGCCCAATATTATTTTGTTTGTTTTTATTCGACACTGATAATGCTATACCTAGATAACATATGAGATTGGTCAATTTCTTATGTGCCAGTGTGTATTGATATTATTTTCTGCAATTAACTATTTTTATATATTATTATGTGCAATGTTGTTACATATATTCATTAATGCTTGGAAATCAGACAGTAAACCAATTTTTATGCTGATGCATGACAATAAATAATCTTGAACGTCGGCCATGGTCGGCACGATATAGCAGTCGGCAAGCCAACGTTGGGTCCATCATGTCGCTATTTTTTAAAACGGAGGATTGGAAAATAATGTGTATATCAAAAATATTCAACATGTAAATATAAAAATCACCTGAAAATGAGGCTAGAATAGGCTGAATACGCATATTCGAATAGCCAGTTTCTTTTTCTTATAAATACTCTATAGCTCAATATTATTGTTGCTTTTTTATGTAATTATTATAATTATTATTAATATTATTATTGTTATTATTATTACTATCACTACTTCTATTATTACCATTGTTGTTATTATATTATTTTTATTATCATTATTATTATTATTATTATTATTATTATTATTATTATTGTTATAGTTATCATTATCATTATCATTATTATTATCATTATTATTATCAGTACAAATAATAAATGCGATTCTCTGCCGTATTGGTAACCAATGTAACTAAATCAAAACAGGCATGTAGGCAAATTTTTAGCAACTGGACACAATGAGTCTTTCACATGCGTGAATCTGGTAAGCCAAACCATAATCCATTACAATAATCAAGCGCACTACCAATAAATGCATTAACAAGGGTTCCACTGTTTTTCTGGTCCAAATGACGGTTGTATAATGTACGAAAAGCTCAATGGCGTCAATCCGTCTTGAGGAGGGGGGGGGGGGGATGATCGACTTTTTGCCGAAATTTCTTGCTTGAACTCACATACACACACACACCCTCACTCACCCGCGCCAACCCCCTTACACATGTGAATTTTTTATTTTGTGAGCGAACGAAAAATAACCACTTTTCTGGCCGTTTTAAAGAGCATTTCAAACTAAAAATTGTACTATATTCCACTATTCCACCGCCGTAAATGACATTCAATTTTTTTTCTTAACCAACTGATTAATTACAATATCATTTGCCTTAAATTGAGGGGGGATATTTGAACACGCCATCTCCCCCCCCCTCGAAAAAGTGTGTGGGGGGATATATCTCCCATCCCCCTGCGATTTACGCCAATGGAAAAGCTGATCTGCTAATGTTGGATATGTGCTTTTCCATGTTTAGACGAGAATACTCCAGATTTTGCACGAAGTTATGGTTTTATTTTTGAGTCGCCGACTGATATTGTTAACTAGCGTTGCTACTTCTCTGCCTGTCCCAACAATGAGAAATTTTGCTTTTCCATCGCTAACATTACCTTATTTTGGGACATCCAGTAATATCATTACATATTATTATCATTATCATCTAGCCTATATCATTATACTTGCTTATTTACCCATGATTAGCATCCATCAAGAAGAAATCATATAAAGCAAATACTTTAGATGGCGTATAGTTTAGCAAACTTATGTCCAGCCTCATTTTGACAGGAAAAGGTCCCAACTGCAGGATTCTCTCCAGTCCCAACCAGAAGTCTCCGTTCGAGAAATTAAAACCACGGCGGTAACTGTCTTCCCCAAGTACGCCTCGCCCCTTCCTGAAGAACAAATTTGCCTGCGAGTTGCGCTGTAAGAGAAAGTAACCGAAATTAAAATTCATATCAGAAGTTGAAATGAATTAAATCTCCCATTATGAGTAATTAATACAGAATGAAAATCGACATTAGTTGTCTGCTTCGTAATTCCCGGCTTTTGATGAACGACACTCATATAAGGGCGGGTACCTATTGTGCATATTAATATAAGGCCTAATTCCATGCAGTATAGGCAGCAAGTTTTAAATGGAGTCAGAATATGGGATTTCGGATTCCCATCTCCGTTCTCTTTCTCTCTCATTTCATTATAAAGCCCCCCCACCCCTTCGCCGGTAGTGCTAGAGGGGCAACAGCAAAAGGGGGCACTTTTCTGGAAAAATGGGGGACCTATGGAGGGTGAACACATGCATGTACGTAGGAAATAAGCTATTCTGAATCATTAATATGCCTCTACATTCTAATACATGTACAATAAATGATCATTTTCGGCAAATATCACCCCTTCCCCACTTCGCCCATGGCCGATTGCTTTTTCAGGAAAACTGTCGAATTTCGCGCTGACAAGTCTATCCACGCTTGAGCATAAAATTAATGATTACCTGAATGACTGTCCAACCGCCCCCGGCTGTTTCCATGTCACAGTCGACTGTTAACGGCTCACCGTTTTCATCCGTTTTGATCACGTACTTGCCGGTTATATTAAAACCGACATCACGCCAACCTTTGCAGGATGTTAGGAATTCGCACCGAAATCCGATAAAACCGATATTGCAGGAGCACTTCGGTTTGAATCGGTTCGATGGATGTGACAAGCAGGAGCCTCCATTCAAACATGGGTTGGATGCGCATACATCCTGACCTGAATTCGGCGAGAAGAGAAGAGGGGGAAAAGTCTCACTTAACTTGCGTCAACTGCACGCGAGCGCTTTTACCTGCGCTAATCAATCCTGTAAAGTAAATTAGCCCAAATGGCAATTAATACATTGAACAGTTTTTAAGCAATTCTCCAGAAAATAAGTAAACATTCTTTGTTAAAATATGTCAGTCACGTGCGTGACCTCTAAGAAAATGTCGTTTTTAATGCCTCTATAAATATTATGGTTGGGAGATTATATTTTCTTGTTAAAGAAGGGAAGCCCTTTTCATGTAAAAAACAAATATATCGACAACATTCAATATGATTTTCCGGCAGTGAGGCAGAGTTGGATGGTCACGTGTGTGAACATTTGTTAAACTTTACAAAGAATGGCCGATATGATGATCCAGCGATTGTTTGTTCCAGGGCCCTCTTGCATAAAAAGGTGTGATTAAACGCAAATTAACTTTAAAAATTAAATGCAACTTCAGTTTCAATAAATTTTCCACAGCATCCATCCAAAGTGTGCACCGCGGGGCCCCCTTGCATAAACAATTGCGATTAACCGCACCTAAAAAAAATTGAAATGACTTGATTTTCAACCAATGAGAGTTGATTATTTGGTACTTGCGTTTAATTTTTGGAATTGTGTTTAATCGCAACTTTTTATGCAAGAGGGCCCAGTTCCTCCAATTGCAATTTTGAAAATGGAAAAGCGCAGTCGTGTGGTTTTACGTATTCTTGCCCCCCCCCCCTGGAAAAAATTCCTGCGTAAGGCATTGCTGTAGTCAACGAGGCGTCTATTTGCGACAAGTATGCGTCAACGACTGACGCATCATAATATGAGAGTGGTACCGGGAAGAAATGAATGTGATATGAGATAACATACATGTAACAGGCAATGTCAAATACAGGATGAAAAATAGCTTAAACGAAATTCGAATCAGCCATTTGAGGAAGGGAGAGGGACGAAATTCAATCAGCCATTTGAAGAAGGGAGAGGGAATCAAAAGAGAACACAATTTTCAGTCGACCGCTAAAAATAATGAATTTTCCTACCACATAGAACGTAAGCAGAACTTTGCTCAAAAGAATCAACCAACATCATGCGACATCCAGTGATGTTCTCTTCATCTCCTTCACAGTCAAGTCGAATCATTTGCGATGGCGTCGACGCCCTAGCCATGTTAGGACCAGGATCTACTTTGTCACGCGCTGTGACTATGGCGGGAAAGCCAATAGATCGACAGACGACGGAAGCATCATAAATGTCCCAATGTCGTCTGCTGACCGGACGCCAAACACCCTCGTAGAGGATCTCCACGCGACCTCCTTGCAAGGAGGGTCCATCGGTCAGACGCAAGCTTTGCGTCAGAGCTTTGTCGGGACTTGTGATGTCATGACCTAAATACATGTATTAGAAACGTTAATGTGAAATGAACAGCTTAAGTATCGCATTAACAGCATCAAGGCTAATTGCCTTCACAGGCTTGACTAGCTTAGTGCAAGCTATGAGCAGTCAAAAATGGCGGACCACAGGAAACTGACATTAGGCCCGGTCTTTATTCCTGCGCTATTCGAGCATGTGAATTGTACTGATTCCGTAGGCATGGGTTTCGATTTGTATTCGGGTTGGGGGATTATTGGTGCCGGATAATTGGTGACGACAAATATTGATGGTAATCGTACGAATGATAAACATCATCATTATCATTATCATCATCATCATCATCATCATCATCATCATCCTCCTCCTCCCCCTCATAATTTGGCGAGAGAGCGAAGTTACCGAGCGAGGGAAGGGTGTGTTTCTTAATAATCGACATAGTTTTACAGGGACTTTCAAAATCATCCTCAGTAAAATCATCTTTCAGAACATTTGAGAGTGGTTTATGCCTTTGGAAAAAAGCAACGTGCTAAATTTATATTTTCCTTTGAATTCTTGATTATTACGAAGCTCAAAAAGAAAAATAAATGACGACATTATGTTGATGGTAATCGTACGAATAATAAACATCCTCCTCCTCCTCCTCTTCATATAATTCATTATTTTTATCATGTCATTTCTGCCGGTGAACTATAGGGGGATGATAATACAGGCCTCCCCCTCTCCCACCCGAAATATTGGGGAATATATCCCCAATCCCACGAAATCTACACCCGTGACCTAGGTCAATTACCAAAAGTATTGTTTGCACTGTTATCTTACAATCATGTTAATATTCATTTTTTAATGGATACCACTCTTGATCCTTACAGGCGAAATTCCCCGACGCGGTTCTGACGTCTGTTTCCTTCATGCTAGCATGAGAGGTATATCGTATTCCAACAAATACGGATTAAAAACAGAAATAGATATTAGTCATCCCTTACCTCTTCATATCCCTTGTAAAAAAAAACCAAGGTAACTATGGTACAACCAATGTAATTTGATGTTACACCCAGAGGCGTCGATCCATTTTTCGGATGGGGGGGGGGGGGGGGGGCAAGGCGACCAAGTGGAGCTGAACCCACGGCTACTGGGATACTGAGATATATATATATGTTTATGTATACGTGTATGTATGTATATATATATATATATATATATATATATATATATATATATATATACATACACACACACATACATACATACATATATATACACGTGAGATCAATTGAGAGAATAATAGCGTAGCATGAATCAAAGTTCCCCAGAGCTGTCCTATACCATCTTGGAAATTTTGCAAAGGTTGAAAAAATGTCTCCGTCGGGAATCGAACCCGGGCCTTTGGCTATGAACGCCAATGCCTTTACCACTAGACCACGGAGACGGGCCTGTGTTTTCGGCGACTTCAAATTCGCTTAAACCGACAGATTGACAAATCTTCAACCCTCACTAATGAGTTTCGAACAATGGCTTGTCGCACACCTCAGCTGGATCCGAGCGAATGCTTTGGGATACATATATGTGTTGGACTAATTAACATTTGTGATCAGGTAACATATACAACAGCTTTGGCAACTCTCGTTGAAATAAACATATGTGAGATCAATTGAGAGAATAATAGCGTAGCATGAATCAACGTTCCCCCTCTCAATTGATCTCGCACACACACACACGCACACACGCACACACACACACACACACACACACACACACACATATATATATATGGGTATATATACATATATGGGTATATATATATATGTATGTATGTATGTATGTATATATATATATATATATATACATATATTTGTGATCAGTCTGGGTGATGTACGTTTGCGGTTCTTCGTCATACCATATGTGTGATCCGAAAAGGGGGGTTTTAGCCAAGCCACCCGCATCAGACGAATTTGTTCGAATCAGGACAGAGCAACCTACCATCTCAACAAACTAGAAGCACATCTCACACATCGTCAATACAACACAAACATGGTCAGTCAACAAATACACAAAGCCACCAACATACTCCGAGACCATCTCCTCACCAAAAAGGAGAAGAAGGCTTCCAATAATGTGCACTTCTCTATCACATATACACCCGGCACATCAGCAGTGCCCAAAATCATCCACAAGCACTATCAACTTATCCAACAATGCCATACATTACAAACAATCTTCCCGAGAGCTCCCATGACATCATTCCGCCGCAGTAAATCACTCCGCGACCTACTTGTCAACGCCAAAGCACCGAACATCGAGACAAACAACAACAATCATGCAAACAACAACAACAACCACCACACCACCACCAGCAACAATAACCACGCCAACAACTCAACCATCCCTCTAGCTGAGACAGACAATCCCACGCCCCAGCTAGGATTCTACAAAATGCAACGCCAAAAAATGCTCACTTCATCAACACATTCAAGATACAACCACGTTCACAAGCACCTCCACAGGACAGAAGTTCAAAATACGCGATCACATCGATTGTAAATCATCCTGGGCAATATACATCCTCACATGTACTAAATGCAATATGCAATACGTAGGAAAGACAGAGACAACGCTATATACACGCCTTAATAACACTAGATCGGAAGTTACAAACTACAACAAAAACAAGCCAAACAGCAAGACTCTACCATACACTATACACTTCAACCTTCCGGGACACTCGGTTCAAAACATCAACATCACTGGCATCGAAATAGTCAAAACAAAGCACCACGACACCATCATGAAACGAGAGTCTCATTGGAAACCCAAACTACAAACCTTAAGACCACGTGGTATCAATGCAGACCAATGACCATCCGCCTTCACGCCTAAGTAAACACTGACCCCCAGACACGCCATATCACTTCACTATAGCTCAAGCACACTAGAAACACACAATAAATTCAAATACTCATACCGAAATCGGGAAGGTAATTGACCATTCCTTGTATATTCTTGTATATTGATGAGCGTAATACGATTGATTTCTACCGTTTCTACCTTATTTTTGTATATTTCTGCCGTCTATATGTTTATCGTTTCATAACTTTTTGTTGATGTATTTATTGTCATTTCATATGTGCACTGTACTGTACTGTCGTTATTATTATTATTGATTCCAGATCCTGATGAAGGGCAGGTGCCCGAAAGCTTGGTCTTAATTTGTGGTATATTATGTCTTGCAACGGCCCTCTGCGTAAACCCCCCTTTTCGGATCACACACACACACACACACACACACACACACAGAGGCGCGCACACACACAAATATATATATATATATATATATATATATATATGTACACACACATAACATAGGCCTATGTCAACGTGAAGCATTTTCAATGTGCGGAAAATACGCATCTTACTAGACTGTGAACAATCCTGTTTTTGCTTTTTTTTTAATTTTGCGAGCGAGCGAAGCGAGCGAGCAAAAAATATAACAAATTTCTTGTTATGAGAGAAGTGTTTAGTTATCAAAATACACTCTAGATTATGACACCTAATATATATATATACTTAGTTATCAAAATACACTCTAGATTATGACACCTAATATATATATATATATATATATACTCGCTATGACACCTAATATATATATATATATACTCGCTACCAAATATGACTCTATTTTGTCACAGCGCTGGTCCATTGTTGCTACCCCCGAAACCACTCTGTTTTTTAATATTACGAGCGAGCGAAGTGAGCAAAGAATCGCACACTGTTTTTGATGGTAGAAGTAGTAACCACTTTGGCAAATGACAGTGTGAGCCCATGAAAGAAACATCTGCATTATCTATTCAGTCTCATCTGACTTACCGAAGTCATGTGCTTTTCAAAGCCATTAATATCAAACGGGCGAGCGTAGCGAACGAGGAAAAATTATACCCTTTTCCATATGATAGCAGTGTTATTTCGTCATCATAATAATGTGATATGCGCTATACAAGAAGGGAATGCCATCATTATCATCATCAGAATACACTATAAACCTATCATGCCTGTATGATATCTAAATAATACATTTGATCACCAGTGAGCCGAATATGACACTGGTTTAACTACCTGGCTTGCAGTCCGAATCCATTCTGTTTCTACCGTTAGCTAGCAAGCAAAGTCAACGACCGATCCCGGCAAAATTATATGGACTGGTCACCAAGAATTTGTCAACCCCGTCGCTGCCCAGATATTATGATATTTTGGAATCTCGCTGCTATAATAAGCTACTTGCTGCCCGAAATCATCTTGTATCTAGCTTTCACCAGCGAGAGTAGCGAGCGAGCTAACGAAAAATATGTCTTTAAAAAAAAAATCTAGACCGTGTTCTGCTGAAAGTGTATCTATTTTTGGGTCAACTGGCCGTTCGATTTTTTGGAGTGATATCTTTTTTGGTTATATTACTTCCTATGAGTAGAAGAATAGTATAACATTAAATTCGAGTGAGCGAAGTGAGCGAGCATTACCCCGTGTCCCATTTACTTTTTTTTTTTTCTTTCTTGTTTTCCGCTTTCATTTCACTTCCTTCTTTCCCTTTCCTTTCTTTTCTCTTTCTTTTTTCTTTTTCCTTTTTTCTTTTTTTTTTTTGGTGCGGAAATTATTGGGGGGGGGGGGGGCAAATTATATCTTTGCCCCCCCCCCCAAATTTTCTTGGGAGGGATAGACGCCTCTGGTTACACCGTCAAATTACCTCCGTATGCCATTACATTACTTTTGTGGTATCCTGAGTTTTTTAATTTTTTTAAAATTTTATTAAAATTATTTTTTACAAGGGTTACTTACTCTTACGGCAAGAGTAACCTGTGTTAGTCTCACTGCATTCCTCTTGCGGTTGGCATGGAAACGAGGAGCACGCTACACGAGATAGAGGGAAAATCAACAGTCGTTCTTTTATGTCGGTATCTCCTTCCACGTTCGTTAATTCGAAAGTATAATATTAAAAAAAGATAATCATTACATTATAGTTTTCACAGTGCATTGACACAAAGCAGCTCATACTTGCAACTGGTGAAAATATTAGTGCACATGTTGCATTCCCTCATCGCTACAGCAACTTTACAGACACAGTTGACATGTACTTTTTAAGCCCAGGCAATAAAAATTATATAGCGAATGCGTCCGTTAACAAGGCACGTGGACATACCATTTTACGTTTTCAGGACGAGGATGCTGAATAAAACACGAAATGAAATGTATATGTATACACCAAAAGTTTATCTTTGTATATGACCATTTTACCACTATGGACTTAGAAAAAGAATAAAACTACAGATTCAATTCAATTTCAGACGTCAAATAATAGAGCTAATCGTTTCCCCGTACTAATCAGTTTAGCAAGATAAAAATAAAAACAGAGGAGATGAATAGATTAAATGAAGAAAAAACGGGGTCGGGGATGAGAACATGAAGATATTCATTTAAATCCCACTAGTCGGTAATACCAGTTTTCAGTTTTAATACGTTGATAAATTTTTAAGATCTTTATATCATATATATATATATATATATATTATCATTATTTGCATCATCATCATCTTTTTTTTTATCATTGTTCATATTATTACTTTTATTTCTACTATCATTTTAGGCCTAATTATTGTTATTATCATTAGGGGCCTATTACAGGATCATTATCATCATCATCATCATCATCATCATTATCATGATCATTGTTATGGTTATCATCATGAACACGATGAGCCCCTTAGTGAACATTTTAATAAATGTTATAGTCGACCGAAAATGAAATATATTTCTTACATGGCGTGGCACATACGCGCTTCTTGGCAAACCCGTGACCGTGAAATGACCTTGTCGTGTCCTCCACATATTTTGGCATCAGTGTAGAAGTTTCCCCATCGTCAGCATTGCATGGGTAATCGAATTGTGAGCCAAATACAACAGAAAGATCTGACAAAAATAATTTGACTGAATTGATGGCAGTCGAGCATTAGATAAATTATAAACGGTTGGGGTATAATAATAATAAAAAAGGAAATATATATTTTTATTGATGCGTTGATGACTTGAACAACAGAATTGACATTCTACATGCAGTTCTAAGTGTTGTGAGCTTTCCAGAAATTATAATTTACGTGATATAGATCCCAGTAACAACCAACCTCCTTCTCCTCACTTGTAAAAAAAGTTTCTTTAGATTGGCAGATTTTATCCGAATTAATCGATATTTTACTAAATGTAAGAATTGTTTTCAACGAAAAAAAAAACCCAGTTAATAGTTTATGAAATAGAGAAGAAAGGAAATGAATCTAGTCAATCTCATGTTGACTTTTGCTCAATTTACTATTTCTAGACATTATTAGAGATTTTTTTGGAATTTGAAAGTAAAAATCACCATTATGCATGTCTTATATAGTATAGAATTAAAGATAGAAATTCGCCCATATCTTATGTAAAATGTAATAAAAAGAAATTTCACACAAACGAAGTTTTAATAAGTATAGTCAATTACTTAGTTCACTATTTGCGCCATTTTAGTTTTCACACTATCTATGTTACGACCATATGAATTTCATATTATTGTAAATAGTTGTAGTTTTATGATATGCACAATAGAGTCCCTCGAAAGATGATAAATGGAAGAAAAAAAAAAAAGAAACACTTTCCAATGAAAAAGCCAAAATGGATGGTAATCGTAATGGCGTTTTAACACGATTATCAACTCACAAGCAGCCTTTTGACCACTTGATTTAAAATGCTCTGCGAATTCAACATGGATATGGAAAACTCAATTTATGAACAATGCGCACTTTTTCTTTTCTCTTTTCTTTTTTAGATTCCACATCAAAAGTCATTTCATACTTGTTCTCATATTTATAAAGGTAATATTGCTGAAAAGGCAATTAACTATAAAATGTAACCGTTTTCTTTACGGCCTTTTTTCGACTCAAACGTAAACATTTGAATGAGATTACAGCTGAAAATGGGAGTTTTATTTGACAGATTCTTTCCATTAAGATACAAGATGGGATATATTTCTTAATTCTTAAGTGGGTCCAGGGTATTTTGATTGGGGGGGGGGGGCAAGATGACCCATAGGTAAATTTCTTTACGTTTTAAATGAAAACATATAGGGTGTTATATAGTTGCATGACCCAGCCCTCTCTTTTCCCACACTCTTCTTTCTTCCTCCTCCTCTTTTTCTTCTTTTCTCCTCTTTTTTTTTTCTCTTTCTTATATATTGAAAAATCATAGGGGCGGTCACCCCTGCCCCCCTGTAGCGCCGCTCCTACGTGGGTCACTATGTGGACATTCCCTCCTCCCCAAATATAGGAAATGAGAACGAGATAAACATACCTGCACTGTTAATCAGTATCCAAAGAAACAAATGAAAAGTGCCAATCTGAAAAGATATAAAATCAGTAATAAGTGGTGTTTGGTAATGCGGATAATGATTAAAAAAGAAGCACAAGTTATATTATCACTGTTAGTTTATCACTTTATACATGATGATAATAGTACATTATCGGTGAAAGAAATCCCTTACCGGCAGTTTTCCCTGGTTTTTCATTATGAACAGATGTGCTTCAAAAGCAAAAGCTTCAAAAGCAAAAATTGAAATGCCTGCTCTCGGAACAAGGTATACAGCAAAATGCGAATGTGGAGATAAAGATATGCGCTGAATGAATATTCTCATATGCCTTGGGCGTGGCTCTTAATAGTTATGTGGGAAATAGAAGGCAAAACGCACGCGACATGAGAGAAAGATGGGGAGAGAGTAGAGGCAAAGAGCGAGGGAGAGAGAGAGAGAGAGAGAGAGAGAAGAGAGACAAAGAGCGTGAGGGGGAGAGAAAGAAGGGAAGAAGGAGTGAGTGCGAGAGAGAACGAGAGCGAGGGAGAGAGAGAAAGGGGGGAGAAAGAGGGAGAGCGGGAGAAAGAAGGAAAGAGAGAAAGGAAGTGAGTGAGAGAACGAGGGAGAAGAGGAGGAAGGGGAGGAAGGGGAGGTCTTATTATTAGTCAACATTTATATTTCTTCTGAAATAATGTGACCTACTTTGTTTATATTTCTGTTATGAACTTTTATAAACATGAAGACCCATGTAGGCCTATGTGGAAAATTTCGGAGGTGTATATTATGGTCAATCAACCAAGTATATTGAAATAGAATCCACCATTTTTTCTTATCTCAAATTGAATGTACCAAAACAATTTTCACCACCCCCCCCCCCAAAAAAAAAAAAAAAACACACACACACACACATTGGGGAAGGTAGAACAAAAAGGTAAGACTATACAGATCTGCTACGAACCTGACAAAGCTGCGACATAATCCATAAAGTTTTAACATGTAAACCTGTGCCTCCTGCAATACTCTTCCTGCTTGTTCAAAATACAATTCTCAAGTCAATTTAAATTCAATTCAATAAAGGTTTTTTGGGAATCATGTTTATAGTAAAAACTAAGTTATAGGCCTACGTGGTTTTTTGTTCAACAGATATAAAAATACATATAGGCCTAGGATACAAATTGCAATAATTGCGAATAAAATGTATTAAATACTATATCAGGCCTAAAAAATGCTTTACATTGATGAAATTATCGGTAATGATCGAATGTCAGATAACCTGTTAATTTTATAGGTGAAATAATTATTCATGTGCAATGATAAAATAATTACATTCCCGCTATCAGTAAAAAAAAAACATATATATATTGCCCATTGGCGGGGATAGGGGGTAGGGGATGGAAGGAGGGGTCGGTTTATCGGTTACGTCCCCTTAGTCAGTTCTTTGTCTTCGAAACTGACTTATAAAATTACTCAGAGCACTCCAGCGTATTTGTAGACTCAGATTTTTTAATCTCAAGAACTTTATTTATTTTTCTTATTTTTTATGCTCCCCTGCATGCCCCCAGCTTGTTGTGGTAGACAAAAGATTTATTAACAGCTAAGCATCATGCATTTGAAGTACGTTGAAAGCGTAGTAATACTGTCTTTCTTTTATTTGTGGGTACAGTCAATTGGCATATTATCTAGGACTTTAAGGGAACCGAAACCCTCAAGTCAAGCAGTTTTTAAATCAAAGCTGATACAGAATAAAATAGATCAGCATAATTGAAATTTTATGTTTTTGACACTACCATATCTACCATATGATGTTATCAATAGTGGTAGTGTAAAAAAAGTCAAATAGAAAATTTCATATTGCCATTAACATTACTTCCTTATTCGGTGTCCGATTTCGTTCAAATTTTCGCTGATGTGTTTTATTCTGTCTCAGCTTTGATTTAAAAACTGATTGACTTGAGGGTTTTGGTTCCCTCAAAACCAAGTTTAATCAACATATTTAATGAGTGATTGAAGAGGAATAAAACTGATACTGATCTTGATCTAGTCATTTTGCTCTGACAGCCTATACTCATGTATACATGTAGCCCATGGTCACAAGCTGCAATTATATGGGTGGCCGAATCAGCCTTCAGCACACTTCCGTTTTCCTGCTCTCAAGAAAACATAGCAACACCGAGATCCGCAGTAAATTTTGGGGACGTGTCCGTCTGCCGCCCCCCCCCCCTCCGATTGACGAAAATGATTGAAACTGAACTTGAGTACAAACTGTTCCACAGAATTGAACAAATTTTGTATTTTGTTTTGCATTGTAAATTTCGTTGATATGGAAATGAAAATAGGCTCATATCAATCAATCAATCAATCAATCAATCAATCAATCAAACAATCAAACAAACAAAATGTGCCAGGTGCAAAGGGTGAACCAGTGGTCATAATAAAAAGCTGTAGGTATTATTGAGGTCAGTCACTGAGTACAGTGGCATAGCTAGGATTTCATTTTAGAGGGGAGGTTCAGGGAGGGGGGGGGGGAAGCTCCGACGTTTCTTTTTCGTTGTTCTTTGTCTTCTCCCGCTCTTCCTATGTTCTCTTACCTTTTTCTGTTCTTGCTCACCCTTTTTTCTTCTTTTTTTTTGGGGGGGGGGGGGGAAGGAGCGACCGCCCCATCGCCCCCATGCCTACGCGGGTGACTGAGCAACGTAAAGATTGGTTTTTTTTTCATGAGAGTGAGGAAACCCCGCAATAGAGCACGCAAACCATAGCTTTAAGTCATCTAGCATCCTGCCCTAAACAAGTCGACCCGCCGAGTTCCAATAATTCGTTCATGTCCTCTTCTTGTCCTAAAAAATCGACTTGACGATCAGGTTGAACAACTTGTCCTCTAATCTTCTTGTCGTGAACAAGTCAATTTGACGAGTTCAAAGAACTCGTCAGTCATCCTGTCTTTAACTCGTCTTCTCGTCTTCTTGGCCTAAGTTATCTCGTTATTGTTCAAGTGAGGAGGGTGCATGGGACTGGTCTTTATGCTTTGATTATTTTGTTCGAACTTGTAGACTTTTATATACGAATGACTAATATCAAACTGCTAGATATCTAGTATTTGTTTAAATAGCTACATGTATGCATTTGATACTGACTTTTCATCCAGTTATTTTTATCTTAGTTGTGTTGGTAATTTTGCTTTATAATAATCTCATATCTATTTTTGTTTATAGCCTTGTATTCCAGTGTTTTAAAGGTACTATAGGCCGGTACCAGACTCGATTATCATTTATTCTACTATTTGGTTCATTTCATCCTTTAACTGTATTCTATTTCTGTATGCCTTATATGTATCTTATATGTTTACTATTGGACAATAAACTCAAGTTTATTGTTCAAGTTCAAGTTCAAGTTCATCTCAGCGCCACTTTTAAAGACATACAGTCGTGGGTTTTCGTGGGGAGTGGATCATAATTTGCTGACACCAGACTTTGTGAAAAGCACTGAAAATACCTGTAATAGAGCTACATTCCTGGAGCACAGCAAAACATGCTGTCCCACCATAAACATTCTTCGGCCTGCTTCGGGCATTCTCGGGCCAGGGCAAGTCCCGGGGGCAAGTGAGATAACGATTTTGCCATATGGGGCAAAGGGTGGAATATACAGAGCATTACATAAGGTTTGTTGGTCATAAAACACCTGTTACTGGGTAAAAGCACCCATGGTGACAAATTCCCCATGAAAGCCCACGACTTTAGGAGCGCCTTTAAGCTTCCCTAAAAATTCTAGCTAGCAAGGCTGAACCCGTCGCAGTGCCAATTATTTCTTGAATTAATGCAATTTATTTTTGTCTCTTTAAAGACACCGCCAGACGTCTTCTATTTCTGTGGTTAAGGGTACTTGCATAGATAGCTGAACTGCATCCTCCGAAATCTTTCTTGATCATCGTTGATTTAGGATTGTTTCTCGCTTGATCTTCTCACGATACATAATGACAAAGCAAGAAAGGAATAAGAAGCCAAAAGAAACCCGGACAACCAAGGTATGATGATTTAATTTAATTAATTTCTCTACGTAGAGAAGTTGAGTTGATCGAGAACCTATCGTGCGCACCATTGCATTGCCCCTTAGCTTGCCCCTTGCCTTGCCTTAGCCTGGGCCGGGCCGTAAGTTTCCGTTTTACTTTTACAATTACACCGTTGCCCAGGCATTTTCGCGAAAAAATCCAAAAAGTGCTCTGGTGGAAGAGTCTAAGTATGTGAACAGGTGTGAATGTGAATGGGGCCAAATCTTTACAGCGCACATAGTCATAGATGACAGCCAATATCCACTGCATGCACATCCTACATCATGACATGTACATGGCAAGAGTTCCATATATACCCCCCCCCCCCCCGCTAAAATTGAAAAAAAAAATTATAAGAATATGACTTGGAATGATAGGTCTAATCATAATATCAAATACTGAGCATGAAAAATGCTATAAATTATATGGGTTTATTCCGTCAGAATTAAGGGCTTTAACTGTGTATTTCACATAGACATCGATTTATTTAGTCAGAAAAATAAGACTTAAGAGCAATGCATCCTGGGAGTGAGACTAATCACGGGTTCCGGCTTATAATCATTTATGAGACCTATCACTTTCAGCGATCTCTCCTTAGCTCGATAGGTAAGGCGTCGGTCTTGAGAGGTAGATGTCCCGGGTTCGAGTCACGTCGGCGGGCATAGTAAGTCAAGAAAAAACAAAGAATTGAGAAGAAAACAGTGGAAAATACGGTGTCTCTGAACTTCTTCTTTTTTTCTTTTTTTTTAGCGGGGGTACATATGGAACTCTTTCCTAATACATTGTAACACTAACAGTTAATCATGGTAATATTAATGTGCGCGAATGAGCTGAGCCCATAGGCCATAGAGTTATTTTTCTAGAGTAGAGCGCCTGTCATTAGACCTGTGCTGTCATTCGACCTATTTTCACTATATCACAAGTCAGCACATTATATTACCACGTCCACAACACACACAAATCACTTCATTACACACAGAGACATTGTCACTTAAGTCTTAACTAGTCCCTTTTAGTCACCTCCAAAAATCCATCTAAAAAGTCATATTCCGGCGTCAAAAATGCAAAATCGGTGCCATATTTCCAAGGCTTAACGTTGGGTCCGCTGTTAAAGGCATTGGCTAACATTGTTATGATTTTAAAAAAATCTCATTTTGTTACTTAAAAATGGGATAAACATTAGGGTTATAGTGTAAAAATACCAGTGTGAAAGTTTCAGAGCATAATATCCACGGGAAGTATTTTTAAATATTAGAAATGTGAACCAATGTTTGAAAAATATACGAGGGTCGGTTGCATAGACCCAACGTAAGGAGTGCGCATGCGCACATGACTCAACGGACCGCACTGTGTGTATTGACGTATCACGCGGCGGAAGGCAAGTAACGGTATTTTTGAATTCGCGCAAACGGTCCTCTTAGTTCAGTGTCTCTCGAGACGAAAGCTAATAAAATCGCGGTTTGCGTCTAACTTACAGCTTTTCCTTCCAAATTATGGTTGGTTTCAGGGTTTTTGAGTATAAATACAAGTACTTATACACATGTTTCATCTTAGTTTGAGAATTTTTTAAATCAGCTGCTCACAAAGTTAGCCAATGCCTTTAAGAAATACGATCACAGAAAAAGCGCTGAAAATGGAGAAATTTCTGGCGATATTTTTCGTTTATCGAAAACTCCGAGTATGATGGTATTAGGAAAAAAAAACAAATGAAAAACCAAACCCCAGTATCTGCTGATGCAGTGACTTCATGTACAAAGTTGAATGCAAGTCCCCGCTGGCCTTCATTCGACCGCAAGGGGAGCACCGACGGGCGCCAGAACTTCCGCGATGGACAACTGTGTATTGTGCGGCGCATTTCAGCGGCCCTCATACGCGTTGACATGGTACGCGCGATGCGCCCGGTCGAATGATTGCCGGGGGATATCGAATTAAGGGCATGAAACATAGCGATATATTTTCATATTTTCTAAAACTGTGAGATTTTTTTGAAAAAAAAAACATTGTGATAAAAATAGTTTGATATATTTGACATGAATTTATGCAGATATGATTTTATGAAAAGTAAGTTTAGCAGCATAAATATTGCAGAAAAGCTTAAGCGGTCGAATTTCGGGCAGCTCTCTCTATATACATGTATTTCTCTATGGCTGAGCTAGCCAGACCTGTCACTGTGCAGACCCATTCGCTAGCCCGGAAGGTAATCGACATTTGCATACATAGACTCTTTGTTCGAGAGGTCGAACTTCCGGTTGACCCTCGGCGGAGAGAGAACTAAATTTCCGCGTGCAGATGAAGCAATAAATCATCTTTTTTTTTGTAAGTTCTAAGTTGTCAAAATAAATATGAGAAGTCAAAAAACATCAATCAAGAATTCAATTTTAAGATAATGTCACTTTTGTAGCTGAGAGAACTTAGCTTCATCACAAACTCGATGTTGTCGCAATTTTTGCAGCGGGTTCGCCATGATTTTCCGCTTGTACAGCGCTGCGACAGCGCTGGGAATAGTTATGGCTGAGCCTGATCTTATCTAAAGGGGAAAAAAGAACAATTGAAACACACAAGGAAAGAGAAGAAGATAGATGGAAGGAAGAACAAATAAAAACATAATGGACATGGGAGAGGATAGATGAGAGGAACAGAGGATACATAATTCATTGTATTTCTTCGTGGTTTTTTTTCTTTTTTATCTATACCTTTCCCTTTTCTTTATGGACTTCTAAGCCTATGGATCCATCTTTCATTTTACATTTCTCTGGGCAATCCTCTCGTTTGTTTCTTCGCCTTCAGTTCCTTGAAGGCCCCTTTTCCTTCTGTATTTCTTTTTCTTTCTTCTATTCTCTCTATACACGTACACAATCACCGCGTGTGCCGCTGTGCGTGGTATAGGGCGTAGGAGAGCTGAAAACAGAGAGATTAATATCTCTGTGGCTGAAACAAAACCTATAGACTTTGAAACCAGCACTTTTGATGCAATTAATCGAAAAACTGCATAGGCTACAGTGTAAAACGGAAACACGCGGCCGGGCCCAGCCGCCTAGCTCCTGCACCTTGATCCACTTGTGCGCTATCAATTTGGCTGAATCAGCCCACACAGGGGAACATGATTTGTATGGTGAGCTGTGCAAATTTATGTGGATGCCACCCTCTGTAGTTGAGCATAGTAAACAAATCAACAAATTCTTGGAATATAGACTCTATTTGCTTTTTACACACTAGCCTAGGCTATCCTAGCCCTAACAGTTAGGGCCTGGCCCTAGGATGAAAAAAATATGCTATTTCCATCCAGTTCCTTCAAGTTCAAGTTCAATTCAGTTTAATACTTCGATCTAGCCTAAATTATCTTGATCATGTGAATTAACCCATTCGTGACAGAGGTCCACATTTTGTGGTTTGACCTAATATCTTTTGATGCAAAGCCCTAAAAATCATACCAAATACATGAACAGAAAGAGCAAAAAATTCTAGACAAACTGTGCCCATTTTGGTTGTGTCAATATTCGTTGTTTGATGCTGAAAATTTTTAAAAGGAAAATAAGCATTAAAATCCTTAAATTGGCAATGTGATAGAAAGTTTAAAATCACCATTTTCCCCTGCAAATTGGCAACTTTTTGACTTCTCATCATAATTTCTGTCAATTCATATTCATTCAGATACATGACGTTATATAAGAAAAATGTAGCAATAAAATAAAAATGTTGGTGTTGCCAATTTGAAGAATAAAAGCTGATCAAATTAGGCTTTAAATAATTCCTGTCACGAATGGGTTAAAGAAAAAAATTATGTGAGCACTGCTGCTGCTCCTCTGTCCAACTTATGTGACAGAGAACACTACTTTCCTATTGTCAGCAATTTCCACTGTATATCTAACGTTAGGCTTACATAGGTGCAAGGTTATCTGATGATGATGTCCTGGGCCCCTGGCCTTCTTGTAAGTGGAATCAGCCCTACTTGTTTCACTTCATTTTTATTTCTAAGGTTGTCATTCGCTGCTTGCCACCAGCTCTGACAGAAGAAGAATTTCGTGAGATCGTTGATCCCTTCCCAGATCATGAATATTTCTACTATATTAAGGCTGATAGAAGGTAATCAGTAATTTTTCTATGACTCTGAAATTTTTTAGTTATTCCTTTGCTTCCTTTGATTATCTAAGGATTATTAATTTTGATATATGTTTCACCGGTAGAGTCTGCATGTACATGTATATTATATTATACCAATTTGAAAAAAATAGATATTGACCATGGAAAATTTCATTGCATAATTCAATTTTTTAGAAAGAAACAATATTTATATTGTTCCAAATTACTTTTGGAAGGCATTGTAAACAAAAACTACTAACGTGAGTATGGAAGTGTCGATGTTTAGTCTAATTTCTTCTCTTTCTTTTAGAGAGAGAGAGAGAGAGGGTAGAATTTCAAGATATAGTCCCAAATCATTCTGACTCTAGCTTCTCAATGTGTTTTCTTTTAATAAGAAAAGTAAAATCCTCTGACATGGTTAGCCTGTAGGAAAAACATTACCAAATAAAGAAAAATAAACAAAGCAGATCTAATTTACAGTGTGAATTACATTACATCCTGAGATGTGAATTAAATCACAATCTTTCTCTTGTTTTTGTCATGAAATATTTCACTGTACATGAAGGAAAAAAGTACATTTCGCTTTATCCAAAGTCGCAGATATTGCCTTTTAAAAGTGAAACCTGTACCTTTAATATATCTGGGCTGTGAAATACTGAATTTATTTCCTCAAATGTTTGGTCTGTGTAACAGTCTTGGGAAGCATGCCTACTTAGGGCATAACTTCAAGGAGTAAAATTGATTTTCACTCTCGATCCCATACATGTGGTCATGAACTAATCCACAATATCACAATATATGAAGGTGGAAAAAGCAGCTTTAGAAACTGCCTTTTGAAAGGTGAAACCTGTACCTTGGGTTTTTGATGTTGAGTTCACTTAGAGTACAAACATTATTTTTGTGTACAGTCTTGGAGAGCATGCATATTCACGGGCGTATATCAACTTCAAAAAGGAGGAAGATATCATCCCATTCAGAGACACATGGGACGGTCATGAGTTTGTAAATGGGCAAGGTATGTAGCCCTGGTCTGTAGAAAACTTTTTGCCTAAATCATTTCATTTACAGTACAGTCAGATTGTTAGAACACCCAGTAAAATGACTAAGTTTGATTTTGACTTGTTTAACAATATTTTGATCGATGTGCCCACATATTCTTGTCACCGAATTACCGATATGCAAATTTGTGTACATATTTTTCTGTACCCACCCCACCCCCTCCCCTACCAAAAATTTCAACTTGATACTTTTCTTGCATGTATAAGTGTTACACTTGAGCAGTTCCAGTATTACTGAATTTCAAAAATTTGAAACTTTGGTTTAACTCTCACACCAGTTAGTCCCATATTTAGTACATGTAGATCAAGTTCAAACCTAGTTCTGTGGCCTTTGGCTGATCATCTCATCATTTAAGCACAGTAGATGCAGTAGAACTGTTCTGTTACACCTGTCTCAGATGAAATGAAGATATCTATCTGTAGCTGTTCGAGAGTGTAGCACAGAGAAATTTGTTTCGGAGTGGTGAAAACCGGAAGAAAAGTCAGATTCTCTGAGGACACTTCTCAAGGCTGCTATGGAAAAGAAATATATGGAGTAATCTGCAGTAATAATGATAATAATGTTTTAATAATTACTTTTTGTTGTTGTTATTTTGTTCTCATTTTTTTTTTTTGGTTTGTTTTGTTTGTGGGGGGGGGGGGGTATTTCATACATCATGACTTTATGAAATATTTGTGTTTGACTCTCCCGTTCAGGTTCAGTGTACCCAGCAGTGGTAGAGTTTGCTCCATACCAGAAGGTGCCCAAGTTGACAGGGAAAAAGGTGGATGCAAGATCAGGGACAATTGAAGATGGTGAGGACAACTAAATAAGTGGTGAAAACTCCTTTAAAAAAATGAATATGTAGAGAGAGAGAGAGAGAGGGGGGGGGGGGGTGGAAGGGAGAGGGAAAAAATTGCATGCAGGGTAATCAACTTTTGAATTGTGAAATACAGGATTTTGGGGTCTTGACTTCAGAGGGCTAGACAGGAGGGCAAAATATTCAAGTTATGAATGAACTGGCAAGTGGGTGCAGCAAGCGAGCAAAATTTGGAAAAATTACTTCATTTACTTATTGGTGCCTGTAAAAGAATGATACTAATCAGCAGCAAAATCCTCCTTATACAAAGGAAAGGGTAAATTATCTCTGGGAACACACCCCCCCCCACCCCGGATTATTATCAACTCTTCTTCCAGCATTTTTTCGGAAGGGTGATGAGATGTTTATCAATTGATAAGTTGATAAGAATGAAATAAGATCACCACTGATTCGCCCCTATGTATGGTAGATGGCTTAGAGGGACCTCAGTGGTATTTGGGATCAAAGGTCGTGTATGTAGGTCAGAGGTCAAATGAGGTCAAATGTGACAATTAAATTTACCTGCAAGAATGATTGCACACGACAAGACACATTATGGCTACTGCCTTGTTTTCTTTCTTGTCAAAAGATACTGATTACAAGAAGTTCCTGGAGACATTGAATGCCGAGGTGGAACCTCTTCCTAGTGCAGAGACTATCCTAGAAGAGTTAGAGACAAAATCGAAAGAACCAGGTAAAGTGAAGATGTTGTTGAGACCATTTTTGTAAAGTTAACAAAACATTGTTGTGAGTTGTGCAATTTCATACAAAGCCCACTGCAGGAAACAAGAAATTATTGCCAGCCCATCAGGCCATTGATCCTCGAAGGAGAGTAAAAAACGAACCTGTCCGATTGGTTTATTGTTGTTCAGGTTATTTGAAAATCTCTTTTGTAATTTAAAAGAAAAAATTAATAAGGGTATTTATATATGGAACATGAAGCCTTCTAGAAATATTTGGAGTATGCTTATTACAATATACTCCTGCCCTAGAGAATGACTGCAAGGTGTGGTGCAAAATTGAATATTGACTTGATCTAAAAGTAGGTCCATTGCAGAGAATCACAGAGTTTTCTAGACTTGCATTCTTGCACTTTTCTCCTATAGTTTTAAGGATTTATGTTTTAAGTAATTGTCACTTATTAGCCAAAGTCTTTTGATAATTTGAGAACAATGGCGATAATGTTTTAAGTGAATGCACCAAATTTGTATCTCTACTTTTAATAACTCTCTCTCTCTCATGCTCTCTATGCCTTTATATTTTACTCGCTTCTCTCCCTCCCCCCCCCCCCCCCTTGCAGAGAAAGTAATAACACCACTGATAGAATTCCTAAAAGTGAAGAGACTGGAGAAAATTGTAAGTTTATTTCGTTTACTGATAATTTGAAATGATTCTGTTGGAAAAGAAAATAACAGAGGAAATAAGTGATATAGTATGTGGCTTTCTTTTCCAGAATAACTGACGAAATCAACAATTGAATTATGAATCACCCCTATTTCTCTGACACTTTTGAGAGTTACACGTGTAGTAAGGCGTGGTGGCTCAGTGGTAGAGCAATGGCCTCGTAGCTGTAGGAAGTACCTGGGTTCAAATCCCAAGTGAATTCACTAGTACCCTTTGGTATGGTATTAACCCAATGAATACTTTGCCCTAGATAATTTGGGCTGGGGTCTGTTGAAGGTGCTGGTTCTACCAAAATCATATTATGTTCAATGGGTTAATCCTCATTACCAAGTCCTTAGGAGAGGACTTTAAGCTGTTGGTCCCCTTGTTGCTTGCTAACAAGTATGCACATGCTTTCTTAGTAGCCGGGTAAAATAACCAACCAACCATATCCAACTTTGTTCCATAGTAAACAGTTGGGCATTTTCTTTTTTAGCTGTAAAATCAAATTTGTTTTTGTGAATGCTCATGAAAATGTAGCAGTCATTTCCCCTGTTATTTTCACTACTTTGCTGCAAATATAGAAGGCCATTTTTGTTAACGTTCATAAGTGCAGAGTTCTTGCATATACATAACATACTTGTTGGTCATGCCACCCTCAAAGATATTGGATGACTTGAGTAGAATATCAAAGGGTAACTCTCTTAACAAGGGTACTGGCAGGAATAAAAGATTTACCAATGCAGACTTTACACCTGTAAAAGTGTTTGGTCCTGCTAAACCTTTCTTACTGGGACGTGTTGTGTGGCCATTTCACCAAATTTGAATCAAGAGTTCACAAGTTTCTGCCTTGAAGCCTGCATGTATTCCAGCTCCAAAGAGTTTATTTGTATTATTTCAATATTTTTATTACTGCTCCAATAGTATTTAATTAATCGTCAAAATGATTTCATCTATTATTTACGTATCAAAACGACAGAAAGCTAGAGAAGAAGCAAGAGAGGAAAGACGACGCAAGGAGAAGGAGAGGCGGCTCAAGCTGGAGGAGGAGAAAAGAAGAAAGAAAGAAGAGGAACGGCGCAAGAAGGAGAGGGAGAAAGAAAAGGAGAAAAGGGATAAAGAGAAAAGTGGCAAGGAAAAGGAGGAGAAAGACAAAGGGAAAGGAAAAAGTGAACCTAAAATAACAGTGAGTATTGATATTTCATTTGAACAATGAAATTTTCTTATTTTCTATTCAAGTTTATCAACTTTTTTTGTGGATTTCTTCTTTCATATTGACCTGTGATTAATTTTTGTTTCATGTGAAATTCTGTGGGCTTGTCCTAGTGGATGTGCTGATACTTTTACCAAATTATTTGCTGAAAATTCCATGGAAAGAGTTTTTTTCAGCAAAGAGAATTAGAGCATTTTTGCACCCTTCATATGGAACAGGTTACTGTTTAGATGAAGCTACAACTTCTTAAAGGGAAAGTTCACCCTAGAAGTTTCACTGTTTCAATAAAAGGAGATAAATTTGAACAGCATTTTAAAAAAGATATGAGCAAAATCGGTCAAAGAATAAGAAAATTACACTCATTTACATTTTCTAGTAAATTACTCTTTGCTCTACAAATTGGCAACACTGATGACATCATATGCGAGCAGAAGAATTCAGAAGAATTGCTTTTTACATAACATACTTTGACTATGGGGTAAGAAAATGTGGAACTTCCAAGAAAATTGAGAAAATGTGAAATTTCATGTACAGAGTGAATGGAGACCTGCTCGCATATGATGTCATCAGTGTTGCCAATTTGCAGAGCCAAGAGTAATTTACTAGAAAATGTAAATGAGTGTAATTTTCTTATTCTTTGACCGATTTTGCTCATTTCTTTTTAAAAATGCTGTTCAAATTTATTTCCTTTTATTGAAACAGTGAAACGTCGAGGGTGGACTTACCCTTTAAAGTGTACCAGTCACCTGAAAAAAATAATATGTATACACCCGGGGGGGCCACTGTCATTATAAGGTGGACACCATGCTCATACATGGACTTTCAAAATGGACCCTAAACAAGTGATTATCCTTCGATCTCAGAAAACCCTAAACAAGTATTTTGTCATGATTTCCCCACCCTGAACAAGTATTTTCAAATCAAGTCTGAAAAGATACCCTTTACACGCACCCAAGCTGTTAAAAAGTATACCCTTTTTTTCCTGATATTTGCAATTTCGATACCCTTTTCACTGTACGTGCGTACATTGCCCTTTCGTGAAAAACAACCCTTTCTACGCGTTTTTGTGTACGAGCATGGTGTCCACCTTGTAATGGCAGTGGCCCCCCGGGGTATACACCAAGTTCATATGAAATAACCTCCCAAAGCTTCACCCAGCATTCTAGGGGTTAACAGGTAAGAAGTTTGAAGAAAATAAAGGATGACATAAGACAACGCAACACGTTAAAATGCGTAGAATTGAATGGCTATTCAATTCTGTACACCCTCAATTCATGGGCATGTTGCTTTTGTGAGGACTAGTCTACCCAGCAGTCCTTGTTTTTGTTAGTTAGGAGTATATTTGAATTTGCAATATCTTTTTGTGAAAATAATATTTAAAGCTCGTATGTTGAATATATGCACTGAGATGGAACCCCAATACACAAATCAAAATCTCTCTTATGGTGATTGGTACACTGTGAACAGTTTCAAACACAAGTTGAAAAAACTTTCCTCTTGGTTTCACAATGGGTAGAAGGCAGATATGGCATATTTTTGACCATTTGTTAGCTTCTGAATAGTGTTCAAGATACATCATCATTGTTTCTTTACAGTAATAATAATAGTAAGCATTTAGTACACTCTCCATAGTAAACTATATCACAGCGTTAGCATGAAATGAGAAATAAGATACAAGAATTTAAATTACGGTCAACGTCTATCCTATTACAAGGGGTCTCCCGATTTCCCTCTTCACCATTTCTTTCCAGGTAGTCCTTGGTCTTCCCTTTCCCCCTGTGCCATCCACTTCCAGATCCTACACTTATTTTCACAGGCTCAACAAACCATCACCAGCGACATACAGATGCAGAGCTGCCAATTAGTAGGCTTTTATCCTATTTAGTAGGATTTTTGAGGGGAATATGACACGGAATAGGATTTTTCCCATTGAAATAGGATTTTTGAAACTTGTAAGAATGATTCTTTTTACTGTTGGATGTTTCAAAATTTGAAACAAATAGGATTTTTACCTTGAAAATAGGATAAAAAGAAATAAAGAATAGGATTTTTTCCCACTTGGGGTTGGCAGCTCTGCAGATGCCTTGTATTACAACCATGGATATTGTTATTCTTTTCCAGCTTCTAAAGAAACCAGCAGCTGAGACCAGTAAAGAAGAATCTGCCAGCAAGTCGTCAGACTCACAGTCAGAGAGAGAGAAGAAGAGAGATTTGGAGAAGGGCAGAGACAGAGACAGAGAGAGGGAGAGAGACAGAGACAGGGACAGGGAAAGGGAAAGGGAAAGAAATAAGGAGAGGGAGAAGGCCAGGGAAAGAGAACGAGAGAAGGAGAGGAATAGGGAGAGGGACAAGAACCGTGATACTGGAAAGGACAAGAAGAGAGATGCGCCGACTGGCAGACATCAAGATGGTCGTAATTCAAGGTCGGTTCCTACTTTTTAAAAATCTTTATTCATCATGACATATATTTGTCCACTCTCACATTACTGTATCTGTTTCACATAGAAGTTCGGAAAGGAGTTCCATTCACTTCAATTCATTCATTTCAAAAAGGTTTATTAAGAAATGAATGTCCCAGCAATTATACCGCATTTCCCATAATTTGTACATAACAGTGTAAATCAGTTTTAAGACAGTTCAATGGAATTGGAAAAAAGATTAAAGGCATTGGTTAACATTGTTATTTAAAAAAAAAAAAAAACTCATTTTGCTACTTGAAAATGGGATAAACATAAGGGTTATAGTCTAAAAATGCTAGTCTGAAAGTTTCAAAGTGTAATATCTACAGGAAGTATTTTTAAATATTAGAAATGTGAAGCAATGTTTGAAAAATATATTGGGTTGGTCAGACTAGACATGAGGAGTGCACATGCGCACATGGCTCAACAGACCGTATTGTGTGTATTGGCGTATCACGCAGAGGGAGGCAGATAGCGCTATATTTTAACTTGAGCAAAAAGGTCCTCTTAATGTCTCTGAGACTAAAAATAATAAAATTGGGGTTTGTGTCTTACTAACAGCTTTTCATTCCAAATTATTGTTGGTTTCAGGTTTTTTTCGAGTACCAATACAAGTACTCATAGACATGTTTCATCTTAGTTTGAGAATTTTGTATATCGGCTGCTCACAAAGTTAGCCAATGCCTTTAATAAAATGATACATTAAACTTTAGAATAAAATATACGTAAAGATCTAAAATCATTAATTCCACTGAGCATATGAGATGAATCCCATGGTACTGTGTAAAAAACACAGGGCTTCATTGCCTACAGTAAATTGAAATGGCTTGATATGATATGCAGATCTGGGGACTCCTACAACGACAGAGCGAGGGATCAGGACGTGAAAGGAGGACGGAGGGATGAGCCAAGGGATGGAGGAAGGAAGGATAGAAACAGAGGCAATCAGAGAGAAGATGTGAAATCTGCTCGGGATAGGCCTAGAAAGGATGATGGGTGAGTTGAAGGAATGTGTACTAGTAGTTGTGCAGATTCTACAACACATACTTCGATGACATTTGCTTAACAGTCTGTCTCCTGTACTAACCATACTACTAACCATACTAACCCTGATCTAAAGTTCCCAGTTTTTCGTTTTATAAAATGACAATTCCGTGTTCTTTGGTGTTCTAAACTTCAAATTCCGTGTTCTTCGGTGACATGTACAAAACATGTGATAAAGTGATTGTAAATAGTAAAAATCTTAGAAAAACGTAAGTTACCCTAATATACACGCAATGCAGTATGCAGATAAAGCTTGGTGAACACACACTAAACACTGCGACCAGGTTTGATCCAGATTTTCCGCCTGTGCACGGTTTTGTTTTATTGGATTTTGCTTGGTTTTTCACTGTATTTTTCGGAATTCAAATTTTTTGGGCCTGAAAAGTTGTGTTTTCCGTGAAATTCCCTGAATTCCGTATACTTCCCGAATTCCATGAAATTTTTCCGGTTTCTGTGTGGCGGAAAACTGGAGACTTTACCCTAACCCCTTCCCCTAATTCCTAATCCACAATCCCCAGTCCTAAACATAACCTCCAACCCAGTTACAAGCTGTCCTTAACCCTGTGATACAAATGTTGCTTGAGTAAATATCTAGTCACAGCTTGTGCAATGTAGGGGCTTGTTTTTTGTCTTTAATCTGAGAGACAAAACTAAAGTGTGATTATACCTGTGTAAAATTTCCGATGTGATGTTCTGTAATTCTCTATGAAGAATTAAGAAATTTTATTATAATTTGATGCTTACATATAATTTATGTTAAAGACGTTCAAGCGTAGGCTTTTATGGGGAGTGGATCATAATGTGCTGACACCAGACTTTGTGAAAAGCACTGGAAACACCTCTAATAGAGCTACATTTCCGGAGCACAGCAAAACAAGCTGTCCCACCATAGACAGGATAAACATTCTTCGGCCTGCTTCGGGCATTCTCGGGCCAGGGAAAGTGAGATAATAACTTTGCCATGTGGGGCAAAGGATGGAATATACAGAGCATTACATAAGGTCTGTTGGTCATAAAACTCATAGTGATGGACAACACCTGTTACTGAGTAAGCACCCATGGTGTCAAATTCCCCATGAAAGGCCACGACTGAGCATCCTTAACCCATTCATGACAGGAATTATTTAAAGCCTAATTTGATCAGCTTTTATTCTTCAAATTGGCAACACCAACATTTTTATTTTATTGCTACATTTTATTTATAAAATGTCATGCATCAGAAATGAATATAAATTGACAGAAATTATGATAAGTCAAAAAGTTGCCAATTTGCAGGGGAAAACAGTGATTTTAAACTTTCTATCACATTGCCAATTTAAGGATTTTAATGCTTATTTTCCTTTAAAAAATTTTCAGCATCAAACAATGAATATTGATGCAACCAAAATGGGCACAGTTTGTGTAGAATTTTTTGCTCTTTCTGCTCATGTATTTGGTATGATTTTTAGGGCTTTGCATCAAAAGATATTAGGCCAAACCACAAAATGTGGACCTCTGTCACGAATGGGTTAATTTGAGAAAATGTTGTTCACCTTTGCCAGTGGAATCGATTTGAAATTCATCATCATACAGGTACAAGGATGAGAAGAAGGGAGATAGTGGGAGACTGCGACGTGACTCGGACCAGGGTAGAGACAGACAGCAGGATGGATGGAAAGGCAAGGACAGAACAGATGACAGGAGGAGAGAAGAGAGGGGAGGAGGAGGAAGAGATGCTGGAAGACAAGGGAGCAAGGAGCCAGACAGGAAGACTGAGAGACTAGATGATAGGGATGGAAGGAGGGATGGGAGGGGTGGTGGAGGGGGGAGTGGTGGAAGTAGTAGAAGAGAGAAAGGTCAAGCAGCTGATAGTAAGAAAGATGAATCGACATCGTCATCGACGTCGAGCCTGGCTTCGTCATCGGCCCAAGACAAGCCATCGGCTCGTGACAAGGATGGCAAGAAGGACGAGAAAGCAAAGAGTGAAACAGGGGAGAAGCGGGAGGAGAGGAAACCACAGAGAATAAGGAATAAGGTAATTTGAACTGTCAGTTTAACCCATTCGTGACAGGAATTATTTAAAGCCTAATTTGATCAGCTTTTATTTTTCAAATTGGCAACACCAACATTTTTATTTTATTGCTACATTTTTCTTATAAAACGTCATGTATCTGAAATGAATATATTAAGTTGACAGAAATTATGATGAGAAGTCAAAAAGTTGCCAATTTGCAGAGGAAAACGGTGATTTTAAACTTTCTATCACATTGCCAATTTAAGGATTTTAATGCTTATTTTCCTTTAAAAAATTTTCAGCATCAAACAACGAATATTGACGCAACCAAAATGGGCACAGTTTGTGTAGAATTTTTTGCTCTTTCTGCTCATGTATTTGGTATGATTTTTAGGGCTTTGCATCAAAAGATATTAGGCCAAACCACAAAATGTGGACCTCTGTCATGAATGGGTTAAAATATTGACGTAAAGATAATGGGATTGAATCCAGCCCAAACTGATGAATCAAGCCTTTGTTGCAAGTTAACATACTGTTCTATATATGCAGGCCACATGCACGTTATAGTGGAAACACTCTGCCCATTGAATAGGATGTTACATGAAGCCTTTTTGAGTTATATCATCTATGTGTTTAAAAACCTGCTTTACTTTTTGTGAAAGAGTATTGGGGAAAGACAGTTAAGTTTCATTTTATTGTACCTTCCCAGGTACAGTGGATGCCAAAATTGGATAATATTTTATGCCCAAGTTATAATGAAAAATTACAATTATGATATGGATTATGAGCATTTTCTTGAAATTTCATGAAATTATTGGCATGTTAGTACCACAAGCATTAATTGCATCTTTTTCTGGAACAGGATTGTCCCATGTCCTATGTCCCTTGTCCTGTAATAGTGCTATATTTAGGGTAGTGGTGGCTGTTCCTCTTGAAAATGTTGTTAGCACTGAAATTGATATCGACATTATCACACATCATTGGAAATTGATAACAGTAACGAGTGTAATCATTACTATTACTCTGATGATTATTTTCATTAATTCATTATCATCCATATCATTATAACAATACCTTCTATTATCATTAACACTATCATGACTATTATTTTCATTATTATCATTATCATCATTATTACTATTAATTTGATTATTATCATGATTATTATTACTTCTGTAATAAGTAATAATACTTCTTCTTTCACTTTTCTTTCCTTGCTACAGGATCGTCCAGCCATTGCCCTTTACCAGCCAGGTCAAAGGGCGTTGGTCAGGAAGAAGAGCGAAGAGGAGGCAGCAAAGGATTCTGATTCCTCCAGGGCGAGCGACAGCAAGGAGAAAGTGGAGGTTCCTCGCAGCGGGAGCAGCTCCTCTCTGAAGAGCGAGAAATCGGATGGAGGGAAGGGACAAGGAGGAGGAGGAGGAGGAGGAGGAGGGAGGGATGGAGCTGCAGGGAGTAGAGAAGGAGGGGGAAGGGGAGGAGGAGGGGGTAGGGACAGGGGTGGAGGTAGGAGGGACCAGGGTAAAGAAAGTGGGAAGGGGGCAGATAGGGACAGGTATGGTGGTAGGGACAGGGGAAAAGATGGGACCTGGAAAGGAGCGGGAGGAGAAGGAAGAGGTGGCGGAGGAGGAGGAGGAGGAGGGGGAGGAGGAGGAAGGAAAGATGGTGCATCTTCTGGAAAGAGCTACAGGGACGATAGACCCAGGGATAGGGGTAAAACTGATAACTCTGCCAGTAAGAACCAAGATAAAAAGGAATAATAAACTGCTGAACATGGCATTTTATGTAGAAATTCAAATGTTTTATTCTAGTATATGCGTTGAGTTTTTAAAAGAGTTCATTGTCATTAAATGACTTCTACCCTGTTATTTATATGCTCATCTTTTACAAATTATATGTTTTTCCTTTATTCCCCACTTTCTCTCTCTCTTTCTCTTTCTTAACATCATATTATGTAGTTAAGAGCAATCAACTTGTCAGACTCGACCTCTTCTCTCCCTTTTGCTAGGTCGTCAGTGTTGCGAATATTGATAATTCCCAGTGGCCAGTTCATGATTTTCTTCATGTGGCCTATGTAATGTCAATGATAGGTAGAGAACACTGTTTAGTAGGTGTAAACATGTAATAATTTGTCATCAGGGGGAAAACAGGAGCTCACATTTGTGCTGTTGTCATCAGGGGAAAAACAGGAGCTCACATTTGTGTTGTATGCATTTATTCTGTAATTGTGAAGTGCTTCAGTTTCACAAAATACATGTACATGTATATGGCAAAGCAGCAAATAATCACATACATATTAAGTCCATTTCTGTGGTAACAGGTTTCATTTATGGTTAACCCATAGAAGTACAGAGCTTTTTAGAGGTCTAAATAAATCATCTTCAATCCTTAAATTGGCAACGACTATTATTTTTTTCCACTCTTACATAGTTTGAAAAAAATAGATATCGATATAACATGAACCAAAATGAATTATGATTGTAAAATTTAAGCGGAAACTGCCTGTTTGAACATGGAAATAGGGATTATATAATATTCACTGTGTTGCCAATTTAAAGACTTTAATGATTAGTTACATTTAAACTGCTCTAATTCGAAAACGCAACATCATACTGCACTGAAAATGGACTCAAAATTTTCAGTGAATTTTTCTCTTTCTACTCATGTATAATGTGTCATGCCCAGCATTCTGGACCAACAGATACTGCCAAAGCGTCTCCTAAAGGAGACACTGTACGTCTATGGATTAAGCTATTGAGCATGATTTGATTTCAGTATAACAAACATTTTCCATTATCCTGGGCTAGGTATTCAACAGGTTAATAGAATTTTGTTACCAATTTACATAAAAAAAAGAAATGGATTTTGTAGAGTGCTTTTTACAGATGTAATTTTTGACACTTATCCAATAAATGTAGTGAGCAGTTACATTGTAAAAATTGAAATGAGTTTCAGCTAACTTCACAGTGAAAGGGTTAGTAGAAGTTGTTTGTGAATGTCAGCAGTCATTAAAGTAAGTGCAATACTGTCACTATAGTACCTTTGCCTTACTTGTGAGAACTTTTGTTTGTTATCCTCTGGGAGATTATTCGCTAACTGGAATGACGCATTACCAGTTAGCTGTCACTCTAGTAAAAGTAATAGGCAGCTTCATTGACATTGTATAGCTAATAAAAGCTACAGGCATTGAGCCATCCACTTTTCTGGTCATGCCTTTGTAATACTTTGTTGTTCTTACATTGTTGAAACTTTATGTAAAAGGGCTGGCCCGATAAACATGTAATGATAACTCTAACTATAAATCATTCCCAGTTGGTTTTTAGTGTTCCAGCCATTGCTAATGGTCCCACATCACAGAGTTTTCCTGGAATGGTGGCATGTTTAACACCTTTTTGTGCACTTCAAATTCAGGAGACTTATTTGGAATGCTTTTAAATAGAGTTTATAGTTGTCATTAACTGCATCAGTTTAGGTTTAATAAAGCTTGCACACTCAAAGGAAGTTTGGTACTGTACGAGTTGTATTCTCAACTTTTTAATCTTTCATATGCTATCAGCCTTTTACTTTCACCTTTGACCTGTTCAGTTCCATTGTAACAACAGTAATGGTTCTGAAGTTATCAAATATTTTCCAAGATATTGACTCTTTTATACCTGTGTGACCTTTGAATTCTATTATAAATGCCAAATCTTATAACTTTGATCTTTTTATGCATGTAGTACACTAAGTATAGGCAAAGTTTAGAATGTGGTTTCCATTATAAGTGTGGAGTAGAGTAATACACATGTAGAGGGATATATGATACAATGGAAACGTGGTATAAAGAGATCTGGGGGGTGTAACATAAAGAGATACAATCAATCTTACGATCAATTTTAACTCTTCTGTAGGCCCACAAGGTTTGCCGTAGACTTATGATTGATATCAATCGTAAGATTGATTGTGTTTTTTATGTTACAGGGCCCAGCTGATATAACAATATTCTTGATACAATATTCCGGTCCCAGCTCTTTATATTCTTTTTTTTTTTTTACCCTGATATAACCAGATTCCTGCTATAACAAGGGAATTTTGATGGTCCCAAGGACCTTGTTATACTGAGTTTCCACTGTATTAATCAGAGAGAAAGCTTAGAGAGAGAGAAAGAGAGGCAGAGGAGAGGAGAGAAGGAGAGAAGGAGAAAAATAGGGAGTGAGAGAGTGGGTGAGGAAAAGAGATTATTCCAGGAGGGTGTGTGATAACTAAAGAGGATCATTTTCTGTTGGAGTTTAATGATGATAAAACATGTCTGCATTGTCCTAAACATCTTATAGTGCAATTTAGAATCCCTGGGAGAATTTGAGTGCATAGATAACAGATAAAAGTTTGAGAAGATGACAAGCACAGAAAGTGAGAGAGATGCAAAAAAGATATCCTTCCCTTTTTCTTTAAAAAAGAGTGTATTTTGCATTTGTGAAAAAGGAGTATCTGTGCTGTACAGCAACATCATTTCAGAAGAAAAACAGAAAAAGAAAGTATTTAAAAGGACTGCATGCTTACATGCCTTAACTTGCGTGCAAATTCGGTTGGCGCGCGCCATAGGATGGTGCAGCCATAGGGTGCAGCGAAGATAAGCAAGGGCAAGATCATTGAGTTCGTTGGGCAAGATCCACGAAAGGGACTTCCCCTGAAGAACTAGTCTTTTTCAAGACATTACTCTATCTGTGAATAACTGTGAAGCATTAAAAAAACCATTTCTTCAACCTTTATAAATAGAATATACTTACACAATATTATTTGTGGTGTAGATATAATTTGCATAAAATTGTTATATCGAAAACAAATTTAGCTAATGAAAAAAAAATCAAAAGAAAGTTTTTATTATTAAAATAGAAAAGTAGCTGAATTAAGACAATATACGCTTTCCCAATTCCACGTGCACTCACTGCCCGTGGAAATGGACCAACAACTCATCGAAAATGCTAGCAAACTTTTGCAGCAAAATCTGCATGAAGTGACTTCAGAGCAGTCGTCGAAGTTGCTAGCCAGGCAATCGACGGAATATTCGGTTGACAACCTAATTTTCTCCGGCAAAGTAAGTAGATTAGTTTGTGATTAAAACCTATCAATTTGAGCCCGTGGATGGCTGCCCATTCATTACCCTTCCACAGCCGGCCAGCCTCCCGTGGCCTTTTCGTTAAGGATCGCTCGTTCAGTGAAAGCCGGCATTTTTCGTGTTCATTATCGCACACTGCACTGGCAGAGTTCCCATCTTACATTAAAAGTGTTTTGCTTAATATGAATACTGTGTTACATGTAGTGTATATCAGTAAACAATATACTTATTGGAAATTTTCTATGAATTTGAATTGAATTAAGAGATCAAGATATTGAATATGATGCATGCATGGACATGATTGATGGAGCACAATCATAACTGCTTGATCCACCTCCCAGCCTTTCTAGTTCTAGTAGTCTGCAGGGAAAAAAAAGAAAAAAATTCCGGGGCTACTTTTTGAGCCCAATCGCCCAAATTTTCTACTTTGTATTTACAGTTTACATTGGACCCTATGAGAATTTCAGGGGCTCTTTTTTAGTTTTCCAGGGCTCTTTTTGGCATTTCAGGGGCGAATTCGCCCCGAGCCCCTCTTGTATTTTTTTCCCTGGTAGTCTGCCTCTTGATGGTAAAAAGAAATAAGGCATTGGCAATCTAGATCTAGTTCAGAACAGGACCATATCTCAGGGAATGAGGATAATTGAGTAGTCAGTTGGAAATGTCTTTTCAACATCATTAAATGG
>CM057169.1:19326048-19359125 GCA_029962745.1 Echinometra lucunter
TTCCACGCAGGGTTTTTTTTTTTCCACGTAATTACAAAATATTTGATGACGTGTCGGTCATTCATCATGCCTGTTGTAAATTGGGTGCCATTTGATGATGTTTGTCTACATCAGACCAGCACTGTGTTTGATGCACCTTTTGATGGTGAGACATACACAAATGAGTGCTAAAGCAATAATGAAAAACAGTACTGGCTACATTGTCCTAAATGCCTTATAATGCAATTTATAATCCCCATGAGCACATAAAAAATGAATGATGGTACACATTAAAAGATAAAAGTTTGAGAAGATGAAAAGTACAGAAAGTGAGAGAGGGAGAAAAAGAGAAAGAGAGAGAGAGATAAAGAGATGCAAAAAAAAAAGATACCCCTTTTTTTCTTTAAAGAAGTATAATTTGCATTTGTGAAAAGGAATATCTGTGCTGTACAGCAACATCATTTCAAAAAGACAAATGGAAAAGAAAGTACATGTATATGAAAGGAGTCAAAGGACCATATGTCTACAGGGTTTGACTAGCGTCAAAATTTGGTTGGAGCCAGCCATAGGTGAGTACAGCGCAGACACGACAAGGGCAAGAATCAGGGACAACTCGGACCACGGGACAACTCGGACCGTGGGCCGAGTTGTCCCACCCGTTTCGTGATTTTTTTTTCCACAAATTTGCGTCTATTTTTCCGTCATTTCGAAATTTCTTGTAAAGATTTCCTAGAGATAAGGTCTGTTGGTAATGTTCTTCACTTTATATTACTTTTTTTCCGCTGGAAATAAAAAAAAAGTGTAATTTTAGGAGTTTTTCGACAGCTCGCGATTCCCATAGGCGCGCGTGTATTAACAGTGTCGGTGCTCGGCTCGGCACCGCTTAACAACTGACTTGATTTTGCAATCATTTCTCCTCAAGTTACCACTTTTATCGCAGAAGATGGACTTTCTTGTATTCCATCAACTCCACTTTTTCATCACAAGGATGAAATTCGGTGTATAAGCACGATTTTGTCGAAGTTTTTCACCTTTTCTCTCTGGTCGTAAGAAGTGAACAACCGATGATCGGTCCGCTCCTCTTCATCGCAATTCTACGTAGCTCAGCCGCCGAAACTGGCGGGGTGGGATTCAGCCCGTATCCCCAATGGAAGTGGGCGTGCACAGTCAAAGAGCTGAGCTTGACTGAGTGACAGAGAATCAACTAGAGCTTCAAGCTTGGCAGTGATAGGCTCTGCTTTTTAATTTTTTTTTCTAAATAAATATATATGTATTTTTTTATTTTGTCTATATTGAATTTGATTTTCCTTGTGTAGATTTGAGATTGTAATAATTTGATATGCTTCAATTTCTTTGACAGCTGTGAGTTGCCCAAAAAATACTTAATTTGGATGGGGGCTTGGGGCGATTTCACTCCTGCCCCCGAAATGTGAAAAAATATTCGCGGTCTAATCTAGATGTGTGGGCATGCCGGGCTGAGGGTAACCATGAATAAAGAACGTTATATTTGGGGGCTTATGAGAAATGTTTTATTTTGGGGCTTAATTTTTAATCATTATCATTTTTTGGCCTTTTCATTTTTTTATACATTTCATTTTTATTTTTCATATTGAGTTTCCATGGTGTTGAGAGCTGAGTTTTAATAATTATTATGCTTCAATTTCTTTTCAGTGGTCTGAGTGTGACAGTGGTGTGGATGTTTGAGTCACACAAAAAAATACTTTTACGTGGGTGGGGGCTTGGGGCGATTTCACTCCTGCCCCCGAAATGTGAAAATGTTGTAGGTGTAGCTGTTTCGGCATGCCAGGCAGAGGGTATAGCCATAAAAAATGTTTTATTTGGGGGCTTAATTTTTAATTAAATTATTTTTTTATTTTTTTTTACAGGATTTAAAATCGAATGTGCCCCTTTCCATTCTTTGTTTTTCCCCGATTTACTTTCTTTAATTTTATTTCTTGGTCTTAAGGGTGGGTGTCAGTCAGGCTGCCGGGGTGGAATTAAGCCGGAATTGCCGATGGAAATTTAAGTTAACTGAGTGATGCATTTTAGAACAATACCAAATTAAATACATTTTATTTGGAGGAAACAATAATTGGTAAAAATACAAAACACAAAACTTCTTACTCTATTCTTTCCTCCTGTAAATTAATTAAAGAAAGTAAATCAGGGAAAAACAAAGAATGGAAAGGGGCACATTCGATTTTTAATCCTGTAAAAAAAATAAAAAAATAATTTAATTAAAAATTAACTGAGCCCCCAAATAAAACATTTTTTTATGGCTATAACACCATGGAAACTCAATATGAAAAATAAAAATGAAATGTATAAAAAAATGAAAAGGCCAAAAAATGATAATTTGATTAAAAATTAAGCCCCAAAATAAAACATTTCTCATAAGCCCCCAAATATAACGTTTTTTATTGATGGTTACCCTCAGCCCGGCATGCCCACACATCTAGACCGCGAATATTTTTTCACATTTCGGGGGCAGGAGTGAAATCGCCCCGATCGAGCCCCCATCCAAATTAAGTATTTTGAGTAAATTGAAGCATATTAAATTATTACAATCTCAAATCTACACAAGGAAAATCAAATTCAATATAGACAAAATAAAAAAAAATACATATATATTTATTTAGAAAAAAAAATTAAAAAGCAGAGCCTATCACTGCCAAGCTTCAAGCTCTAGTTGATTCTCTGTCACTCAGTCAAGCTCAGCTCTTTGACTGTGCACGCCCACTTCCATTGGGGATTCGGGCTGAATCCCACCCCGCCAGTTTGGGCGGCCGAGCTACGTAGAATTGCGATGAAGAGGAGCGGACCGATCATCGGTTGTTCACTTCTTACGACCAGAGAGAAAAGGTGAAAAACTTCGACAAAATCGTGCTTATACACCGAATTTCATCCTTGTGATGAAAAAGTGGAGTTGATGGAATACAAGAAAGTCCATCTTCTGCGATAAAAGTGGTAACTTGAGGAGAAATGATTGCAAAATCAAGTCAGTTGTTGAGCGGGACCGAGCCGAGCACCGACACTGTTAATACACGCGCGCCTATGGGAATCGCGAGCTGTCGAAAAACTCCTAAAATTACACTTTTTTTTTATTTCCAGCGGAAAAAAAGTAATATAAAGTGAAGAACATTACCAACAGACCTTATCTCTAGAAAATCTTTACAAGAAATTTCGAAATGACGGAAAAATAGACGCAAATTTGTGGAAAAAAAATCTCGTATTGGGTGGGACAACTCGGCCCGCGGTCCGAGATGTCCCGTGGTCCGAGTTGTCCCGACCCCAAGGGGAAGAGCCACTGCACTGCCGAAGGGACTTCCCCTGAAGAACTAACCTTTTTCAAGACATTACTCTATCTGTTAATATTTATGAAGCATTAAAAAATTAATTCTTCAATCTTTATGAATAGGATATATGTACACGATATAATATATGGTGTAGATGTAATTTGCATAAAATGTTCCTATCGATAGAAAGTGTAGGTAATGAAAAAAAAAGAAAAATCAAAAGAGAGTTTTCATTATTAAAATAGAAAAGTGGCTGAATAAACACGATGCACGCTATCGCTAGCTTTCCACGTGCATGCACGCACTTAGCCCGTGGTGGAGATGGAACACCAACTTATCGAAACCGCTAGCAAACTTTTGCAGCAAAATCTGCATGAAGCGACTTCAAAGCAGTCGTCAAAGTTACTAGCCAGGCAATCGACGGAATATTCTGTAGACAACCTAATTTTCTCCGGTAAAGTAAGTATATTAGTTAGTGATTAAAACCTATCAATTTGAGCCCATGAATGGCTACCCATTACCCTTCCACAGCCGGGAAGCCTCCCGGGGCCTTTGTGGAGGATCGTGCGCTCAGTGAAAGCCTGCATGTCTGCCGTTTATTATCGCACACTGGCAGAGTTCTCATCGTCATACATATTTAAAAGTATTTTTCTTCATATAAATACTGTGTTACATGATTAAGTGTAAACAATAATTATTGGAAATTTACTATGAACTGAATTAAGAATAAGAGAAACAGATATTTAACTTAAATGATGCATGTGTGGAGCACATTAATATTAATTGGTTGATGTGCCTCTCAGCCCCTTAACCTTTACCTTTTGAAGATCAAAAGAAATTTTGTAATTTGTGTTCTCAGTCTAGTTTACGAGAGGAAAAATCTCTGGGAATGAGGGTAATTGAGTGGTCAGTTGGATTTGTCTTTCGACAGTCTTCTTTTTTCTTTTTTTTTTCCTCCCTTTTCTTTTCTAAACTCTCCCTTCAGTTAATTTAGAATTGTCTTACAAATTTGTCTTTCTTTGAATTTAAATAGAGAAGATTGATCTTGATCAAATTGTATCAGGATTAATGATACAGAAACGGAATATGAACAAATCATGAATTATTATTGTGAAATTTCACTGATGTAATGTATGTTTGTATACTTTAATTTTCTGTAAGAGGTCAAAATACTTGATAATACTGACGAAGTTTACACCTCCTCCAACCCTAACCCCAGTCCTAACCCTAACCCTAAAATTTGATGAAAATATGGAGGGGGTGTTAACTTCTTCAGTATTGCCAAATATTCTTTCTGAAATTTTTTTTTTTTTTCCATTTTCTATACAGAAAACTGGGTCTCTTCATGACTGGATAAGCCAAGTGAATGATAACCTTGGTAAATCGGCATCGAGGTAAATAAATCTCATCTTCTTGTCAGACATCAGTGTAGAGTTTTGTTCAGTTTTGCTTTTTGCTAAAATTCTGAAATGGGAGTAACACATCAGTTAGTATAAGTCAGTAACAAATCAGTATTAGATTTAATTGAGTTTCATTCTCTAGATGCAGCAAGAACTATACAGGGAATATATTACTGACTAGAACTAACATTTCCAAAGTCTTGTTCTGATGTTCTGTTCTCAGAATGTTTGATTTGTCCCTTTAGTTGCCAAATATCTGTCAAATGATAGGAAAAAATATATATATGTGAAAAATAAAGTTAAATTAAGTTTAAAATATGATATCATAAAGTGGGCATTATACTGCCCAGAAATATAATTTTTTGTACTGACCTCATTAATGCTAGAAAATACTATCGTGATCCCTAAAAATCTGTATTTTTTATTATTACATCTTTCAGACTTGAAGGCCTGGTTGTTCTAAGAGCTATTATCCAGCAGTGTTCTCAAGAAACCTTTTCAGAATGCTGTGTGACATGGGTCAGGCTCCTCATCAATATCTTCCAAGTAAGTCATGGCAGCATCAATGTGAACTTACAGGAGCTTCAAATATAATATCTCAAGAACCATTCGAGCTATCAACTTCAAACTTTGGTATTGGCACGTATTATCATCTATGGACTTCTTAGATTTTTGGATAGTTAGGTAGAGTTAAAGAGTTAAATGCCTGTTATTTTTTGCTTGTGATCTTTGTCATCATGGTATTTTGAGAACTATTTTGAGTGATGTATTTCAAACTTGGTACCAAAATGTAGTGCAATATACAGACACATTTAAGGTTCTTAAATTCAAAGATCACAGGCCACAGAGGTAGAGACACCTTGCAGACACAGCCACATTTATCTTATCAACCTGATGTCACCAGATTAGAACAGTGCCTCAAATTCCAAAAACAAGTAACATTAAATTTCATTGACTTCAAAAAGCCAGTGTACATAAAGATACAATGTGGAAAATCCTTAAATTGCATGGTGTCCTTGAAGATTTCATCGCCATCTTTAAGGACCTGTTTGATGGATCCAGCTGTTGTGTCCGAGTTGACAGGGAAATACTAAATTCTTTGACATTGCTACTGGCATAAGACAGGGATGCCTTTTATTCACCGATTTTATTTTATTTACTACGATTAGACATGGAAATATACAGTTACTGTTAATGGCTTTGTTTGTGTTCTCTTTAGCCTCACCAGACTCCCAGCATAGTGGAGATCACATCTGCAATCCTTGTGGACATCCTCAGGATTGCATCACGAAACAATGAGATTGTTAGAGATCTTGCAATCAACCACATCCCGGGGCTCCTGGGAACTTTACTCAATGCGGAATCAGAGGAGGTAAGTAAGGCTTGAAGTTAGGTTCAATTAAAGTCCGATGTAGGCCCTACCGTGATGTTTGTCCCTGGCTCTGACTTATTCTCAGTGGCTCTATCTAATGGATTTTAATCCACTGAATACTGGAACCAGATGACCCATGTATTAAACCTGTGGGGATTCGATAATGCAGTAGTCAGTAGGTTAACATTGCTATGGATCTCTCAGTCAACCACTTCCTTGACCTTGTTGGAGCTTTACTCAATGCAGACTCAGAATAAGTAGGTTAATAGACCAGTTGGTAGAATACAAGAATTCCATGTACCCTGTGTTTCATGAGTGGTTCCAATGGGTTATTAGTTGTTGGAGCTTACTCATTTGTAAATCAGAAGAAGTTTGTTAACCAGTTGACTACTGAATTCTCAAAATTCCCATAGACTTAATACGGGGGCCATCCGGTTCCCGTAAGCAAGGGGTAAATAGATCAGTTGGTAGAATACAAGAGTTCCATGCACCATGTGTTTCAAGAGTGGTTCCAGTGGGTTAGTACTGGTTCTCACTGTGTAGTTGTAATGAATCCATTGGATACTGAAACCTGGTGGTCCCTGTACATAATCTATGGGAATGACAAAACTCTGTAGTTCACGGGTTAACTTTGAGGCAGTTCATATGAGATTGTTAGAGACATCTCAAGTACCATTGCCTTGGTAATTGGAAAGGGATCTCTATTCACCAGTCAAATTTATTGTGAATGGAAGGTACAAATAATGTTTTCCAGGTGCTGAAAAGTTGATTTATAGTTGTTAACTCTGGGCCATGAACCCCTGTGTGCTGAATTATTTTCAATTTCACTTTCACTTTCCAGTACAAAACTATGGAGCAAACGATTGCACACGAAAGCCGATTGAGTGAGGAATGTAAACAATTATAAGTGAATGCTGCCACCTTTGGGGAAATCAATATATTTTGTGTAGATATTATAGGCTCTGTGATTGAGTGGTAAATGGGAACTTCATCCCCCCCCCCCCCCCCTCACTGTAAACTTTGTGTCCAAAGAGTTCCCAATCTCTTCTGCATCTTTTTGTGGCTTGTTTTTTCATTTCCTTTCCTTGTAACATACTGGTAGCTTTTGAGATATACTATTTTGCTGATAATGTAAGCAAGAGGATCTATAGAACTAATGTAAATGATGGTTGAATTTCCATGTAAAGTAAATCTTCCAAGAAGAGGAAATATCTAAATTTTCTCTTTTTGCTTTGTCTTCTACTTCTTTTGCAGTGGCTTGTTCCAAGCCTTCGTCTTCTGGTGGTGTGTATGGAATGCTTCCCAGGGCCATGTGGTGCAATCAGCTACAAGCTGGAAGCTATGATCACACCTCATTTAGACTCCAAGTATCCTGACATTCAAAAGGTTAGTCTCTTCAAATTTGTCCATCTTTTGAACAGCAGTTTGTCTCATTTAAACCTGTATTGACCTTCGGCACCTCCAGATTGTATGCATTGTAGCAATTTACTCACTCCTGAAATAAGAAGAAGAAGAAGAAAGAAAAATATATGAATTTAGTTATTTCTTTATTCATGGGATCTGCTTTACAGTGTTATAATGCCATCTTGTGGCAGATACATGTCCAGTCATTATTTATGTCAATAGCCCTTATCATCGTCACCATGTAGTTGTGAGCAGTGCCTCAATTAACTATACGAGAGGTCTTGGTTTTGATCCATGCCCAGTGCTTACACTCTTGGGCAAGATGTTCTGCTCACACAAGTCCCTCTCAACCCAGGTGTATCAAATGGGTACCCTGGAATTGCTGGGGTAATAATAACTGCAGGTCCTGCATGAGGAGCAGTAGTAATTCTGATGTGGCTACCCTAGGTCATTAAAACCTAATGTAAGACATATCTGTCCAAAAGTGGTCTCAAATCTTTGGAAACGCAAACTGATTTGGCTTTAAGTGCTTTAAGTGTAGGGCCCTCGAGGACAGCAGTTTATATAACTAAAGAGGCTACCCTGAATGATTATAACTGAAAATAAATAAAATAGATAAATAAATAAATGAATAAATAAATAAGTAAATAGATAGATAGATAAATAAGTAATAAATGAATGAATAAATAAATGATAAATAAATAAATAAATAAATAAATTGATTAATTTATTAATTGAATAAATGAACAAAATTTTGTCTATTATCTTTACTTCAGTTGGCACAGAGATGTTATCCTCTACTAGCAAGGATAGGTGGAGGTGGTTCCGGAGGTGTCAAGTACACAGAGGCCTTCAAGCATTACTCCATGAAGATCTTATATACACTCCAGACACAGCTGTCTGTGCTGTATGCTGACTACGCCCCAGGTTTGTTGAAAGGAAAGGGGAGGATAAGCATTTTGAAATGAACCAACTAAAAGGTACATGTGTGGTGAGAGTTTGATCATTCAGGAAATTATTATAGTTTTAATACTCTGAGCAAACATCAGGCTTGGAATCACTGTGGTTTATGAAAAAATGCATGAATTTTTGGACTGCCAAATCCTCACGGCTGTGTGAAAAGGGTGTAGATATTGACTTCATGTTTATCAGCATAAACTTTCCTGGGGGTGTTTCACAAAGATTTAACTTTGACTTAAAATTATGCCTAAGTGCGCAAATCATGCGTAAGCACCACATCATGTGTAACTTTTTACCCAAAGAGCCACTTCATGAAACAGACTTAGCTAGCCAGCATTATCAGACTTTCACTATTAAGGTTGGACTTAGCGAAATCGCACTTAAGTTTGACTACATGTAGTTTTAAGTGTGATCTTTGTGAAACACCCCCTGATCTAAGATGTAACCATATCAGATTTAATTTAAAATACTAATGTATGTCCTCCCCCCCCCCAAAAAAAAAAAAAAAAAAAAAAAAAAAATACAGTGTTGATTGGTTAGTACGAAAATTTTGTTTGAAAATTAAAAGTATCTTTTGCTTTTTGTTTTATGCAGTTCTTTCTGCAGACAGCATGGGTGGTCGTTACTGTATTTGCATGCTGTTTGCTTTTCAGATACTGAGCCTACTACCGAAGAGGGTACTGAACCCATATCTCTCAGCATCCCCCCTATTGAGGAACCCATGAGGACTCTGCACCTCACCAATCAGCTTGAATCACTTACCAACTGTCTCCAGATTATGCTAAGGTATCTTCAAATCTCTATTTCCTTATCATAATTTTGGGAATTTTACAATGAATTGAAGTTGCCAATTGAAGTGAGAGGTCAGAATATTTGCAAGAGACTTGTTTGATTTAACAAATAAGCAAAGAAAGAAAAGGATAATATACTACCCCCCCCCCTTTCATTTTTCTCTGTGAAGGGCAGCCAGAGTATCATTTGAATCAAATTAATTTCAAATTTGTATCCCTTGGGGGCTGACATTTAGATTTGTGTAAATAATTTCTCAGGTTGAAGCTTTTCCTGTCATTCATGTATCAAAGCTTGTCAGAGTTGTTAAAAGTAGTTATTGTGATCTTTGATGTGTTTTTTTTTTCATTCACATCAGTTTTGATTGAATATCACTCTTTTGTCGTCTGGTATAATAATATGTTACATTGATAATAATATGTTACATTGATAATAATATGTTACATTGATAATAATATGTTACATTGATAATAATATGTTACATTGATAATAATATGTTAAATTGTAAAGCTTATCATGTGAATACTTGAATACGCTTTGCAATATAATGATATACCTCTGATTTGTAGACATCACACAAGTGCACACTTTCTCCGCTCCTTAGGAGCATTCTTACCATTTTGCAACGTTCACATGCGTACATGCAGGGCAGTGGCAAAGGCAGTCATAATGACTTTCAGCAGTCCTCACGGGTACCCATTTACTCGTGGATGTAGAGTGGCAATCACTATGAACATGGCGGACAAAGAAAGCGGACAAAATAAACAACCTCTCATTCTACCCTTCACAATGGTTCTGGTAGTCAAAAGAACATCCCTTCACAGCTATTATGTTTAATCATGTAGTTCCAGGTGAATATGCATGTGACCTGTTCCACATATTTTAGAAAATAGCAGTGACGGGATGTTCTTTTGACTACCAGAACCATTGTGAAGGGTAGAATGAGGGGTTGTTTATTTTGTCCGCTTTCTTTGTCCGTCATGTTCATAGTGAATGTAGATTAATGTCTTGCCGAAAAAGGTCAGTGCCGCAGCTGGACTCAAACCGCGAACCCTGTTATCCACAGTCCGGGGACATTTTCGGCCAGACCACGACCCCATCTTCTTCATCTGCGTCATTAAATCCACTTTGTTTTTATATCTGGCCATTACATCAGTCTTTCCATTTCTCCTTGCAGAAATGAGTTCCCAGCCAAGGCTTCAATCCCAGTGAAATCCATTTTAGAGTACATTTCCAGTGCACTGGAAGTTACAGGGAAAACCCTGGTAAGTAGTTTTGATAAGAATTAAGGTTCATTCTGGGGTTCATTTAAAAGTGAAAGTAAGCAGTGGTATTTATTTTCTTATTTTCATCACTGTGTAGAAGATCTTCATACTACAAAAGAAAAGGTCCATCCAAAGGACTGCTTTTGATGTTAATTCATATTTCAAATGTGACTGGAAATAGTTACTGTACCAACTTTTACCAAACTGTGATTCAATTTGTCTCTATAGTCCCATGAATTCTTGTTTCCTGTGCTTTTTTCTTTGTGGTTATCACTAAAATTTGGTCATTTCACTGTTGTGGATCCAAAAACTTCATAATTAGTTATATTATGTTTAGGATATAATAATTTTTTTCATTATTCTGAATAACTTTTAGACGGTTTCTCTGACAAATGTTAACAGGAACATTTTACTGCATTACCTTTAATCTCCATATCCTCCGTTTTTCGTAGGGTGATCATGTGACATCCGAATCTTCCATGCTAGCTCTCGTTCTTTCCAGGGTTCATCAGTCCACTTTACAACTTTTGAAGGCTCTGATAGAAAGGTATGTTTCATGATATTCATTTTCAAAGAGGCTAACTACTAGGATATTGTTTTCAGTAGGTCAAAGGTCAAAGAGGTCAGTTTATCATACATGTAAGCTTCTGTACTAGAACTTGTTTGCTGGGATCTAGGTTGTAGGATGGTAGTATGCATTCAAATGTTTATTGAAATTGTTTGTCACCTTGCTGGATAGAATGTGCCCTGGTACTTTTTATCTCAGGTATCCTCCATGATTGATTTTATCGCCAACTGTGTCATGCAAGGGCATAATCCATGAACATCAGTGAATTTATTGAAGTAGAAAGTGTTGATTTAGATTTGAATATGGGATATCAAAGGCATGTTGGAGATACAGTGGAATGCATCATACAGTATACAAATAGCGAATAGACATGAGTGCGATGGTACGAGATTTCGCATGAGGTGAAAGAGCGACCTTCTATTCAACTCGGCTTCGCCTCGTTGAATAGAAGTTATGTCGCAATCTTTCACCGAATGCGAAGTCTCGTACCATTGCACGAATTAGAATATTCGCTATTTGTATTGTACAACGCCTCAGAAGTCTGAGAAATTGATGAAAATCAAGAAAAAACAGTCACATTTTGGTTAAGAAATCAAGGTTTATAAAGCAGGAAAAGCAGTTCCGACTGCAAAATGCGGCTGGTGCCGGCATAGTCTGTGCGCGTGCGCATATCTATAGCAGTGCGCGAACGCGACTTGCTTGCATAGCCCTACATTTATGGCATAGCCTGAGTTGAGCATGCAAATCAATATGCATATAGGGTCTACAACGCAAGCTACTTGTGACATCACAAAAGAAATAAAAGAAGTAATTTGTGGGAATCTACTGTGACGTCACGCTACCCATGCAATGGTACATTTTGGATGGTACATTTTGGATGGTACGAGTGCAATGGTACGAATATCGCGCGTTCAGCTCTTGACTTGCGTACAACAAGCTGAGTTGGCGTTTACAACATTTGATGTTGAACATATCTGTTTTGTTGCAGTTGCTGTATCAATCACTACAATCACCAAATCAACCAGATCTGCCTGAAGATGTTAGGATGGACACATTCGCAGGATCAGGTCAAACCATTTAGGTACTCTTTCTCTCTCTCTTTTTCTTTAATGTAGCAACCATTCAGGTAATTTGGAGTTTTCTTCTGAAAAGTATTCTGTTATTCATTTTTTTTTTCAACTTCAAAGATCACAAATAGAATTATTGATCTATGTTTGCATTTGTGATATTTAACCAAGTATTTACCGTACACTATTATCACAATCGTACAATTAAACAGTCATAATGATTAGTTTTCTCTTTTACCAGGGAACCTGAAAACAGCTAGGATACTTGAGTGATATCTATAGATTAATTATCAACGTCAGTGACTGCACAAAGGATATCCGAATTTAAAGAAAATATCAAAGGAACAATTCTCATCATTTTCCCCTAAAAATTAATTCAGCAGGCAAAGTGTTAAAAGCCAAATTTTGTGATCCTTTGAGGCTTTGTGCTGTGCATGATGCTTGGGGGATATTGGCAACATTCAGTTTTTTGCTTTATATTCTGACTTTAAATGTGGGTCTCAGTTGAAAACAAATACAATTGACAAAGTATGCTGTGGTGAATGTTGCATAATCGCCATAGTTATGCATGGTACACATCCTCTGCATACACGTTTGCACAGTACTGTGAACTTTGTGAAGTCATGCTCCATAAGAGAGAAGGCTCACCGTATGCAGTTTGCTATTTTCCTGTTTCTATAGGAACCTAAGGGCTGAGATCTACAGGAGCGTAGTGGTATGGTTGAAGTCGGCAGGTGTGTCATCAGGGTTTGCAACACTAGCTGGTGAAAAGCTGATACATCAGTGTATACAAGATGCTACTCCACCTACAAATACCACAAAGGTATAGCCATAGAGTAGTGATATTACAGAGACATTCCAGTATTTGATTTCCTGAGCTTTCAGTAAAACTTTCTTCCAAAAGTCATACTTGTTAACCTAAAGACTGTTGAAAGATCGTTTTCTGTTGCAGAGTCATTTGGTGGGGAAAAAAAGTTCAATTTTTCTGAATATGAAAAATATCAGCCATTAGAGGTGTGTAAAAGATTGCTTTCTGTTCTGTTTAAAAGTAGTGTCAGGCTCTAGTGTATCTTGGAAGGTATCAGAAAGAGTGTAACATTGCTGATGTAGCAAGAATAGATTTGTGATAAATTTACAAATGACTAAAGCTACCTTTTAATGGAAATATTTGGTACTCATAACACAGTCTTAGATAATAATTCAACTTTTTGCTATCATTTTTATTTTACCTCATTTCAATTTCCCTTCAGCTTGCAAGTGGTGTCCAGGCAAAAACAGATAAGAAGGGAGGCAAGGTGAAGGTGAAGGGTCAAGCTGCACTAAGTACTGACCTTTCATCCAGAGTTCAGCCTACCGACCAGTACTTCGACAGGGTGCTGTGTCTGACGGCATTACAAGGTGAGATTATGAGCTTGGAGGCAAGATGGCTAAGTGCCAGGATGGTAATGAAACCATGATATGGACATCACCGTATCAATGAATGCGCCTTTCTCTGCAAATCAACAAGGACAGTAATGCATTTTGATCGCATTACAAAGCCAAATATTAACACATTGGTTTTCCATCAAATTAGTGATAGATGGACATGTAGTACAGTGGAAACTCGGTATAAAGAAATCTGATATAACAGTATTCCTGATATAACAAGGTAATATTCCAGTCACAGCTCTTTATGCGTTATTGTTTTTTAACCCTGATATAACAAGATTCCTGCTATAACAAGGTAATTTTGATGGTCCCAAGGACCTCGTTATACTAAGTTTCCTATGACAGATCGATCCAGGACAAAGGGTTTACTCAAGCAGCTTTGCTGCATGCAGTTATCTATTTTTTTGTAATAAATATTTGCAGTTATAACTGAAGTAACTCAGGCCTGGCATGTTATGGAAATTGACACAGCTATATGAAATTACCAAGAGATATATATTTAAAGACATATTGTTGTCTGATTTCATATGAATTACATGATGGTTCTCATACTAGATTTGATTGAATCGCCAGATAATGTGTGTTAGCCCAACCCACTGCACTATTAAGATAGGGGGAAACCCCGGTGTAGTGGTCCACCTGCACACCCCCAATCAATTATATCAGGAGGAGAGATCTGATGGTTACAGTGATTCAGTTTGCTTTTTGCCTCCCACGCACAGGTGACGCAAAAACAATAAATTACATGATATTTTTTTCTGTTTCCTGTCTTCTGTTTCAGCTTTGAGGCAGCTGGTGCTAACAAGTGGAGTCAAACTGAAGGCCAACCTTCATCAGGTTTGTCAAAGGAAGTTTATTATGTGCATGACAGATGTTTTCAACATGGAAAGGTTCCAAATTAGTCATTTCATTATAACCTCTGACAACATAATGGATGTGCATGAAGAGTAGCTTTCATGGTCTCCATTTAAAAAGAATACTTCGCCTATGTATCATGTAACATGCACTAATACATTGAATAGACCTGTTTACTAATTCTATGAATAATTGTTGAACAAAAGTTTCCCTTGACTACTAAAAAGCTTGCCAGAGGCTTGTCCAGCCTAGCAACAACTAATGTATGCAAACTGGATTCCATCTATTCTGGTAAACTGAATAGTAGGTAACCAAGGATTCTGGAGAGAAACATGCATATATTTGAACACATTAGTAAACAGGTCTATTGATAATGATTACTTAATTTTATTAGTAGACATCCAGTTTTTGTCTCAGTTGGTGTTAAATTCTAGAACTAATGACCTTTATTTGTAGTTGCACTGTGTATCCAAAAAATAGTGTAATCACTGTATAAGAGTTCATTTTAACACAGTCAGCGGAAAAGATTACCTTTTTGATGAGACTTTCGCCTGCTAGGATCTGCAAGCTTTATCAGATCTTACTGCGGGAATGATGTTCTCCAGCTGGCCGACGTAGCTGGCGCTCGTCAAAAATCTGAGTCTCATCAAAATGGTAATCTTTTCCGCTGATTGTGTTAAAATGAACTCTTATAGAGTTTAAATGCAGATGAATATCTTCAGTGATAGCGGAAACGTCGTGGTCTGGTTGTTCTGACTCTCGTCTTTCAATCAGAGGGTCGTGGGTTCGAATCCCAGCCATGGCGTTAATTTCCTTCAGCAAGAAATTCATCCACATCATGCTGCACTCAACCCAGGTGAGGTGAATGGGTACCTGGCAGGAATTCATTCCTTGAAATGCTTGTGCGCTGTAAAAGGCTGCCAGGCTAAAGCTGGGGTAATAATATCCAAGTCCTTTGGTAGCGCATAGAGACGTTATATCAAGAACTGTATATTATTATTAGTGTAATCATTATTTCCAGGATTGTTGAATGTTATCCAATTCTTCCAGGATGTCTACAAGTTTGTCATCCCTCTGTTGACGAAGATCCAGAGTTGCGATCCATCAGATGTTCCATCACCATACACCTGCTACGAGTGCAGGCGAGAGCTGTATGGGATAATCCTTGCAGGGGTGCTTGTACCCCATCCCCAGGCTCCATCGCCTCTCAACCTTGCTGTGGCTATCTTCAGAGAGGGAAAGAATGACGGGAGTCTTGAAGTAAGCTAAGGTTTAGATTTGGGCAATTCCACATCTGAAGCACAAAATCAGCTAATTTAAGATTTATAGTAAAAATAATGACTTTGATAGTCCTGAATAGCCAAATTATGTTAAAAGAAGCCAACCATAAGAATTCCACCATCTTAAGCAGTATTGGTATAATGCATGTGTTATTTGACATGGCATTTTTTGCTATTTGAAAGTGACACCATTTTCTGGTAATTCTGTAATACCGAGGAGTGGAGGAGTTCAGGTGAAAGAATGAGCATGTTTGCAGAGTATTAAATGATGAGATGAGGTGCAGAGTGCAAAATTAGTGCACAAACTCTAAAAATGTGAGCTACATATCTCTGATTTGTAATTTAATTACCTTGGAATTGTCCATTTGTTGTTTCAGTAGTTTGAATTTTTGATAGTGAATGTGCTGTAGCAAGGCATACTTAAACAGATTACTGATCAATCACCAAGTGCCATCCCAAGCCCTGCTTTGACTATCTCCAGTTCTCGTATGGCAGTAGAAGGTTTGATGGTACACCCCATATTCCTTCTTGGAGATGAGTGTGGTCCTGAAAAGGACCTACTCGTCCTCTTGATGTTTCAGTAAGCATGTTCTTACCATCCTCAGGTGAATGTGTAGGTTCTTGTCAGGACCACACTCATTTCCAAGAAAGAATACATGGTGTGACTTGAAGCCTTCTACTGCCATATGTTCTACCACCTTGGAAACCTTCGAAGGATATCCCCAGATCTCATTCTGAGCTTTCCTTAGCACATTCTAGATAACTTTTCATTAGAAAAACAAAAAGGTTTATTTTCAGAAGAGTATCCTAGTTAAATTTTGATACTGTATAAACTGAACTACTTTTTTTCAAGATCACTTTTTTCTATGTCTTCTTCCTCATCACAGTTATAAGTTTCTTCTCTTGCTTTACTTTGCTTATCCGGCATCAACAGTGTGACAGGAATCTTGGTTGTACAACAGATACACCCCTGTACATTTATCCGTGAATGCTGTTTTATACTTTGAAGCACCGTACAGCTGTTGTAGCCAAAGTTTCTGGCAAGAGAATTTTTACAAAATCTTCCAGATTTTCTTTACAAAACTTGAACATATCTTTCAAGATATTAGAGAGTTAATAAGAGTAGTCATTACAAAATATCTGAATTACTGCACCTACTTGTGTGGGAAACTATTTCTCTTTTTTTCCAATCTGAAAATTAGGTATCCAATGCATGCCAGGAAGCTGCAGTTATCTGTGATGCGATCATTCATCCCAGGAGGCCTCCTGTCCCACGTCCCAAATCCCAGGCCCCTCCCACTTCCTTATCACTCCAAGCCCCATCCACTTTTGTATCAGCCGATGCGCAGATGCAGGAAGGAGTTGATGTTGTAATGGAAACTGAAGATTCTGGAAGTTCTAGGACTTTGAGCAATCAGAAAGATTCAGGACTGGCACAGCACAAGGTACATATAGCTCCTCCATCTCCACATGGAAGTGCGCAAGCGCCCTCTGTAGAGCAAAGTCATATTTTGTTGGATGCTGACGTTGTGCAGAAACCAGGAATATCTCAGACTGTACGTGATGGAGGGAGAACTGAAGAGATGATGGTGAAGAAACCAAGAGATGCATCAACAGTTGGTGCAGCAGGAGGAGATGAAAAGGTGAGAGAGGAGGCAGAAGCAGAGGACAAGGAGGAGGAAGTAGAAGAGGAGGGGGAGGAGGAGGAAGAGGGTGATGGAGAGGAGACGGATGCTGGCTATGAGAAAGAAGGAACAACAACCGAGGCGACAGAGGTTAATCCCGGAACATCAAGTAGAAAGAGAAGACATGAAACACCTTCAAGCCAACAGGTAGACATATCTTGCATGAAATATGTTACTGTTTGATAGTGCCCACAAGTCATGATGCATCCACAGAAACTTATACAGACAGAATCTCATGTAATGATCTTTAAAAAAAATATGATATGATTGATAATTGTGCTGTCAGCCCCCCCCCCCCCCCCCACCCATGCTCTTGTAATTAAAGAGTGGCGCAAAGTCAGCAGGTGCTGGCTCGTAAGAATGACCTGAAGTCTGATCAAAGGTAAAGTAAAAGCACTGATTTAGGGACACTAATATTGAAATATCTTTGGAGAAATGTTCTCATATATCTGAAATGAATGGCAGAGAATATTATACATTTGATGTTTTCTCTCATAATTTGTCTTTGATATTATTAATTTAGGGGGCACAAAAACAGTGGAAACTCATTATGAAGAGCTTTGATATAACAAGATTCCTGTTACAAAAACATAATTTTGCTGGTCTTTAATTTCTTTTGTTAACACCGATATGAAAAATATTCCTGATGTAACAAGGCAACGTCATGGTCCCAAGATCTTTCTTAATAATTTTTATAGTGTCCACTGTACTATCATATCTGTAAAGAAATATTACCATTTTCTATAAAATGAATTGCAGTAAAGAATGTAAATGGTAAAGGGTGTAAATGTTCATTTAAAGATCTATCATATGTTGTGGTTAGACAGAATAGGGTGCGCTCAAAAACGACAGTATTAAGCCCCTAATAAATGCAATGTATAATTGTTATGATTATTTTTATTTTGCATTCAGTGATAGTCTCTTCCTCTCTCTCCCTCCCTGTTTTTTTCAATAGGCAAAGAAACCAGCTACAGAGGAAGTGGAATCCATGCTGTCAACATTTATTGATGCTCCTCCGGATGAAGACTAACTTTTACTTGGGGGGGGGGGATGGGGTTGGGAGTGGTTATATTCTAACCTTTTATAGGTTGGGTAAAAAAAGGTTATGAAAAAGTGGACAAGCATATTCGTTTGACCCCCATCGCATTTATCAGTACTGTAATTTACATGACATAACATAATACATTACAAAACTGTGTTTTGTTTTTGTTTTTCTTTTAGTGTAGAGGGCACAAAGGTGATTAATTTAAATCAAAATGGAAACATCATTCATCTAATGTTCTGGAAAAAAAGTGATAAATTTGTCTGTTAGAACTATTCTGCTTTAGATTTATACTTGAAATTCATTGTTCTTTTTTGAGGGTTGAAGTTGAGTATTTACAAGAGGAAAGTCAGAGAATGAGAATTAGTCAGATCATATAACTGTTGTTGGCATGTCATGTGACTGGTACGTCATTGCATTTCGCAGCTGATCAGGCCTTTCCTTTGAATGGAATATGTGTACTGTGAACAGCATGTAGTTTTCATACTAATATTCACAAACAGATTCACATTCTTGAATATCTCTAATCCGATTGGAATTTCTTGCAAAATGCTCGTTATACATGAACAGTCGATACTGAGATGGTGAGGCTCTTATAAGGAATTATTCAAATGTTAAAAAGTTTAAAGAAACAGAAACTCATATGTTGTAGAGACCGAAGCAGTGTGAAGACTTTATGTATCAATAATCTTCTGCCGTCCAGTGACGAAAGGAAGCAACTCTGATTTTTTTCTTACCGTAATGTGGGGTACTTTGTTGTATACTGTACATGATGATGAAGAAATTAAGGTCACATGACCCCCAATTTCCGTAATATGGACCCGTCAGACGAAGCAATCACGTAGATTTCCACATCATGGGTTCTCACTGGAAAAAAAATCCACACACGGTTCCCACTCTACATAAAGCGTGGAAGTTTCGGAAGTTTTACGGAATAACACCTAAAGTTAGGTGTGGCGGCAGTACATGCTATAGTAAAAGGATGAAAAATACTTCTTGGTAAGCAGGAGTTATCTACTAATGGCATAAAAGTAAAAATACATTGCCAAAAAGCAAAACAATCTGTGACATTTATCATTATTGTTAGGGGTATATACTCCCAATATTTTTTTTACCCTTGTTGTCACGCATGGTGCAGCAATTTCACACATGGTTCTTCCTTGTCTGAAACCCTTTACGCATGGTATTGGAACCATGGGTGTTATGTACTGGTGAGAACCATGCATACAGTGAAATATTTCTTTATTTACTAAGAAACTCATTCTACAGAGTTGCTTTCTTTTGTCAATGGATGGCAGTCTATATTTATCAATTCTATCTTTAGAATTGTGATCATGGTTCTCGCCAGTACATAACACCCATGGTTCCAATACCATGCGTAAAGGCTTTCAGACAAGGAAGAACCATGTGTGAAATTGCTGCACCATGCATGGCAACAAGGGTAAAAAAATATTGGAGCATACATTCCTAACAATAATGATAAATGTCACAGATTGTTTTGCTTTTCGGCAATGTATTTTTACTTTTATGCCATTAAACAACTCCTGCAAGAAGTATTTTTCATCCTTTTACTTTAGCATGTACTGCCGCCACACCTAACTTTAGGTGTTATTCCGTAAAACTTGCGAAACTTCCACGCTTTGCGCAGAGTGGGAACCGTGTGTGGATTTTTTTCTAGTGAGAACCCTGATTGTGATGTTGCTATTCTTTGATTTTATATATGTTTTGGGAAACTTGCGTCAAAAGGAGACATGCCCACACAGACTACAGACAAAAATTCAGAATAGGGGGAAGTGAAAACTGTGTTGCTTTTGTTCGTTTCATGGTTTCTGCTTTCATTATCTTCAAAGCTATTAGCATCTGTAAAACCTTCCAAAATATTTTTTATGAAGTTGTTTGTGGAAGAAGCACTTTACAAGTACTCACGAACTGATGGTTCATTTTTCTTCTGTCACTTAATAAAGATGTTAAATTCTTTATAACGCTAGTTTTCCTCTTTTTTGTGTGTGAATGCAAGCTGACTTTTTTTCTCAAACATTCTCCATTTGTTTTCCTTGATTCTTCTGCTCTGGGTGAGATCACCTCTGACATAATTCCCGAGATATACTGTAAAACCAGGAAATTTCACGTGCTTGAAACCTTTTCAGATTTCTTGAGTAATTACAGTTTTCTAGAGATTCTTATTGTGATGTAGTGGAATCATAGTTAAAGTACTTAATTTAGGCATTTCATGCATGCGGAGCTGCCAACCTCATTTGGAAAAAAATCCTATTCTTTATTTTTAAAATCCCATTTTCAAGTCAAAAATCCTATTTTTAGCTTGAAAATTCAAAACATACAAGTGTGATTCCTTTGCCAATCTGCATAATATCCCAACTAAAATACAACATTCACCTACTTAATTATTTTGATCCCCCCACTTTTACATTGTACTTCTTCATTTAAAATGATATACAGTGGAAACTCGGTATAACGAGGTCCTTGGGACCATCAAAATTACCTTGTTATAGCAGGAATCTTGTTATATCGGGGTTAAAAAACAATAGAATATAAAGAGCTGGGACCAAAATATTACCTTGTTATATCAGGAATATTGTTATATCAGATCTCTTTATACCGAGTTTCCACTGTACAGTACAAAATGCACAAGTAGAATACACTGAGCATTGAGGTAAACTAAAATGTTTATAATATAACATGAAAATAAGATCAAAATTACAGGATAAAATCCTACATGTACTAGTTGGCAGGACTGTGCATGTTTCTTACTCCCAAATGACTGTTGCAGATATTTTGTAAGAATTTCATGTTTTATTCTATAGTTCCTGGTTCTACAATACTGAACAGTGAACTCCAATAACACAATCAGACAAACTGGTCAGTGATACGATTTTCTAATAATTGGTTTATTTATTCATTTCCATGAAAGTATTCCATTTGAACCAATAATAAAAACTGATAATTTCTTACAAAAATATTTCAAAAATAGATCACAATAAAACTATTAACACGGAAGATGTAGAAAGCATTTGGCAAGTGATATATATATATTGTTTTATATTCAACCACAACAAAGACTAAGGGAAAAAAAAAATTATTTAGAGGCCACTCCACTGTAACGAAGGAGGGACACAATGATAGTTTGAAATTCTGGTTTCATTTCACTCAATAAAGTGTACATGCAGGCTTGTTTGTATTTTAATACCCACCATGTTTATGCACAACACATTATACAGCGAAACCTGGGGAGCGTTTCATAAAGTGTCTTGTTGGTGAATTTTACTGACAAATTTGCTCTCAGCCAATCGGATTCAAGAACTTCATTAGCTTATACAGTACCAGTTGTCAGTAAAAGAATCACTGACAAGAAACTTCATGAAATGCTCCCCTGCATAATAAAGACCACTCCAGGGTTACAACATGGTCTTTACAGGTAGTCTCTGACTTATCATTTCCGACAGTCGTGGGGCTTGTGCTCTCACCAAAGCACGACTTCTAGGAGACACCTCGGAGACGTCTCAGAAACAAGGTGACAACCAATTTGTCTGGAAGCCATAAGGACATCGCCGCAATGTCTCCGAGATGTCTCCTCAGTCGCGGTGACATCCTTGTGATGTCTCTGCGACATCCTTGTGACATCTCCGCAACGTCGCGGATAAAAACAATCTCCACAACTGATGGAGACGTCGTGGAGACCTGCTGGAGACTAAGAAAAGTCTGCAAAAAAATCGAACATGTTTAAACTTCTCGCGACTCCCCAGAAACCCTATGGCAAGTCTCAAGGAGATGTCTCCGCAACCAGCGGAGACTCGATTCACAAAGTAGTCTCCAAGCCGGTGAGATACCTCCTTTACCAATCGCCATATTGCATTAATAATCTTACTGTTGACAATAATCTGACTGGAAAAGAAGTACATGCATCACTATCATTTTATGTCATTCAAATACAGTGGAACAGCCCATCTGCTTACAAATACTGATCAAACAAAAAGATATAAAGGCTATCTTATAAAAAAAGAAAAACTTGCAAAGCATATGTAACAACTTAACTCATCAAACAGTATGTACAGGGTTAAGAACAAGGTTAAATGCAAAAAGAAGAAATTAAAAACTTACAAACTAATGCAACAATGTACACAATATTAACATCATTTTTGCCCAAATGAATGCAACAATGCATGTTGTATTTGTTCGCTTATGGCAGTAGATATTCAGTTGCATTTCAAAAGCCCCAAAGTTGATATAAAAATATACACACCATCTAAATAGCTAAGTGCATTTTATTATTTATTAAAATGTTTTGGAATGCATGTCCATTAAATTGCATCCCGTTTTATTCTGTCAAGTGATAGTAAAAACGTTTAATTTTTGTTTTTTTAATTGCATACATTCTTCAAAAAAGTTTTTGCTACATGCACCCTTTCACCTTATGAGTACACTGTGTACCTATTTCTTCACAACCAGCTTGTACAACAGTACCCAGCCTGTATTAACGGTACAAACCTTAGGTCAGGTAGATCAATTTGTTAAAATTATGAAATTAGAAGAGGAAAATATCACTGGATCACTTCGCAAGATTTCTCAAATTGGTCATAAACTTAAGAGGCGAGTTTTGAAGACATTATATATTTTGTTTTGTTTTTGTTTCATTATGATATAGAAAATCATTTCCCAGTATATTATCTGTTTATAATTTTGTTAATTTCATTATTTTCCTTTTTTCTTTTCAAAATATTGTTAATTTATGTATTGTAAACAAAATATTCATGTACAGATGTGAATGTTTCAAATGAAATACAAACCCAATATAGATGAACAATAATACCTCCACTAAAATTGAACATTTTTGCTGTAAATTGAATTTTAACAATTAACAATACCTTAAGAGTAAATATGAAAAAAAATCTTGTCCATACCTTCAGCATCTTTGATCTTAATGCTCCCCTTCATGCGATGAGAAATTTCCCTTCATTTGTATCGATACACCACTGTCCAGAATACGTGAAATTAGCAACCTACATTGTACCTTATGTTAATGCATTAATGACAGGAATTATTTTAATACTATTATTACATTTTTCCTACACAAAGTTCTGGGATTTAGAGATACATTTCTTAGACACGTTACTGCTCTAACGGAATGCGTACATGTAACTTTAACCCTGGACGTAATGACCCTCATCCTAAGACTAAGGCCAAACTGACATGCTAACACTAACCCCGCATGGTACAGGTACATGTACATCTTTGATGAAGTAATGCCCAGAGCAAATGCCATCATAGCAAATGTCAAGTCACCATTAATATTTTCATTGATTTTTTCAGAAATGAAATGTACAAAAGTGTCACTGTATACATATACATACAAGTATAATGATTTGAAATACTGCAAAATATCTCCTGCATCTACAGCCACACTGACAAAATTTTCAGATTCTGTAAAAACGCCAATATCCTGCATAGCAATAAATTCAAGCAAAATGAGAGTAAAGCTTTACAAATCTGCCATAAGTAAGTTTGTCATTTATTAAAAATTTCTGTACAAAACCATTTCTTAAACCCTTTGAGTATCAGCGGAGACATGTAAGGTAGTAGAATTAAGGGCGTTGTCTCCAGGTGGAAATATTTTTGTTTAATAATGCACTTCTGCTTCGTTTTCATGGTCTTGCCCATTTCTCACAGGCATAACAAAAAAAATGTTGAGAGGTTGAAAACGTACATGTACATTATAGTTCACTTTACGTTACCTCCATTCTCCTGAAACCCCACCATGTGATTGAACAGACGTACATTGTAAAAGGCTTTGCAGATTAAAATCACAGCATAGAAATAACTGTGCGGTAAGTATACTGCAGTCGTTTTTTATTCAAACCTGGGTGGTGTTTCATAAAGCTGTTTGTAAAGTTACGAATGACTTTACGAACAACTGGAACATGAAGTGCCAAATGGGCTGCCCTGAGTTTTTCCTGACATTTAAACAAAGTGTGACTGCATTTCCCATGATCTCAGTTAAATTGTGGCAAAAAATATACTTCACAATAAAAATGTTTGTAAACAATAGTAATGTTACTCTATGTCTGCATATTTCACCTTTAGCTGATGCAATTTATAATGACTGAGAATCCCATTTGGCATTTCGTATTCAAGTTGTTTGTAAAGTCATTCATAACTTTACGAACAGCTTTATGAAACACCCCCCAGGAAAGTGGACCAGACACATTGATTACCCTTCATGCTATAAAATATGAGCCTGAAATTGCATGAAATGCTTGAAATGTCCATGGTGTGAAATGAGCCAAAAACACAAAAGCATGCATCTGTATCTTACTGTGCTCATCTACCCATCACCATTTTCCCACAAATGAAGGATCAATTTTTTAAAAGTCTTGGAATCACTACTCTATGTAGCGGTAGAGCGACCTCTGTTGGTGCCTAAGCTCATAGGCATCCTCGGTACCTTTTGACCTATCCACTCTATCCCTCTGCCTCATCTCCCTGTCAAACTCTCTCTGAAGCCTCTCAGCTAGCAGACGATCTTTGTCCTCCTGTGTCAACCTCTTCTGCTCCTGGTTGAGGAGCTCCATGTATCGTAGGATGGTATCCTCAGACTTCCGAGGAGACTTCCGCGAAGAGCCTGATCCCTTGGCTGGTTTGACCTTCCCACGATCTTTCCCCCCTCCTTTCACCATTGCTTTGCTTTTCACACGTCCCCGAATCGCCCTCATCCATAGCATCAACGCTCACCATGCTAACATCCGAATCCTGGCTCAAAATCTTTACTCCTGAACTATCGCATTCATCCGACAATGTCAAGCTATCATCACATATTGTTAATTGCTTGGAACTATTATGATCTAGAGTACCAGCATCAAGTTTTGAATTTGAAATAGACTCCTTACAAATTTTTGATCTTTCACAAATGGATGTATCACTGACTACATGGATACCCGTACCCTTGCTTCTTCTTGCATAGATTCCGATTCACACCCGTTGTTCTTCAACCACTCCTCGTAAGACACCTCTTCCAGCTTGGTGCAACTGCTCCTGGACTTGCCACCTGAATGACTTCTTTGGTTACTCCTGGCAGAGTCTCTGCCATTGGCACTCTTGGTTTTGTTCTGTGGACTAGGTGCTAGTCTTGTCTGCTGCAGTGAAAAATCTTTTACTTTACCACCATTTGAAAGTCCTGCTTTCCCATTTGGAAAACTGTCCTCTAATCTTGGGTTCATGCCATTAGCCGTTTTAGGCAAAGAAGGAAGAAGTGGCTCTGACCCATTTTTGACACCAGCATCCCCATCAGAGGTTTTTAACTTTGAACGTCTTGCATTGAACAAGTCTTTAATGCTGTTTGTCACTCTCGTCTGCAGCTTAGTCTGTTCCCTCATTGCATATTCCTTGATAGGAGTGTGTATTTTCTTCTGACGAGGTTTGGAGCGTCCATCCACCTCATCATGGCCTTTCCCTGAGATTCCGCTTACTCTTGCTATTACCTCAACATTGCTCCCTCTTTCAGCACTGGATGATCTCTCAAGATTTACGATGTCTTCTTTTCCATTAGATGATGATTTGAGCTTTGAATCCAATGTCCTGCTATTGTTACAGTTATGGTTATAATCAGTTGCATCGCCACTTTCATCAACATCTACAATCAAGGTTGTATTCGCATTGCCAGTTTCCTCTACTCTCATTTGGAGTAACGTATGACTCTGGTTATTGAGAGTGTCCACTGCATCATCATCGACCACTGTCAGAGGCGCATCCCCTGCAACAGACACCTCCACTTTGGCCTTCTTCTGAGGAGGTTCCTCCTGCCGGCCCCCTTGGTCTCCCAACCGCACATGCTTGCTGGTTTGTTGCCTGGAGAGCTGTTTCTTGAGGTGCCTAGCAAGACTGGTCATGGTAGACTTGGAAGACTCACTCACCTGGTGCGTCCGCTCGGCTTCCAGGTCCTTCCAGCGAGCCTTCATCAAGGAGGACATCTTCAAGGAAGGCTCACTGGAGGTGTCTCCTCCTCCTCCCAAGTCCATTTTCTGGAGGTTCCTAGGAGTGGTGAAGACGATGGGTGGTGATTCTGCTCTGCCATCTGGAAGTTTCCTGGGGAAAAAGTTGAAAGGTGAGGCAGATATTTCTATTAGGAGAAATGAAATTTTAAACTGTAAGTGGCCACATGTGTCCACAAAAGCAATTATGTATGTGGCTACTGCAATAAACATTAACATAAAGTTTGCAATATAACTTCTAATTAAATCAAAATTACTCACAGTTTAAAGATTCATGTGGAACAAATAATGATGAAATAAAAATCTCTTACCACATATACACTGTACATAGAAGAACTAAAACCTCAACAGTACGTAAAGTACAGCTGTACATGTAAAATCTAGGAATTCGTAATCAAGTTGGGAAAATACACAAGGGGACAGAAAGAGTTACTGTGACAGATTATCATTATCAATTTATTTGGCATCACATGTGCCTAGCAGAGGAAAAGCGACTTAATCACCATGGCCCTCAGGTCTCTCCTCAAAATATGACTGATTAGGTGTGCAGATGTGCAGTGGACCACTAGAGACAGATTCTTTAACTTAAACCACCTTCCCATTTCATAGTCACTTGCGAAATGTTCTGGGTAATGCACGAATCCATTTGAAGGGGATCATCTCCCCTATGAAAATAATAAAATATCATTCCTGCCTAGAAAGTTTCTTCCATAAAGCAATCAAAAGACCAATTTCAACATCATCTTCAAGGACAATATCAAGTATGTTGAGAGTAAACTGAAATAAATGTGCGACAAATCCTTGAAATTGAAACCGCACTGCTGTTTCATACGTACTTGCGAGCTGTCCTAGGCGACACATGAATGGGTTTGAAATGGTTCATCTCCCCCGAGATACTATCGTTACTATCAGTACTGTGAGCCCTGATGTCGCTCTCGTCCAGCTCCCTCAGCCTGGGTGCCCTCAAGACAGCAACGGGAGAGAAGGCACCATGGTGCTTGATGGGCTTCTTATCACCCGGAGAAGGTGGAGAGTCTTCAATGGGACCTGTATTGGAAAAATGTGATGTTACTGCCTGATCACTCACTTCCTTATTTACCACAGAATCAGTTTATTGAGCGTGAATAGAATTACGGAGGAAACTTGTTATAGTGAGTACCTTCTCGTGGGAGTACTGTGGTCTATTGGTGAAGGCTCTGGACTCTTATACGAGAGGTCCTGGGTTCGATCCTCGCTGGGTACTTACATGTACATCCTTGGGCAAAATGTTTTACCTATAATTATCCCACTCGACCCAGGTGTAATGGGGACCTAGCAATAAGCTGGGGTAATAATTTGCAGGGCCCTCAGGAAGAACAGCACTGGAGCTGATGAAGCTTCCCTCCGTAAACTAAATCATTATATTATAACAAGGTAAATTTACTGGTCCCAGGTATTTATGTTCATCTTTTCACCCCTGATATAAAGGGATTCCTGATATAACAAGGTAATTTTTATGGTCCCAAGGTCCTGGTTATGTGACTTTCCACTCTCCAGCCCCCCCCCCCCCCCTTCCTAAGCCTCTATAAAGAGTGCCAATAAATGGGAAGAAAGCCCAATCCAAACAATGACTGAATGCACGATTTTAATACATGTACATTTATTACATGAACATGATAGTATAGCTTCACTCAATTTATTCAGACTTCTTATCACAACGATTCCATGATTCATAGTTTATAGGGACACTGTTTCCAAACTGAAATGCCACTGAAAACATCTAACTTTGTCTCATCTGTCAAATGATTACACAACTGTTGGGCACTAGATCTTGGTGGAAAGTAGCTGACAAAGATACATTTATTTTGATTTATTTCCTGTTTTTCAAGGTGATGAGTTTAGCAGGTCCTAAATGTACATGTACATCATCTTTTCTCAAAGGGGAAATGGAATAAAATTTTGTAGCATCTCTATGTGCATGAAACTCCTGTTAGTATAAAAAACCCTGGGATAAGTTTGGGCCATCCCATATTATACCAAGAAGGCTACACATAGGCCTTAGATGAGGAACGGACCAACCTGGGGAATGTGCTGAAGTGGATGGCTGATCCTCGATGCCTGCTCCCTCCCATGTGAAGTGCTTCTCCGGCGTTTTGCTCTTCCTTCCCACAGGCCGACAAGAACTTCTCAATGCTGAGACATTTGATGGTGGATGATGAACCGGTGTTCTTGCGTGAGGAGCCTCCAGATGAGGGTAGAACGATAATATCAGGTGACTTGGGAATAGGGGTCTATCAAAGAGAAAATGATGATGATGATGATCGTGACAGTTGAGTAATGACAATAATCAAAGTGAAAGTAATGATGACCACATGACGATGATGATGATGATGATAATAAGAATGATAATTTGATCATTCTAATATTCCCCAACAGTACCCCCCCCCCCTCCAAAATAAAGCAACAAACAAAACAAAACAAAAAACAAAAACTGTAATAAGCAAAGATGATCAATATCCTGTAATAAAAACATTATATACTGCAAGTATCTATATCCACCATAGTTGCTCTATCCTTTGAAAAATATATACCGGTATGCAAGACCCCATCACAATTTCAAATGTAATTTGTAAAGAAGATTCCTACACTCGGTTCACAGAGGATTCTCAGACAGAACTAGTACCAAGTAATGCTTTTATCATTTCAAACTTGAATTCTTTGGAGGCTGCGACTGGCAAGCAAGCGATCATCTAAAACCATACCCTTTGATACTCACATTTGACAGAGACTGTTCTGACATCTGAATTCTTCTGGCTAGTTCCTCATCTTTCAACACTTGTTCTCTCATGACATGTACCTTCTCGCCACGATGGATCTGTGATAATAAATGAAGGGGGAGAAAGGTGGTCATTAACCCATTCATGACAAGAATTCTTTGATCATTTTCTTCTTCAAATTGGCAACACCAGCATTTTTTCTTTACATCTTCTGATAAAAAGTCATATATCAGAAATTAACATAAATTGACAGGAAGTATGTTGAGAAGTTAAAAATTTGCCAATTTGTGGGGGAAAACAGTGATCTTGAACTTTTCTTGCATTGCCATTTAAAGGATTTGCATGCTTATTTTTCAATCAAAAATTTTTCAGCATATATACAGAATTTTTGTGCTCTTTTTGCCCATGTATGTGGTTCACAGGCCAACCTACAAACTGGGCTCTTTATCAAGAATGGGTAAAAAAGGATGAAAGAGTTGTGTTTTAAACATTGTGTTTAATAGTCCATGTTACTCCTTGTCTATTGAAACTGAAAGTCCCTGCATTTTATCTGTAGGAAAAAGAGAGTTCCATAGTCAACATAACTTACTACTGCATCCGGGTCCTCACTGGCAAGACGCCTGGCCAGCTCGGCATCTTGTTTCTCCTGACTCAACATCTCTTCCTGCCTCTGTTCGAACCGCTTCACTTCCTCTTTCTGGAGTTCCTTGATGTACTCCTCGCTTCGCTTCACCGCGTCCTCCAGCTCACGCTTATATTCCTCCCTCATCTAGGGGCAGGATAGATAAAAATAATAGTAATGTTTTATTTACCAACAGTGGTCACTTCAGCTTTTGTCAGCTGCTCTTCCAGCAGGCCCTACAAAACATACAGGTAATATGTTATTATTACCCTTCTCTATTCTTATATGCCGAGCGCCTGGCTAGAAGGGCAGAAGGTCCCAGACAAATGAGAGAGATTGAAACTTCATAGGTAATCCTGTATTTGTTCAAAATAGGGCTGTTTCCGAACCGCCGAACCGAACGGAAGTTCGCCGAACATGGCACTTCCAAACAGGACCGAACCGAACCGAACTAAAAGGTCAAGTTCGGAAGTTCGACAATTTATAACAAGATCAATGATTCGGCCTCCGTGAAGACCTTGTCCTGAATTCATTATGCTAAATTGGAGAGGACACTTTTATTTATTGAAATATTAATACTTACATTATCGGTGGGATTTCTTTTAATTCATCTTCTAAAAGTTTTTTTTTAAATAATAGAATAGAAAACCACTAAATACAAGCTTGTGTCTCATTTTTCCTTTGATTCTGATAAATTTCATAATATTTGGCACCATGAATTCTAGTTTTTTTCCCCCAAAATTATGTTAAAAGCTTCAAAATATGCCCAAAGATACTCATGATTGTAATCGATCATAATAAGGTTGTAATCGATTAATAATCAAAATCGATCATAATACTAATAAATTATCTAAAAAAAATTGAAAAATGGACAAACACTGCTTTATATGATAATTTCCTTTAATATGTTTCGTCTCCTTTCCTTTATTTGTGTTTTTTTTTTAATTTCCTCTTGTTTCCTGTTAATCAGTATATGAAAATTCATTATCTTTCCTTTCATTCAGAACATAAATAAAATAAACAAATCAATCAATGGGGCCAATAATGCAGTAACTATTTTTTTGTCATACAAAATATAATTTCTAAGACAACAGTGACTTCCAGAGCAGTAGAAGTAGAGAGGGTTCTGATTGTTCCATTTGTCATCGATGCTCACCCTTTTATATGTTTGTATACATATCCGCCGAACCCCAACCAAACCAAATGTTTCGGAAATAAAGTGCCGAACTCAACCCAAACTTGGTGCTAAATTTACAGTCCTAGTTCAAAGGAGCAAAATTTAAAAGAAAGAAGAAATGAAGAAGAGAAGAGAAAAACAAACCCTTTCTTAACCTCCAGAGTTGCTCCCAAAGACTGCCCCCGCCCCCCCCCCCGCCCCCCCCCCCCCCCCCCAAACTTACAGAACAATTTCTAAATTTTCTAGGAAACTTCAATTATAGTTGCACTATTGCAGGTACCAATTATACCCTATCTAAGTCATTAACCTATGAAGAAAGAATAAATAAGTGTCCGAAGAAAGAATAAATAAGTGTCCGAAGAAAGGAGCCATATAGCTTTACCTTTTCTCTTTGCTTCTTGAATTCTTCTCCAATCTCGCCAGGTTCAGCAACATGTACAACTGGTGGAGGAGGCTGAGTCATCAGATCTGTATCAAAAACAATATGCAGCGAACAAATCATATACATGAATTTGTAAAATGTTTCAAATTGGAGTATAGTCATGTACACCAATGTATTGTATTACCCAACAGCATGGAATTACCGAACAAATGCATTTACATGTATGCATCTAAAATAAATTTCCTACCTGTAGAACAATGCTACATTCCCCACAGGGAATTTTGAAAGAAAATGACAAAAAAGAGGCAAAAACACTTAAGTTTGGCAAATGCAATATCATTTTTATCACATGCATGTATACATGTAAGCAAAAATTTGAAAAATAACTGATCGCCGATTTCATACCTTTCCAAAGAAAACAAATGTTCGGTAATACAGTGTACAATACACCAATTTTATGTCACCAAAGAGCCACATACATGTACATGTACATGTGAAGAGGGGTGCGATCGGAAGGTCACATTGTATCAAAGATTACTTGTCTTTGCATAATTTAAGTTTGATAAATAGTCACTGAATATTTTATTTGATATGACTGAATTCATGAAAAGTGTCGGTAATAGGATCCACTTCCATACCAGACCAAACACAACATTACAGGTAAAGGACAGTATCAGAGTGATAATCTACGTAGCAGGGGGTCCTAAAGCTAACACCCTGCAATATGTGCAAATGCGCCAAACCTCTATTGGGCAATTCCGCGGCAGAAAAACAGTCACCTTACTTCACATTTATAGTAAAAACAATCACTTTGAATCACCCTGAATAGCTAGATCTTTGAATTCTGAAAAGCTGAAACAATAAAGAATTCCACAATCTTAGTATGTGTTGGTATAATACATGTTTGATTTTAAAAGACATTTAAGAAGTTTAAAATTGGCGACATTTTTTTGGTAATTCGTCACCGAGGTGTTATACCACAATATCATGAATTGTAAGAATAAAATTGTTGGAATGAAGGAGCTCACATGAAAGGTGTGCATATTTACAGAGTAGTAAATGGTGGAAAGGGAGGCAGAATACAAAAGAGGCACAGAAAGTCTAAAAATGTTGGTAATGGAATTACACCCTTGCCATGGAATTGGCCCATTTGTACATGTGTGTATGTGGACTACAGGTACATGTAAGCAAAGCCAATATCGTTTGAGGTTTTGCGGAAAGGAATCAATTTAATTTTCCTTCAAGTCTTCAATTCTGCAATATAATCATGACTTACATGTATAAATCTGTGAAAAATCTGTGAAAAATTCATATGAGTCAGTTTCAGAATTAGGATTTGCATTTGTTTAATAATATAGAGACAAATGTACATGTGCATACGTAGCTTAGGACCCTTTCATTTAGTCAAACATATACTGACTTCGGCAATCGGCATCAACACGAAAATGTGATTTATCATAATTTTCTCAATGATTTAACTTCAGAATATGTAACATAGAACCAACATTCAACCAAGATAGATTTTTTTTTTAAAATCACATACGTAAATCAATGATTTGGTGTCATTGGTGACCTTTTGTCTGCTGAAAACAAAGCTTTTAGTGCACCAACGGCATTTCATCAAATGTCTTTTCATTGATTTTTACTGACAAATTTGCTCTTGAGAAGCCAATCACATGCAAGGATTTCAGTAGCTTATAACAGTTGTCGGTAAAATCACTGACAAGACACTTGACTGATGAAACGCTCC